>OY757921.1:92936126-93356198 GCA_963585895.1 Sepioteuthis lessoniana
CATTTCAACATCAAGCGATTCAGTATATTCTTTTTCAATCGGAGTGAGTCTGTGATGGCTCATAGTTGATCAAAGATCACAAGAAAATAACAGAAGTTATTTGTCAACCCATGTGGTGCGTCATGTCAACGCTTAGTCACTATATATGTAAATATTTACACTAGGAAAAGTAAAATTAAATGAAAGGACATCAATAAATTGTTGCAGAAGTTTTGAAAAATTTGAAATGTAATCGTTTTCTAGATTGTTCTTGAACACATTTAAATATTCTTTTTTTTTTTTGTTACGATATATTTTGACTGAATGTGTAAAATGTCATATCGAAGACAATGACATTCTCCCTTCATAATTGTTCGCATTTCATTTAATTCAAATTCAACACTTTAATAATTTATTTAATTGCGGTTTAATGTTTAAGATTTTACAAGCGTCCTGATATCATAAAAAAACAGTAAAAAATGTCTCCAAACATTTGACCTCGTGCCTGAATAATTGAACTTAACTTTGTTATTTTTGTTTGATCACTTTACAGATAAATTAACAGTTGTAACATTTAATTTTTCGTTTCCTTTCTTAACCGAAATTAAATTTTCATTTAAAAAAAAGGAAACGAAAAATGTTACAATACACCCATCATGATTGAAATTCATCGTTAGTGTATCTATATATTTGTTGTACATTTCTTTCTTCGTAGGGATAAGTACCAAATAAAGAAATTTCTCAAGCATTATTTAGGGTAAAAACCTACCTTATTTCGAAGTTGTTTACACAGTAATGCTTACTTTAAGTCTCGGGACACTCGAATTGGGATTTAAAATATATTCGGGTACAATAACAATGACAACGGAATTCATGTACAATAAACAAACATACGCTTAAAATAAAAATCTTTGTAAAATCGCAAAGTAGTTTAGAAAATTTGGACATTTCATCAAAATGTTACTGGCCCTGAAAAGGGCCGTTTAAGAAAAAAAAAATGTCAAAGAAGAATTTACTTCGCAGCTTTCTGGGTTTTCTTGGGCAGAAGAACAGCTTGAATGTTGGGAAGGACACCACCCTGGGCAATGGTCACTCCGGACAAAAGTTTGTTCAATTCTTCGTCATTACGGATGGCCAGTTGCAAGTGACGGGGAATGATTCTGGATTTCTTGTTGTCTCTGGCAGCATTTCCAGCCAACTCGAGAACCTCAGCGGCCAAATATTCCATAACGGCGGCCAGGTAGACGGGAGCACCAGCACCGACTCTCTGGGCATAGTTTCCTTTACGGAGAAGACGATGGATACGACCAACTGGGAACTGAAGTCCAGCACGGGATGAACGAGTCTTGCTCTTTCCCTTTACTTTACCTCCCTTGCCACGTCCAGACATAATGACTATAGTTATGAAAAGTTTTCAGGAAAATGAATAACAGTAACCATTAGTCTTAGCGTTTTATAGGGATGTCATTTCTTCGGCTGCTGCTGCTGATGAGCTAGTCGCGCGCTTATTTTCGAAGCTGTTTAAAAAAACGCTCCTTTGTCTATTTTCTGACCAATCAGAATTGAGCAAATTGAGAGCCGATAATTTGGCTGCTGCTGGAGCCTCTGAATTTCGTATAAATAGAAAACGAAAACGTAGAAGTAGGTAATTTTTTGATACAACCGAACTATCAACAATGGCTCCTGAAGTTAGCTCGAAAGGCGCAAAGAAGGCTGGTAAAGCTAAGGCTTCCCGTTCAGCTGATGGTAAGAAGAGGAAAAAGAAGAGGAAGGAAAGTTATTCCATCTACATTTACAAAGTAATGAAGCAAGTTCATCCAGACACTGGTATTTCTAGCAAAGCCATGTCCATCATGAACAGCTTCGTCAACGATCTTTTTGAGAGAATCGCCTCTGAATCTAGCCGTCTGGCCCATTACAACAAACGATCGACTATTAGTAGCCGTGAAGTCCAGACTGCCGTCCGTCTCCTTCTGCCCGGAGAATTGGCCAAACATGCTGTCTCTGAGGGAACCAAAGCTGTCACCAAATACACCAGCACAAAGTAAAAAAGTTTTCGAAAAAACGAAACAAAAAAAAAAACAGCCCTTTTCAGGGCTAATCACTTTTTCACGATTGTCTCTTTTCAACTTAATAAGATTTCGATTGTTCTTTATCAAAACTTTTTTCATACCGATAACCAGTTTAGACAACAGTCTCGTATTTGACATTTTCCCTTTTGTTTTGATACACAATATTACACAAATAAATGCCGTAAAATCGTTTTCTTTTTATAGCTGCATTTACCTAGAATTTTTCATATATAAACCATGGTAACGACAATTAATTTTGGGAATACTTGTCATTTTCTGGAAGCATATATGATTATAGTATAAAAAAGAAATAATGTAGATTTTTAAAGTTAGAAAAAATCAGAGCAATATATTCATTATAGTCACCTTGACTTTTGTGAATACACTCTTTAAAGATTTTAAAATTAGATTCTACTGAGGTCTCTGTACACCTATGTCTCCTTTTTAATTTGTACATTTATAATAAATTCAATCTTGTAAAATGACCATCTTGAAAACTTGTGGCAAAATTTAAAAATCCAAATGATGATCACGAAATTGTTATAACTTGATTTTTTTTTCAATACAAATATTTAAAAAAAAATCTTTCGAAATTGACATGTTAGTCGAAATCAGTTTTACATTTGACAAGCAAACATGAATATTGAAATAACGGATCTCTTAAACGATGAAAATAAGGATTTTTTTTTTCCTAAACACATACAAAAATTTCTACATTTTTCGTTTAATTGTGCACGAAAACTCACTTTTCAGCATTGGGTATTGGTCTTATTCTCTCGGGCACTGGTCAGTGTAGTGACCATCCCCTCTCTAAATAACATGATTTAAAAGTTGATTTAGCTCAAATCATTTTGATTAAGAAATGTTATTTTTTCCTCTTTGGGTTGCACATTTGTGAAATTTCTTGTTTTTAACAAATAGGTAAAAAAAATAAAATGTGCTTAAAAGTGAATTTTAAAAAATATTTTCAGATGAACTTTTTAAAGTTAATTTTGTTATAATCTTATTTTTGAATTAAAGTTTTCCACAACCATTCTAATTGATTATTGCTTTCCTCAATTCACAAATGATTCTAAATCCTAATAAAACTTTTACTTCAGATTTTGTTTGGCAAGCGGCGAAAAACTAAAATCATTCCTGAAACTTTTTTTAAATACTACATAATTTGCTCGCATTTATGTTGGTAAAAAACATTACATAAATTCGAATTTTTTTTCCATTTGTTTGGGTGAATTATCACAATAATAAACGTTTCATCTATTTCAATGTTAAGCTATTAATGTACAAGTTATTGTTACGCTTTATAAAAAAAGACTTGGGAATTGTTAAAAGGAAAATCTGAGTATAGCAAACAATATTCTTTTTACAAAGGAATGAACCAAAATGTGTGTATTTTTGATAAAACATCAATTATTACTTAATCGATATAAAAAAACTGACGCAAAATCTGCCGTCACGTGACCTTATTTTTTCTGGGGAGAAGATGGACCATACTAATAAAAAAAAAAAAGTTCAACTTTTATAAAGTTAACTGGTAGATTTTTAAAACGAACTCCGCAAGTGGCCTGGGTACTTTTTACGAACGGCCTTTCTAGCCATTTGTTTACAGGGAACAGTCTACATTAATACGAGCCCTTATGTTTAATAGGATTTAACCGACTTCCCACCAAGCCAATAGATGATACAAGGTCGTTTTATCTAAGGGACCTATGCACAAATCGAGACTCATGCGTGGCTATTTAAAAAAATGCTTAATTCCTTCGGCATTCCCCATATTAATGTGCCAAGCCATGAACTCGATGACGGCATCCTGAACTAGGCGATTCGAATTAAGAACACCCACCTGGCCTAAACCTCGGCCACCCATATTATGTTTTAAAAGACTTTAAACAACACTGACTGCTGCTGCTAGATTTGTAAGTCCCGCGCGCTATACAGCATTCATCTTTTCATTGGTTAATAAATGCTTTCTTCTCTCACGTGGTATGCTTTCACCTACGTCCGCATAGATTACCATTGATTGAGTATATATATTGTTTCTGTATGGCTAGCTTTCATTTATTATACATCTGTGTCTCTGAATAATCACTATGTCTGGACGTGGTAAAGGCGGAAAAGGTTTAGGAAAGGGAGGCGCTAAGCGTCATCGTAAAGTACTTCGTGATAACATCCAGGGTATCACCAAGCCAGCTATCCGCCGTCTGGCCCGCAGAGGTGGTGTGAAACGTATCTCTGGCCTCATCTACGAAGAGACCCGTGGTGTCTTGAAGGTTTTCCTGGAGAATGTCATCCGTGATGCAGTCACCTACACCGAGCATGCCAAAAGGAAGACTGTCACCGCCATGGATGTCGTCTATGCCCTGAAGAGACAAGGCAGAACCCTCTACGGTTTCGGAGGTTGAAAACATTTCCTCCAACTACTGATATATTTCACCCAACGGCCCTTTTTAGGGCCACTTATATTTTTCGAATGTTTTTTGTTACCCACGCTAGATGCGTATAGATTTTTTTTTATTTAGTTTTGTACAAAATGCATTTTAATTTATTTCATTGGTTTCATTTTCTCGAAATTTACCAAGTACTGAAATTTTAAGTACCTCGACTGTACTGAAGAACCCTAAAGTGTGACAATCACCCTCGAATGCATTATATTTCAATATTCGACTCCCACTTTAACGGAAAGTCGCTCAAATTTTACATAGAAGCTAATTTTATCAATTTTCGTCTTTAGATTGGTTTAGTTTCTTTGCTTAACGGCATATTAACCTTCGTGGATTATTTAATGCAAAGATATTTCAGAACAGGAGTGATATTTAACTCGTACTTTCATAAGATTAAGAGAAAAATCTAAATTTTTACCCTTTAATCCATGTGTTAAAGGGCAAAAATTTACCGAAAAATCTATTTAAAATTTGTCCGAGAAGTTTACACAAATTAGGTTTAAAATGCCATGAAATTGCATTGGAAATCTATCAGTGTTTTTAATAGAATTCTCGTGATTTAGCTCTGTGGAATGTATTTATGTTTATATTACTGCAGATTTAACTTTTTATTTAGTTGCGTGCAGATAATGTGATGTAGATCGATATAATTCTCACAAGAAGTTTTAAAACCTGGATGGTTGATGTATTAGTAATTTACTGCAGAAATATTCTTTATTCACAAACTTTTATTTAATAGTTGCTTCATTTTCACAAGGAATACTTCAAGTTTATAAATACAAAAAAAATCAATTTGAACAGGGAGATTTCTACTTGTTTGATTTCTTCATCAACTTTCAGTAAAGGTGGGAGGAAAAACCGCCACAATCTTCAATAGTGAGTAGTCAGGGTGCGTACACAAAATTAATGACGTCACAAGGGTGACTATACTCGATAACCTAAGATAGTGTGAGGTAATTAAAAATCTACCCAAAATCTGGCAATTATTTGAGTTGAACAAAATGTTCGGTGTTCATTTATGAATGATTTTTTAAAGGTTTGGTATTTAAAAAAAAGTTTGTTCAGTCAATTTTTTTAATGAAATTTTAGAATTTAAAATAAGTGCTGTTTTTAAATACTCGGACATCACAATTTACTGATGGTTGGTTGGTCGTTTGGGTTATATGGCATATCAACCTTTGTAGGTTATTTAATGCCAAATCCATTTTTAACAAATAATCAGTTCTATTTCAAACAATTAAGTTAAGCATCAATACACAGTTTGATTGTAAAAAATATTTCAAGCTACACAGTTAAATGTCAAAAAAGTTCTATATTAAACAATTCAGTTAAGCGTAAGTACAGTCTCAATGTCAAAAACAGTTCCATTTCAAACAATTCAGTTTAGCATATGTACACAGTTTAAATGTAAGTACACAGTTTGTCAAAAACATTTCTATTTCAAGCTATTCAGTATAGGGCTCTATCAGGTCAATTTATTGAATTTTTCATCCCTGATAGCCTTTCAATGTATAAATAAAATGTTTTCATGATTAGAATATGAAAATTTAACAATGGGTTAAGAAAATTGTTAGTTTTCAATACATTAACAATTTTCTGAAGCGATCACCAAGTACTAATCAAATTCGATTTAAAATGATACTATTGCATTATACTTAATAAATACTACATTAAAGAAACAAATTAATATGAAATTAAAATACTGTAAATAATGTAGCAAGAGAGAATCCCCCGGGGTGCAAAGTCTAAATTGCCGGACTTGAAGCCTCAACGTAAGCGAGTTCGAACGCCAGTCGCGCTGCTATGTTCGTTCACTTTTGGATTAATATTTTTGAGAAAAGTATAAACTCTCAGCTATAGGTTAAAAAGTATCACTGCTGTTTTACAAAGACTTCTTCACCATTAAATAACCCACGAAGGTTGATATGCCACTAAACAAATAAACCAAACGTTTTAAATATACAAACTGCATTATACTGAACATATTACTATATTAAAGAGGCTTGCAAATATGAAACTAAATTACAATGATTTACAAGTGAGATATTTCTGTGTCTGCTTGTGAAAGGATTTTCTTTTTTTTTTCTTTTCTTTTAGACAATGAAATTTTGGAGGTAGGTCTGAAAAACTTTTCCATGCATCCTTTATTCAATGATAACAGAATTAGTAATGAATCAAACAGTTATTATGAAGTTTTTTTATTCTACTGTTGCAAATGCAGATTAGAGCAGAAGTAATTTGATAGATTAGTAAAAATATTGATTACAACCCCGTTACTTCTGTCCCACCGTATAATTAACAAAAAGATTAATTTTGAATATTTTAGCACTACAAGATAAAGTTTTAGAAAGGATGATACATGCGACATTCACTTGCTTAAGAAATTTTATTTTTCTACTGATTGACCGAGTGGCTGAAGTGCTTTTATGAATACACGAACTACACCCTCTGCTGAGAAGTAAGCCCCCCCCTACTCTCACCTCCCGAAAAAGAGGTGTCTTCCGTCTGACACTAAGTTGCATCTACTGGTGAGGTTCCAGCTCTTCATTGTCATTAATCCCTGATCCCTTGTGACCCGGAATAATAGTAGTACTTGTTAGGGTCCTATCTATAGGACAAATGGGTTCGTATGAAAATTATTAGTATTGGATAGGAATGCTTGAAACCATATAACTGTGCAAACAAATTATTATTATTATTATTATTATTATTATTAACAACAACAACAACAACAACAGGCTATGTAGATGCTTGATTAAATAACTTGCTGATACATCACAAGTAAAAATATCAACGTATAACAATTTTTTTAAACAATGACCACAACCAAAGCACTAAAAATCAATAAATATCTGATTCATTCTTATGCCTATACATCTATAAATTCTTATCACTAAAAGGGATTAAAACCCCCAAACACTCCTAAAATTGGTAGTAAACCTTCCTTAATCTGTTTTTGTAAATATTGTGTACAGTAGTAAACTTAGTTTAATTCGGTGAAAGATTTGATTCCTCTCTAGTTTGACTAGTCCAATTCAGTTCAACTTGCAAAACTAAATTTCTGAATGGAACATAATTTATGGTGGTACAAGCAGGTGTCTGAGCAGTGTTAGCCAATTAACAAAATATGCATCACTCCACATTCTGTAACTCAAAAGTTCAAATTAAAATGTAGATGAATCGTCAAAACATAACAAAACTTATTTTCACTTTATATGTTGAATAAAATATCTTGTTTACATATACTTTTTCCTTTCTTTTTGTTTAAAATAACATAACTTTCTGAATGCTATTGATGTTTTTGTTTTTCATAATTTCAAGGTCACAACAAAAGATTTTCAATTAAAATTATGCTATATATCAGATGAATAAGGGTTTGGAATACTCTAATGAACCGTTTCTAAACCTTTTTACCCTTGTGGAACCCTTGAAATAGTTTTCATGTGTCTAGGAACCACTGCATAAAAATTATTACATACTATCATTATCTTTAATATTTTTATTTATGTAGTTCATGTTATAAATATTTTTCTGTATAAATTAATTGTTAAAAAAAACGTTTATTGTCAAATTTATTCGCAATGCAAAAAAAAAAAATCATACTGCTCGTTTATGAGACCTTACACCGAGGTTTTCAATCGCTAAAATACCCTGTGAACAAGCCCCCCAAAAACCCATAAATAACCAATATCCCATACAACTCATCTAAAAAGAATGAAAGCAGATAACTATTATAGTAACTTATTGTTTATTACGAGTAGGGAATGTAACAAAAATTACTTAAAATGCATTAACCCATTTATTACTGTGTCTCGCGAAACCTCAAGGGACCTCTTGCGCAACCTTAAGGTCCGAAGGAAGACCGGTTGAGAAACACTCCTATAATAATTTAAAGTAGTTTAATCAATTTTTACTGAGTGATTAAACTAGAATTTTTATTTATTGTTTATTGATATTTACGAAACTTAGCCAAGGGTGACATAAAGCCAGATGGAGATCGAAAGATTGTACTTGTTTCTAAAATTGGGAAAATCTCTTTCTCACTCTCACTGAATAGTTCAATGGAATAATAGACTAGGGTATCTAGTTTCAGGAATTCAGAAAGAAATCTCAAAATTACACTATTCAAGAAATGTACAGAAGAAAAAACAATTACTTTGATGGCTGATAAACAACTATCACTACTACTCTTCCTCCATTATTGAATTTAACATAGCTACTCATTATTCTGACTTGTATATTCATATTTTTATTACGTTTTGATTGGTACCTTCAACTATGTTGTATTTACTGAAGTTCTGGTATAATTTATTTCTATTATTTCATAGATTATTTTGACTAGTATCTCCATCTTTGTTTAAAAAAGACCCGTTTCGGCTGGTACATATGAAGCCTTTCGTTTATCAGTCAAAATATTGTGTACTTTAAAACAAAGATTAAAGAAACATAAATATCCTCAAGGTTTCTTCGTTATTTTTCCTTTTTAACTATTGATACAAAATAGTTCATTACTCTCTTGACTTATAATTTTTAGCAATTATTTTTATTTTGTAATTTCGATTTTTTGTTTGTATCTGACCTGATTTGGTGTCTACAAAATTGATTTTATTTATATAATGTTAATAAACGTCTAATTATAGGATTTCTTAGAAAATAAAATCGAAACATTATTCGTACCTCATGTATGAGTTTTCATTAACTATTACCCCATATACAATATGAATTGACCGGAATAAAATGATTAAATGAGAAAACACCTTTTTTTAGCTGTTAGAGAATGTGTTTGATTAAATTTGATTTTGAAACCAATTTCCTCCTTTTCTAACCACTCAACAACGTAATTATTCTATTTTGCAAACTAGTTTTTCAGACCATATTGTGAGTTTGATTCATTTTACAAAATGGCCACATCATCACAACTAGTCGACAATCCTAATTTCGTAGATTTATCACGTCAGCTGAGTTTTTTAATTTTTTATTTACCTCCTGTACGAGAGCAAATACGACACAATATTGGTTAAAGTAAATTAAATAAATGAATAAATAAATACCGATAAACTATAGAAATAATAATTCTCAGTAATGACAGCTTTTTATGGAAGCCACGACATTTTCGTAAAAAGCTGTCTTACTATTGAAAATCGTTATTTCCATAGTTTATCTTTTTCATTAGATGTTACTTTTCATGGGTAATGTAAGTAAATCTTTTTCTGTCTACTCTTATTGTGTGCATGCATACATTCAGACTGGTATTGATTTTACTTGTAACTTTTTAAAAAAACATTTTAGTTACATAATGTAACTAGATGTTTTCTGTTTTACTTTTTATGCACAATGAAAATGCTGCGAGATGACACACATTGCTAAAAAGTCTGGGAAATTTTAAACAATTTATCACAGAAATTTAAAAAATATTAAAATTTCAATAAAAACGTTATTAATTGCGCGCACTGAATCCACATGAATAATTTATTTAAAAAAATTAACTTAGGAAGAATACGACTGGAGAGTATTCTACTTTGACGAAACTGTAAAATATATTTTTTAAAACTTAATAAGTAAGAAAAGTTGGCGACCTTAGTCGAGGACGACCAGAAGGCTCCCTTTTTAATAGCTACTACACCGAAGTGTAGAGAAGGGCGCTACTCCTTTCCCTGGATTGCCTCACTTTACCCTCGATAAGTACCGTATATTGCTGAGTGTTAAGCAAGGAGGTATCAAGTACCATTTTTAAAGTCTTTGGTATGACGTGACCTGGGATTGAACCCATGGCGAACACTCTACCCACTAGAACAACGAGAAAACTTAATACATAACTTCAATTATTTTGCAGGATTTTCTTCTTTCTTATTTTTTTAGAAAAATACTTTGAGAACATTTATTTATTTGCAAAAGAATATCCATAAAAATGAATAAAATTGAAACTACGATAAGAACAAAATAATTTCAAACTTCATTTCAGTAACCTGAATGATGTAATTTGAGAAATAAAAACTTAGGAAAGATAACTTAGAAAGTTAGAGATTGTTTCGCCATTTTATTTATATTATAAATAGGACAACATTTCGGTCTAAAACCATAGTAGAAAATTAATGTTTTTAAAAATATGACAATTTGCAAAAACGAAGTAACTAAAATTAATCGTCCATAATATTTTTCTAATCAGATGGACCCCGGGTTCATATAAGCCGAAAATAGTTTAATTGTTTCTATTTTAGTTTTTTTTTATTCTGAATTCTATTTAATTTTTTAACATTTTAGTTCAATGATTTTTTTAAACTTCTTTTTTTAGAATTTTTATTCTACTGGAAAAATGTTAAGAAAAGAGGACAATCTTTTTCTGGATTTCAAAAAGTTATGTCAGGGTGACATTTATGGGTATGTCGAAAAATTGTTTGTTATTTTGGTTTTTATTTGGTTGTTCATAGATTGTTGTCGGTTGTTGTAGTATCTGACTCCATGGTTTCTTCTTACTCCTTTTAACTTGTTGGCGCCTTCTTTATCTGTAGAAGGCTGCAAAAGAATTACTGAAGGAAGGAAGGAAACAAAGATACCTTTTAAATTTCAAAATTATTTTAGGGTGTCGCAGGACCTTGACAAGCACATTGATCCCATGAACAGTTTTAAGTGTGTGTGATTGACAGAAGACTGGACAAATGATAGAGTTGAGTGGATAAGTTTAAATATCAGGTTTTATCGAGCGAATCATACACGATAGGTGTATGTGTGTAGAATCGCATTTGCTGCGTCACATCGGTGTAGTCTCTGTTGGGTGTTGAAAGTCGTAGACTCAACTGTCTGTAAGTTTGTGTGGACATTGCATCTAGAAGTCTCAGTGCTTGGTGTAAATCATTGGTGTAGTTACATGGTCTGGTTGTTGACGTAGCTGGTGACAGTCAAAGATGTGGACTCATTGGTTACAGAGGCTGAATGATCAATGTCCTAGTTTATGCAATCCTTGGTCAAACGGGGGTTTGTTAATGTGGCCTTGAAGTGCTGGTGGTAGTCCGAGCATAGTGGCCACTCATGGACTTGGGTGATGCAGATGCTGGTTGCAGAGGTTGTATGATTGATGTCACAGTTTATTCAATCCTTGATTAATTGGGTAGGGTGTCAATGTGGCCTCGAAATGCTGGTGCTAGTCTGAGCAAATTGGTCATTCTTGGACTAGGGTGTTGCAGGTGTTGTTGCTGGGTTAAGCTGGAGCTGGTCTGCGGTTGGTGCTGGTTGCTGCATCATGGACTGGTGGTGTCTGCCAAGACATGTAGTGGAGAGACTAGAGATAATCTCAGAAGACTTTCTGAAATTAGCTCTTAGAAGAGCTTTTTGAATGAGAGTGCAGCAGTAGTTGGTTGGAAACTGGCATCAGCTGAGCTGGGTCCATGGCTATGATTAGTTGGATTCAATGTTGGCTAGTAGGGAGGATACAGACCCCATGTTTGGTAGTTTAGTTTGGTGGTAAGGACACAGATCCCACTTTTGGTAGCTTGCTACTGGGAGAGGAATAGATATCTCCTCTCCTCTGGGTATAAACCCAGCCACTTGCTTCTTTTTTGGTAGCAGCCAGTTGTGTTTATATTATGGCAACCACTGCTTCTTTACTGGACTAAGTGAAGAGGCTTCTTTCCATAGGAAATTTTTATATTAAATATAAGTAATAATGAAATACTTCATTGTAGTTTAAAGAAGAGCTTTTAAATATGATGTATTTTATCCTGTGGTTACAAACTGTTTCTGAAAGGCTTGCAGAATTAATCCTTTTTGACAAATAGTTTGTGTTAATAACAGAAGTTTTCTCATGACAGAGGCACAATGTTTTGTTGTCTGACATCATGAGTGGCTCAGGGTTTTCTCTAAACCAGGGATTCTAGGTTTGATTTACCAGGATGGCTATGATAAGGGTTTAAAATGGCTATTCTGTAGCAAGGAGATGTTTCCCGAACAAAGTGCTGAAATATATCAGTCATTTTCGGTGGGTGATGAGTTTAAAGTCTGTGGTTATGTCCAGTTAGTATTTTTGTGAGGTATGTTAGCAGAAACAGCTGCTAACAGGAGAGTCATTTTGGTGAGTTGTGAGTTTGAAGGTCTGTCCTGTTGTCTAGTAGATATATTCAGTGAAGGCCGCTACTGGTGGGAGAATGAGCTAGCATACCGCTAAGCAGATACATAGTCTTACCCACTAGCAGCAGGAGAGAAAATGTTCTTTCTGGTCCAAGTGGTCACTGCTGAATGAGGCAGCGTCTCTCTTTAGCATCGGTAAGTCTTTCAGGAATGTGCAGCTCCTTCTTCCTGTCAGAGGTTTCTGGGAACTGCTACATTTTTTAATTTATTTTATTTTTAATTTTTATTTTTATTAATCTTCACAGATTGGGTTTTATGATACAATAAGCACAGAAGACTTCCTGGCCTGACTGCACTTTTATAATTTAGGATAGTGTTTTCCAACTGATTTTTTTTTGTTTTATTTTTTTTCAATTTTGTTACAGTATTGGGGCAGGGGGAAGTTGCCATAAAAACTTTTTTTTTAAAGACAATTGATATAGTTTATAACAAATTAGGGCAATATATGACCCTTTGATATTTAGTAAAAAATCAAATCAATGAAAAGAAAATTCCTAGAAATTTCCTATTTCTTAGTATTTCTGAAAATTTTCTTTTTAGAGAATCATGATTTTTCACTACCACAAAGAGAACTTTGACTACAATAATCAAGGAAAATAGTCACATTGAAACATAGTTCAGTTTTTCACTCACACTTTGTTGTTTGTTTTTTTTTTGTCCAATACTGTATATCTTAAAGATAGAAAAAAAATAGAAATAAACTCTTTAAAAAATTCTTTAAAATTTGAATTAAAAAAAAAATAACCCTTACATTTTTAGTCAGAAAATGAAATGTCATTTATGTTGAGGAGTTTGAATCTTTCCTATTTTTTAAATGCTTGATTATCTCAATTTCTTCTTCTTTATTAATGTAACTCAATATTCACTGACCTTTCTTTTTTTTTCTTCAGCATTTCCTTGCAAGCAGCTATTCACTTATAATATCACCAAAATTGAGTAATAATGTTCACTGGGTATTGTTGGAGAAAAAGTGAGTTTGTTTATTTCTTACTCACTTGTATTCAGTTAGTGATGTCTTCAGATTTTTTGTCATCTGTTTGTATCTATCTACACATTGACTGTTGCAGGAAACCACTGGTTGAATTTAACCTGGCCTCTCTCACTCTTGACCTTGCTAAATTTCATGGTCAGCCTTTTGCCTCATCTCTAGTACCTCATTTACTTGAATCTCATTTTTATCACACCAACACAGCCCCAGGACCACTTTGCTTTTATTTCCATGGAGATACAGGAGTTGGAAAGACATTTCTCTCAAGCCTAATCATCAAGAATATTTACCGGTATGGAATGAATAGTAAGTTTGTAAAGGTTTTCTACTTAGAAAAGGATTACTTTAAATATGAAACAAAGGAAAGTATAACAAAAATGATTTCTATAATATATTATAAAGTTGTATTATGTAAAGAATCACTGTTTGTTTTTGATGGATATAGTGACAATTGGTTCAAAATTATTAAACACATTTTTCAAGACCAAAAAAATTTTATGAAAGCAATATTTATTTTTATCAGTACTTCTGACTTTCAAGAAATAAATGCCTACATGCATAAAAAGCAAAACCACAAGAGTGCCATGCATTATGAAGACCTGCATGATGCCAAAGCAAAAATCCCATTACTGAATTCTGCTAATTTGGTCTATGTGCCATTTTTGCCAATGCACCGTGAAGATGTCCACCAGTGTATCAGTAACAGGCTGGAAGAGTTAAAATTTCATCTCCCAAGAAAAGAATTGATCAGTGAAATCATTACCCTGATTAATTTTTCAAATGATATTTCAATTTCTGGTTGCAAAAAAGTTGCTGATAAAACTGCATTGTTCCTCACACGATATATGTCTCACAAGCAAGAACTTTAAAACAATATTTTAAAAAGTTTCTACATTTGTTGGGTTGATTACTGAAGTAATTTTTCTGATGATGTCATATTATAAAGAGATTATATTGTTTATATTTTTAAAGTTATTACTTTATTTTTGAAAATCAAATTAACTATAAAGTATTTACCATGAAAATATATTGCAAATCATCTCCATGAAAATTCTTATAAAAAATAAAAGGAAAGAGCAATAAAAAGGTGTTTTAAGTAATTGAATAATATTAATATTTCAAATATTTAAATGCTGTCATAAAATTTATTTACTTCTTTTAAAAGAAAATTTTAATGATTATCTGTAAAAAGTATTGCAAATGATTTAAAATAGAAAAAATTATTTGTGACTTAGTATTGAAATGTATTATAATTGATAAAAAATGCATTACTAACAAATTTCACTACAAAACTGAATTGACAATGAGTTTTTTATTATATTAATGTATTGCTTTTGAATTTTACTACTAAAATGTGTTGCTATCTGATCCTCTTCCTCCAACGAGTGTCCTAGATACGACACTAAACTGCCTTTGATTGTGAGAATAATTTGCACTTACCTTTTGAAATGTGACAATAAAAATTCATTTTTTTTATCTGAATTTTACTGTCTGTAATTTTCACTAGGTGAACCTTGAGAAATGTTAAAGTTTTTCATTGTTATTATTGATTTTGATTTGTATTTCCTTTCATCTTTTTATTTGCACTGCTTTTTTTTTATCACAACTTTGGATCATCATTCTATGACGGTGGGGAATAATGTAGATAGGAAATCTTATTATAATTATGTACATCTGTACAGCTACAGTTCCACCATTTTTGACTTGAATTCAACAAACTATTCAGTAGGTGTCGGTCATGCCTGAAAAGGTTTCAAAACTATTCAGCTAGTGTTGGTTATGCCAGAAAAGTTTTAAACTCTGGAGATGCACTTAGCATAACAACTATCATTGCAGAAAATGGAATCAAAGACCTGAGTTCAAAACCTGGTTGAGGCTTTTTTTGTATTTCTCTTTGTACTAATGCACTTGGGAAAGGCATGAACCACTTGCTTCTTTCACCCAGCTATGGCTGAATAGTATGGCAGATTAGGTTCTTTTTACTTAGGTTAGGCAAACAGTCTAGGAGAAAGAAAACTGAATTCAAACCAGATTTACTTCAGTGAAAAATTGACGTTTGTCTGTGGCAGATGGTTTCCATATATGGAAAGAAAAGGGAAACCATCTGTCCTTATGGGATAAAGTTAAAATAATTGATAGAGATGAACACTGGAGAATTAGACGCCTTCAGGAATCAGCATATATGTTGGGCTACAGTGACCAGTTGAGTAGACCAAGTATAGAGATGAATACTATATAGGAACCAATAATCAAGAAGTTTAGATTTTTTTAAAAATCAGAATATGAGCTCAGGTAAAAATCATACATAGTAGTGGTAGACATAATGATGTGAGGACATTAAGTTTATAAGTCTCAAAAATTCACTCTGAACTGTAATGGTTTAATGGTTATAGGCGTTGGTTCCCTAACCTTCTAAAATCGTCAAGAGGTTGCAGGTTCAATCCTGACTGCAGGTGAGTAACAATACAGGAATACTTAACACCTGGTTATGGTTAACTGAATCTGAACAAGCAACCCCCTTAGATTAACTAAAAGACGTGGTTTGAAGTTCTATGCAAGCTCCTGAGTTCAGCAAACACCTGAAAAAAGCCAGAGGACATATTGGCTGAAACGTTGAATATAAAGATGAAGACAATAGTCCGAAAACCCTGTACAATACAAATCAACAAGCTTTGTCTCAAAATTTCAGACAACTAATATGGGGTTAGAGATAGAAATTAGTTTTAATTTAAAAATAGTTAATTTTTTAGACGTAACTCTCAATTTGAATAACAATTCTTATAAACCATTTAGTAAGACTAATACTATACCAATATATATTAATGTTAATTCTAACCACCCTACATCCATAGTCACACAAATTCCTAATGCAATTCATATTAGAATAAATAGATTATCATCTAAAACCATATTTAATAATTACAAAGAATTTTATAATGAAGCCAGTGGCTATAAAAATGAAATTAAGTACTTAAAAACCAAAATACATCACAATAATAGGGACAATAATTTAGGAAGTCAGAACTAATAATAATATAAATATGAATAATATGATAAACAAAAATATTAATAAAAATAGATGTAGAAATATTATCTGGTTTAATGCCCCCCCTGCAAACTCTCTAATATCAATATAGGGAAATATTTTTTAGGTTTAATAAATAAACATTTTAAAGATGATAACCCCCTTAGAAAAATGATTAATAAAAATAATGTAACATTTAGTTATTCTTGTACTAATAATATCTCTAAAATAATTGACAACCACAACAAGAAATTAATAAACAAACTAGACTGGAATAACAATGACAAATCAAAACAATCATGTAATTGTAAAATAAAAAATGAGTGCCCCCTAGGAAATAAATGTAACCTTTATGATATTTTATATCAAGCTAAAATTTCAACTAAAGAAAATGATACTAATGAAAAAGTATACATAAGTATTACAAGTTTAAACTGGAACTACCACCTCTAATCATTCAAAAATCCAACATTAAAAAATCAAATGGCCATATTTAAGTATTACTGGTATCTAAAAGAACTAGGACTAACACCTATTATAAATTGGAAAATAATAAAAAGATCTTCCCCGACAAACATTACATGGTAGATGTAATTCATGCTTAGAAGAGAAAATATTGAAACATAGGAAGAAATTTACTAAATACTAGAAATGAAATAATAACTACATGTAGACATAGAAATAAATTCTTAGTATAATTTAACTCTATATATTAATTTCATTAAATATATTTAACTACCATTAATTAGGTGATTTACATTTTAATTTTGTATATTGAAACATTGATCCATAATTTAAAAATTGATTAAATAATAAAATAATTTTAAAATATATATTTTTTCAATAAAGAATACATTTAAATTTAGAAGATAAAGTATAAATATACTTCCTTTTTTATAAAAGGATCATAAAATATATATATATATATATATATATATATATATATATATATTTGATAAAATTTTTTAAACATATTGATATAACCTTATAACTCGAAGAAACAATTACATGTACTACACCGTTTTTCTATATATAAACAAATATCTAAGAAACTACTATTTAATTTGATAGTTATAATAAAAGTTAGGGGGCACCTCTGGTGGTGTAATGGTTAGCAAGTTGGCCAAGAAAACCTACACAAGCAAGTTCAAGTCTCATTGGATGCCTCATTCTTTAGGCCATGTGCCACATCAAAGCAAAAGTGCTTCGTAAATTACAATACTAAGAGTTAGGAATTATTAGTTACATTAATAAAATATCTATTACATATTGATTCTTTACTTATTACGATTAACTTAATGATTGATATGTTAATTCTTCCTCATATAAATAATATGGATTTTTTACAATATGTTTCATAATTAGAAATAGAATTTTTGTAAATCAAAATCAGCATTGAGTTATTATTTCCTGACAACATGGATGATATTATTTAATATTTATAAAGCAGAATAATGTCAATGGAATTATGAATTCATATTTTATTTATAATTTTAATTGAGTCACAAGCCACTATTAAATTGTGTGTGTGTGTGTGTGTGTGTGTGTGCGCGTTTTGAGCAAGTGATTGCCATAAATGTATAAGAAAAAAAATCTAAAGTGTTCTATACTCTTATTAAGCAGAGCTAATTTAAAATATCAAAATGGTCACAATGTCAAATAGTGTCCATGACTTCAAGTTTCAGTATACAGTATGACCTGGGTATGACACTAAACTGTGTCTGATAGTGAGGTTCTAGTTGTGAAGATTTGGGGAGTATGGGGTATCCCTTCATTGCTATTACTCACTAATTCACTCTGACTCAGAGTGGTAGTACCTGTTAGGGTCCTATCTATAGGTCAAATATATCTGTTTTAAAAACTATTAGTATTTAATAGGATTGTGCACAAAAAAATCTCTTACAAAATAACTACATAAAAAAGATATATATATGAATGTATCATGAACACAATTCCCTAACCCTTAGGCATAAAATAACCCCAGACAAGTTGACATATGATTCAAATCAATCAATATACAGTGAGCTGTATGATCATCATAGGGATATCAGTACTGTGGGTTGTTAATTGATTTTAGGCTAATTTTAACAGAGCATGTGTATAATAAAAACAGAGACCCAAGCAGCAGGGCAGGGTGTTATCACTGAAGATATACCAAGACACTTTAAATAGGATTCTCATCTCTTATGGAATCAACAACCACCAGTAGATGATTGAGGCAGCCAAACTGAGAGATATAGTAGCATAAAGATTTCAGGCAACATCCTTTTTTTAAAGTAAATGGTAGAGCAAGAGCAGCAATAAAAAAGAAGCTGTTAAATCACAGCTTCTTCCAGTTGCTAGACCTCCAGCAGCTACTGTAAAAACCTTACATATTCCTAGTCTCTCAACAGCCATTAACCTTGTAATAGATATGAACAACCCTTCTATTTATTACCATATGTATTTGTGTATCATGTGGTTTTCTGTGACCTAAATTTTAGCCTATTATTAAGGGTTTGCAGCATACATGAGATATAAACTTTGTACATGTAAATAGTTGACCAAGGCATAAGTCTTGATTTAGGTTCTGGAAATTTGCATGCTATGCAGGTATATATGATAATTTACAAAGCAAAGCTATTATATATATATATATATATATATATATATATATATATATATATATATATATATATATATATATATATATATATATACCAGGATCATTAAATAAGTTTCCAGACTTTTTTCGTATGGGCACTTTTATTGATAGTACACACATGAAACTCTAAATTTTAAAGAAATTTTTTATTACACTTTAAAATAGATTTTAAACATCAATGATGACATACAGTTTTGAAACAGAATGCTACTAACAAAAAGCAAAAACTTTATCATTTTTTCATTTCATTTTAAAAAAAAAATTCACAAGACACAACATGACATATTAAATCATCTGATGAGGATTTAATGTAAAAACCAAAAAGTTTAACATTGGCAAATATTTCAAATCATCTAATGATTACCTTTTTTTCATATTTGTGTGTGTGTGTGTGTATGTGTGTGTGTGTGTGTGTGTGTGTGTGTGTGTGTGTGTGTGTGTGTGTGTGTGTGTGTGTGTGTGTGTGTGTGTGTGTAAATGTATAAATATGAAAAAATAAGGTATTCAGACGATGATTTATATATATAGAAAAGTTTGGAATAAAATCCAATATAAAATGTGCAAAATAAAACAATATGGAAAATTAAATGAAGCTATTTCACAAAAATGAAGTCTACACATTACAAATGGGAGAGAAACATGCCACTTTTTAAACTTTTAATTTTCTTGGTATCTTGTATTGGTTAAGTTTTGGACCTTATTAATTTTTAATTTTTGTCTTTTAATATATTTAAATTCCTTGAATATTAATTTAGTGAGGATAAGACGTAGAAACTCTGAAAAGAAAAATATAGCTGTGAAACCAAAAATTTAAAGAGAAGGACAAGCAAATACATAAAGGATTTAAATATGAATAATTTGCTTTATGCTATTGTATACCACAGGAACACATATAACCACAACTTCAATTTAATTAACACATCTTTTAATAAAACAAAAGGAACAAAATTTGTCACACCAAAGGTACATAGGAAGTGTACTAATTTTTGAGGCTACAATCATCAATTTACAGCCAGGTTTTTTTCCCCATAAATCCATGATAAAATAGAATAAAAAAATAAAAGAACATTGACAAACATTCTTATAACAAATAAAAAGTGGCCTGCTTCTTTCCCTATTGTCACATGTAGACTATTTTTCTGAAATAAATTTTAATTGTTGAAGAAGCTATCCTTACCAAAACATCAATTTAATATTCTGTATAGTCTTCCTTGTTTAGATAGATAGATAGATAGATAGTGTACCAAAGTCCTAAGTATCTGTTTTCTAATAGATTTTTCTGAATTAGAGTTATTAAAATGGAAATAAATTTTTAAGATGAATAAAAACAGAAAGCAAAAAAACAAATTACTTGCTAAAAATAACATGACTTAGAATACACATATGAGTGTATGTTCCCCCACCCTATACATATAGAACTACAAATATTATATTTTCAATGAACCATGGATTTTAATTTTATGTTTTAAATAGTGTTGCCACTATTTAAAAACACATTCACTTTTTTCTTATTTATCCCTCTGCTTAATGTTACATAGAAAGGTTTTTCAAGATAGATGATAATATTATCCATCGTCTAGTGTTGAGATTACCGAAAACAAAATTAACAAGTGATACAATTATTAAGAAAATACAAACAATTATTAGGAAACACTAATGCTGTTATTAAGAAAATAAAATGCTATTTTGTAAAATTACTGGCAGTTTTCAAAAATCAAAAAAGATTCATCTCATTGCCCATGAATTTTTTTACCTTAAAGATAAGAATATGAAAAATGAGAATATTAATCGTCATTATTCTACTGTCATTTCTTTTTTCAGCAAATTAATATTTATTAATAAACAATAAAAAAATAAGTGAACATTATCTAATTTTTTCTGTTCTTTTTTGCTTGATTTATCATCCTTTTAACAATTAATGTACTACTTATTTGTTTCAGTCTTGATTTGATTTCAAATGAGGGGAAAATAAGGGAGATATTTGTGGTGGTATGTGAAAGATCTGAAAATTTTTAAAGATAGGATGCCCCCCCCATTTTTAACTTGGCTCCTCTTGATAGCTGAATCAACTTAAAATCAATTTCACTTTTATTGACAGGCAAATCTAGAGATATTTTATCAGAGAAAAGTTTATGCTAAAATGTTCCATTTTCCCAATAATTCAATTACAAACAGATGCAGAGATTTAATACTATAATCGATTGCACACTGTTTCTTTTTCTTTTTTGAACATGTTATATATTTGCAAGAAAAATTTGTAAACAAGTTATTTTTAATGGTATATCAATCTTTGTGGGTTATTTAATGCCAAAGCCATTCTCCTAGAAGAACAGTAGTGGTACTATTTAATCCATAGCAGGGGAGATTAAGGGTCCTATCTTTCCTAAGGATATTAGTCTGAAAGTAAACATGATAGTGCAATTGGAGTTGGAAATTGCATACTATGATCTCACAGTCCATCACTTTACCCATTGGGGGTGTCCTCGTAGCATAATGGTTAAAGTGCAGGACTGCGGAATCGTAGTAACTGAGTTCAAACTCCAGTCACATTATTACATTCACTTTCGAACAAATACCCTTGGGAAAGGTATGAACCCCCTTATCCTCCCAGCTATGGGTTAAATAGTACCACTACTATTCTTCTAGAAGGATATATTTAGCATTGAATAACCTAAGAAGGTTAATATGCCTTTAAACAAACAAACCAACTTTACCCATTACACCACAGAGACTCCCCCAAATAAATATTTACTTATTGTCCAAATTAGCAAATAATTTATGTTAATGATAAAACTATTTTGTTATTTAAAGAAAATATTATTATCCTCATATAGAGTAAAAAAACAAAATGTTTCTACAACAGCTTGAAATATAAATACTATTCAAGTAAGTAAAAGTAAAGTTAGCGACCATAGTCGAGGGTGACCCGAAGGCTCCCTTTTCGATAGCTACTACACCAAGGTGTAGGGGAGGGCGCTACTCCATTCCCAGGATTGCTCCACTTTACCCTTGAACCGTACCTTATAATGCTGAGTGTTAAGCAAGGTGGTATCAAGTTCCATTTTTAAAGTCTTTGGTATGACTCGACCTGGGATTGAACCCAGGTCTCCCGGGCCAAACCCTAATCTGTTGGGGAGACCCCATGGTGTCGCGGTTAATGTGTTGAACTGCAGTATCATACTAAGTGACTTTGACCTCCAGTCATGCTATTATGTTCACTTTCAGACTAATATCCATAGGAAAGATATGATCCTCTTAAATAGTACCTCTACTGATGTTCTATAAGGATGACTTTGGCATTAGTTAACTCATGAAGGTCAATATACCATTAAACAAAGAAACTAAACCAAACCAAACTTAAACAGCTGAAAAAACAATAGTCAGATTTATAATAAATACATACTAATTCATTCTCACACATACACATTCAATTCAAAGGGGAAGAAAGAAAAAAGAAAAAACAACAAATGGATGTATGTTTATATATGCAAATATACATACACAAACACACAAAGTAGATACTTGTTAATGTAAACACATTTAGGAAAAAAAGAAAATATAAATGAATAAACAAATTTGAATTAAAAAGAATCACACCCCTATCAAAACAAACACATTATTAGTTTTCTGAAGAGGACCATGTAGTTAGGAACACATATAGAGCATAATCACATGAAATAAAAACCTAAAGTACCACATTCAAATTCATTTGCAGGCCTATTAATTTGAAAATATTTACTTTTCTTTTATTGGACCAACTAAAATAAATTCATATACATACCGGTCCACTGGCCCAGGAGACTGGGGTTCAGTCCCAGATTGAGTCATACCAAAAACTCAAAAAAATGATACTTGATGCCTCCTTGCTTAACATTCAACATTATAAGGAATGGATAAAGGCTAAAGTGGAGCAATACCGGGAAAGGAGTAGCGCCCTCAACAACACCTTGTTGTAGATAATGAAAGGGAGCCTTTGAGTTATCCTTGACTATAGTTGCTAACTTTTATACATATATATACACACACACACACACACACACACACACACACACACACACACACACACACACACACACACACACAGTACTGAAAAGTTCTTGGATAACCAAGAAGGAAATGATCTTGAACTATGAAATACGTCTATCATTTCACATATTCACCTGGCAGTTCAATCTAGCTCACATATTCATTTCTCAAGTTTCTTTAACCTTTTGAAAAAAATTTTAAAAGAAAGATAATTTCTTTCTTGATTGGGCCAGCATACATCATATATATATACCCAAAATGGGTTTATTCTGTGATAGAGCTAAATATTAAAAGAGTAAGAAATCTGCATTCAAAATCCTGGGTTTGAATATTGATGCAAAAAATACACAGCTACCTCACTCAATAAGCAGGATATATACAATTTTTATCATAAGTCGTGATAGTTGTGTTTTCATCATCTAATTTCTTTTAAGCTTTAATTTTGATACACAAGCAAAAGTATACTGGTAATTTATATTTTTGATATTTATTTAAATTCAACAAAGCAAGGAACATTCAAATTTCATTCAGGAATATGTGATGCTGAAATGATCCAAACTGTATAAAATTTATGTCACAGAACTGGCATGATTTAAAACTTTATAGAAAATTGGTTATCCAAACATATAGATAATAATTTCTACAATTTTGTGATTTTTCAAAACTTTAGTTAAATTTTGCTATGTAATTATTTGAATGAGTCACATCAGTTATATTTCTGTCAAATTATTTTTAAAGATTATTCAAGTGAAATGATTTTAAAAATCAGACATTTTCAAGATTTAGAAAAAAAAAAAGAAATTTTTAGTTTCATTAATAAATATTTTTTCAAATATTTTCTGTTACAATAGAACTAGAATAAGTTTTTTAAAAAACAATACACTTTAAAGATAAAAAAAAAAAGACAAATTTTGTTCTCAGCCTGTGTGTTTTGTTTTTGAACAAGTGAACAAGAAATTTATTGTGATTAAAAATTAATTTTTCTCTAAAGTATTTACTTTGGACACTTTAGTAAATTATGGATTGTTAGTTTTTAAATTCAATAATTTTTAATATAAAGTTTCTTAGAAAATGGACAACTGATATATAAAACATTTTTATTATTGAAATTTTGTATAGAACCATTTTTTTCAAAATAATTAAGTTTGAATCTTAAATTATTTAATTTTTCATGGAGCTTTGTAATAAGTTCCCCACTTTCTAAAATTTTATTGTTTATTTTTTCAAACATGTACTCAGATTATCAATTTTTTTAATCTACAGAGTTTCAAATTTACTAAATATTCATATAAATATTTACCTATGCACAACAAAAATTTGAAAATTCCATAAATGAATTTAAAAGTACAATGATTTATATAATACACAAAATTTAGCCACAACAAAAATTTTATAATCTGCATTCTAATAAAACAGTCTAATTAACAATTATACTCAAAAGTATTTTAATTGACAACTAATTGAGGATTTCCAATATTATGTAAAAGAATTCTTAAGAATTTAAACTAAGATTGGCATATATCAAATTACTTTTTAAAAATTTATATTTAAATATATTGATGAAGAAAAATTTTTTTTTTATATTTACTTTAAAAAAGCAATAAAATCCAAATAGATTTTAAGAATTTTATTGAAATTGCATGTCAGAATTTTGATGAAAAGATAAATAGTAAATAATTAAAAAGAAAGAAAAAATCATTAAATAATTATTTTTTGTCAACACCAAGCCAGGATGTGTTCAGAACTTTTCACATTTCTCATTTTCTTGGAGTTTATACCATTTCATAAAAAACTGAGTCATTCAATGTCAATTGGGACAAATTAGTAAATCAGAGAGGACATCAGAACAGCCCACTCAAACTGGGACTGTCTTAGAAAAGCCAGGACAGATAGTAAGATTATATATATACACACACACACACACACACACACACACACACACACATACACAAACTCTCTCACACACACACATATATATATACACATACAAGGGTAGGCAGAAAAGTTCATATGATGATGTTATATCTGCTGTTGATGACTTTTTTGACCAATGGAATCCATGCACAGCAACATCAGCCGAAGAAGTGTGTGACCCACAAGGGGGACTATGTTGAAAAATTTTATAACTCTATCTTATTCAGCCTATGAACTTTTCAGCCAACCTTCGTATATATATATATATATATATTTAAAATGACTGAAGGACTGTAAAAAAGAAAAGTCATTGCATAAGAAGAGTGTTTGATGCTATTATAGCTGAGCAGGTATAAAATGGATACTACAAGTCCCCTACTTTGAGTTTCATATGTTTTATAAAATCTTCAAACGGAAATGTTTAAAAAAAAAAAACTAATCAAGTTTCTATATATTGTGAGGTATAGTCATGTGATAATCTTATTGTGACATTTACACAAAAATGAATAAAGATTGAATTAAATTTTTTTTCCTGACATTCTAAAATATAGGAATATAAATTATAGGATTAGTCAGGGTCAAGTGGTATATGACAGGAGAAATTTGTTATCATTATTATATGTAGCCCTTTATGATCGAACTGAACCCATTTTTTTATTTCATTCTTCAGTTGTCTTGTCAGTTGCCCTATGACTCTTTTGTGCCATCATCTTTGTTCTTGCTCATTGTCTTTTGGTATTATCTCCTGTTGTTTCAAGTTCTTCTCTGCTGGGATGAGGAATAACAATGAGACCAGTGTATATGATTTATTTATTACTTTGATGATACTTTCCTTTCATCACCAATTCTACAGAGAATTAGTGGGCGAGATGGAGCATTCAACTGCACAAATCAAGCATTTCTCACTAAGCTATTTCTAACTTGTAGCGCTGATTGAAACCATCTAATGAAAGGCACACTTTCAGATTAACCTCAGGTTCATTAGTTCTCCATCATACTGATTGACCCACTATATTTTTCCTTACATTTAACAGTTCTAAACTACCTGCCTAATAATAGATTCCACTAATTTAACAACATATTTACACTTTGATATTAATTCTTTTGCATATGGGTGGAGTGTATGAAAAAATGATTAGACACACAAACATTGGTAGAAATATTTTTTATTTATAGAAATTTATTAATAAGTATACAATAATAAAAAAGACTGAAAAATGTTTTCCAAATATTACATCAATTCTAGAAACTCATAAAGATAGAGATTATGTCTTGAAATTCTTACACCAAATGAGCTCAATAACTAACTTAATCACCCCAAAACATTACATTCTAACCCTGAAATACTTATTAAAATACAAATATTTTCATTATTTAAAACTTCATTACTTTTTGACTGATCTTTTTGATCAAGGATATGATTAAGAAAAAAAACAAAAAAAAACAAAAAAAAAACAGAGGAATTATATATTATAAATTGAATTACCATGATCAGAAAATCTGGCAAGCACTGTGTGCAACATACAGAAACACTGGACAGCTGTTTGAACTGCTGTTTCAACCATGACTAGTTAATTTGGCATTGCTTGTGTGCGATATAGACCAGTGGCTCTGTTGGAGTTTCGGCTCTGCATTCTGTGGTTGTTGGTTTGATCTCCAATGGGGGAGATCATGGTATGCACTGCTGATGAGACATAATAAGGTCAAAACAGCTGTCCAGTGATTCCGTATGTCGTACACAATGCTTGCTTGATTTTCTGATCATGGGAATTCAATTTATATACATACATATATATATGTATATATATAAACACTCTCAGTTTCTCTCTTTCTCTCTCTCTTTCTTTATATATATATATATATATAAAGGAGTTGCATCTATTTTGTTTTCTCTGTGTTGACTTCATTTATATCTCAGAAGAGATATAAATGAGCAGAAAAATTGAGCATACATTTTAATATGTTTATATTAAGAAAAAATACAAAATTTAGTTTTTGATTTTTTCTGATTCAATAATTAAAAATCAAATGATTTGTGGAACTCTTCACAATTCTTTATAAGTAAGTACAAAAAAGCATGTGCAACTCTTCAGTTCCTCTTAAGACTATGTTAAATATCACATAGATTCCATAGGCAAAAACTTAAATTTTATGCTTTTTCGAAAATTATTGTTTTGTAATAAAACTAAAAAATATGAAAATGTTTCAAACCAAGGGATACTTTTTAAAAATATTACTTCAAATGTAAACCAAAAAAATAAATTGTAATATGGAAAATTTGACATTTTTAATTCTTAGCTTCTTTTTATTGTATCTACCTATAATCTTACATTTTTACAGGGTAAAATGAAGAAAAATAACAAAATCAAATGGAAGCATTGTCTATTAATAACTCAAAAAATGATTTTTTAAATTTATACTTTTCATATTTCTTAAAATAAAATATCTTGATTTTTAATCAGAGTACCCACCCCCGTCAGAAAAAGAAAAAAAATTATGATAAACTAATACTTTTATTTGAATTAATACTCAAAATTTTCCACTTAAAAGAAGGGCACATTTTTAATTTTTAGCTTTTTTTATTGTTTCATTTTTATAGGGTAAAAAAGAAAATAAATTAAACGAATACATTTTTTATTACTGTAACTCAACAGGGAATTAAGAACCAAATTTTAGTTTTGTCTTAATTGAAAAAAAGTCTTAAGAAAAATATTATTTTAATAATGTTTCAAACTCACAAGTTTAAGGTTACATTTTTTAAAATAATATTTTGAATGTTAAAAAAAGAGAAAAGAATAAAAAAAAACAATTCATAAAATAAAAGAATACTTTTCAGTTGAATTAATAAGTGAAATCTTTCAACTACAAATAAGGACGCATTTTTAATTCTTAGCTTACCTCCTTTCTATTTCACCCACTGACATTCATAAAATCCCTTTAGTTCAGTCATGGACCGGGTACTTCTGCAAGTATATATATATATATATATATAAGAACAGTGTATTGTTGTCACTATTTCACTTAGTGGGTTTGTGGCAGACCAAATGCAGTATAATTTGATGAGTGCTCAATATTTGTGATAGAGCTATTATATAATATAATAACAAATAAATACATATTAGTTTTTATATATATATTTGATAGCATGGATGCTTATCTGCAACCACTGGTTTCATGTTGTCTTTCTACGACAATCATCAGGTAGAAAAAGCAATTAAATATATATAAAAACTAATATATATTTATTATATGTGTGTGTGTGTGTGTGTGTGTGTGTACACTTACATATGTAGGTCAATTCTGAATCTTTCTGATGCAATAGTTATGCTAACTTGATATTTTTTAATTGACTGAAATGAGAAACCTAAAACAAACCTACTTTATCTTAAAAAGAGATAAAGTAACCATTTTATCAGCATGATTTCATTATGAGTTTAGTTTAACCTAACACACCGAGTAGCAGCATAATTGGTTAGAAGTACGAGCTAAAGTAGAAGGGCAGGTGGGTACCTGGCTTCGAAGGCGGTTGTCCTTAAAGGGCAGGGTGGAGGTGTGTGCCGTGTACACCTTTTCCTTGATCCTTTACTGTTTGTCTGTACTCTCCCTGCCTAAGAATCATTGAGTGGTGCTAATACAATCCCTTTTCAAACTCCTTTGGAAAGGTCTGCTGCAAGCGTTCTCATAACGAGGGTCTGGGAATGCCTGATCTGGAGAGCCATTGGCTCGCTGAGAGACTCGCTTACCTAGGCCAATCCTTGACGAAGGACATGGTGTGGGGACATAAGGTGAGAGATGTCTTTCCTTGCCTTAAGTCCAATCCCAAGGCTAAAGCCTGTCATAGGCCAAAGGACAAAACACCATTTGTCCATGAGTATCGTAAGACCCTTCACAAACTTCCTAGGTCCAGCGACCCTTCACAGTCTCAGAAGGAGCTATAATGGGAATTAGTGGTAGGTTCCATTTTGGATCCTCTAGAGAAGTGGCTCGGCTGGACGTTGGAGGAGATTTGCTCTCAGTGGAATTAGGTGCCAGGCACAAGCGTTCTAAACAACTGATTGTCCCCACTGCAGCAGTGGTTTAGAAAAAACGGCTTCACATGCCTTCTACTACTACAAGTGGGTTTGCCTGTTCTAGAGTCACGTCTGGGAGTGGACGGCTCGCGTCAGCCCTAAACAGCTTGTGCTGTTCGATGTTGATTACGTCATGGACAATGTTGACCCTCTGTATCAGGGTGAGAAGCATATGGTGTTTCTCGCGGGGAGACGCAAAACAAAGGATTGTATGAGGGTGCAAACTTTTTTCATCAGGATCTGATCTCGTTCTTTAGGCACCAGCTTAGGATCAAGATTAGATACGGTAGAAAACAATTAAACCGCATAACATTCAACTAAAGGTGGGAGTATGCAGCGAACCTGGTGGCATGAAAGGGGACAATGTTGGAGTCATGCTTCCCTCTTCTTCCTGTGCATGGCAGTGATGGTCTGGGTCCTTTGGGACCCCATTGCGGGTAAGTAAACTATTTTTATACCCATTTGACCTCCAAGCTAGTTGTATGAGGTTGCCACGACCGGCCGATAAACATAAACATATCAAGTTACACGCCCGCTGTAGAACAATTATATCTGGGTACGACCGGAACTGACTAAGCCCTTTTTCTTTCTAACGACCTTGACATCTCGTTATAGCTAAAAGAAAAAGATGAATTAAAATTAATAACATTTACAAAGCACCTCGGCCAAAAATAACTAGATAAGACTAGAACTAATAGTCGTCGCCAGCCTATAGCAGGTTAGAAAAATACTTTATGGCTACACTCATTTTTTATGGGGGAATTCCATATTCATGCGGCTGAGCTGTGTGTCACAGCACCTTCGTGATATCAACAAGCCCTTTCAACGCTCGTCGGCTCGTTTTTTTTGGCGATGCTGCTTTGTGTCCTGTTGTGGGGCGCTCTCGACCGGCTGTGGTTGCGAGCCGCACAGTCTGTTCGGGTGTGTTCCACCACTGGATACATCACCTCTGGCCTCAGGGGGCCGTCCCCCCAGGCTTTAACCCTCTTCGGAGGGGTTGGGTTTATCGCCCGGCGCCTGAGGCGCCCCGAAAAGGGGAATGCCGACGGGGTCCGAGGCATTTTTGGAACTGCCTATCGCGTTGGGCTCCGGCCCTGCGACAGGACCCACCTTAAAAACGGCCTTGTGCCATATTCGTATGCTGGTGGGGCGTAGGATAAATAACGGCTCGTTTTTTTTGGCGAAGCTCTTTAAGGAGGAATCCTGCATTCTGTGCGGTCGCATTCACCTTAACTTCCAGGCGTTGGCCCCACTTCTCGTGGTAGACCTGCCTTTCTTCCACCCTACATAGGTATGCGCAAAGGTCCTTTTTAGGACTACAAGAGGTCTCTGTCTGCGGGTCAGAGCATCTCTGACTGGTCAGTAATGACCAGTCGAAATAGACGGCCAGGCGGCAAACACGAAGACGGATTCTAAGACCAACTGGTCTTAACCTCGGTTCCGATTGTCCGATAAGCTGCGCAGCGCTAATGGCACGGTCCAGCCTTTAGCTACTGCTTCACTATCTGCGCAGCGCTAAGATAACGCCCATCTTAGCCTCGGCCTCATGGCTTGTCCGCTCGTTCGCACGGCTTTGACACGGCAAAGCCTTCGCTCTTGTCCGCTCGTCCGCACGGCTTTTACCCGACAAAGCCTTCGCTCTTGTCCGCTCGTCCGCACGGCTTTGGACCCGACAAAGCCTTCGCTCACGTCCGATACGTCCGCACGGCTAGGGGGCCCAGCAAGGCCCTAGCCTTTCCTAGACCTCGACGCTCTTGCAAGGTACAACGCAGTCCACGTAACGACTCGCTGTTACGGACTGTTCTACCACTGCAACACCTGACTCACGTACGACCTGCCGTACGAGTCAGCAACTCGATCGACACACCCTTGGTTAACCACAACATACCGTCACAACCAGGGATATCGATCTACCAACCTCGACCGACCATCTAGCTGTACTCAACGACCAGCACCGACCATCTAGCTGTACTCAACGACCAGCACCGACCATCTAGCTGTACTCAACGACCAGCATCGACCATCTAGCTGTACTCAACGACCAGCATCGACCATCTAGCTGTACTCAATGACCAGCACCGACCATCTAGCTGAACTCAACGACTCGACCGACCTCAGCTTACCAGCATCCAACATCTAGCTGAACTCAACGACTCGACCGACCTCAGCTTACCAGCATCCGACATCTAGCTGAACTCAACGACTCGACCGACCTCAGCTTACCAGCTAACAACATAACCCATCCTAGCTGAAGACTACATACAACCGCCACGGACATTTACATACACACTTGTAAATACGACAAAATAAATTGTCACTTGTTATACTTGTTATCTCGCCTTTGTTCCTTCATATTGCTTTGGCTGTTCTCATTCACATAATTCATTTGCGGGGTCGACATAATTATCGGCTCCGCAATAAGGTGTGTCATTGGCCATTATCCCTTTGTATTGAATTATCAAGATCCTCCCCATCCCACATTCTTTTTTCTCTTAAACCTACTCCCCACTCCCCGCTTTCTGAGGATCTTGAAACCACATTTTCTGTAATTCATGTTGTCCTTTCTTCACCTTCCCCGTCCTGCGTTCTCCTTTTATTCCCCTTAATTCTACCCACCCCCGATTAGGAACAGATCGGCTTGTTTTCGGCTTCCGACCGGACACCGGAAAACAGTCATCTCTCCATACCATAGACGGGGGGGATGGAAGAGAAACCAACGGGGTTTCAGTTATTGATTTTTTAATTTTACTAAAATTTCCTTTATGATTTTTCTTCCCTTCCTCATCATGTTTTTTCATTGTACATACACCATTTCATTTCACCGTGTTTTTAAGTAGATTTCATAGAGTGATCATCATCCTAGTGATTGTTGCGTGTCAGAGATGAATGAGAATAAATTATAGTGTGACTGGTCGTGAAAGAAGCTTGCTAGGGCTCCCAGAACAACAGTCTTTTCTTCTTCTCCTCTCTAACCCCCCAACCCCCCACCTTGGGCCTTGTGCTCACTTAAAAATTGTTAAATTTCGTATTTTTCATTTTTTGGGAAATAAACAGAGTAGCAGTATAATTTGATTTTTTAGCACGTTCAAAAAATTATCCAGCACAGCAAGCCAAAGCGTCTCTAACAAATGTTATGCATAATTTAAAAAATAGTACACAAAACGTGATTTTTCTTCTCAAGAAAATAGGTTCAAATGGGTAAAAGTGATCGTTTGTAGCTTCTTAAACCAGGATCTTTGAGGAGAGTGCGTATTTTTGTATGTTCACCGGTGAATTTTCTATTTCATATTTCCTTGGTGTTCGAAGCGTACGCGGGAATGTAAATAGATGTCTTCTATTTCAACTTATGAGAGAGAGAGAAAATATTTGTCTTAAATGTTTATTTTTTCTTTCGTCTACAAAAATCTCGTTAAATTTTTCTTTTTTTAAAATTAATGTTTACTTTGGTTTAAAATCAAATAACATTGTTGTCATATTTTTCTAAGATGTAATTCGTCAATTTAAAAAAAGCCTATCTGACACCAGAATGATATTTTTTAAAGTTTATTAAAAAGAGGGAGGAAAATTAGAAAAAAAAAATGAGCAAAGACAGCCAATTAATTTTATTGTAACTGAAATTTCAGCTCTAAGTTTAAAAAATGATAAATATTGCCTATATTGTTTTTAATCGAAAAGAAATGTGTTGATAAATTTCAAAGAAGATATGTATTAGCCTTTTTTTAAATACCCATAAAGTGGTATTGTTCAAAAAGGAAAATGTCTAATTTGTTTACACAGTGCGTTAAATTTAAAATAAGAAACGAATTGATTACTTTGACGTTTGTTGATAATTTACATGTTTTTCTTCATTAAAAAACAAAACAAAAATCACTGATTATTTGACAAAAGAAAAAAAAAAAAACGTTTTATAGAGTTGTCATTTTGCTACAGTATGTTTGTACAGTAAGTCACTTGAAAAAGAGAAAACATTTCTCAAGGAACTTTTTTTTCGAAATGTTTTGTCTTCGAATGACTTTTTACAAAGATGATATCTTGTTTGTATCTTTCCGTTAAAATCAATTTTAAAGGGTAAAACTATACTATGAGTAAGTCATAGATTATAGATTTAAACCAACGTTTTTCATGTGTAATTAACCTTAATAATTAGTTGTCGGAATATTCCAGTTTGATTCAAAAAGCTAATTTTTTGCCTAAATATGGTTGAATCTGATTGCAATACCAGAAGTTTTTGTGAAAATGACTGGTAATTACTCTTAGAAACACTTTAAGTGACTGATAACGAGAGAAATGAAAATCGATACTAACATCAAGCTTATTTATAATAATTCCTGGTTTACTAAAATCACAAGATTAACATACTTCAAATGGACTAAGTTAACCTTAAATCTTATTTATGCTTGTGAGCAAAACTGAATTCTACACTTTTACTTTCCGATTAAGTCACTTTAACTCCTAGAACTATTGAGAATGATTTTATTCAATCATATTCATGGTTATTAAAGGTTATGAATTAGGACATTTTTAGTAAATCGTTACTTGACTTAAACTTTTAAGAATAACGAAAGGGACAGAAATTTTTTTTTTTTTTTTTTTTTTTAACTTTGAGTTGCTTTATTTTTTAAAATTAGTCTTTCCTTGGTGATGGATTTTACAAGAAACTGTTGGGATTAGCTGTTTCAAGTATTTTTTTCCCAGTTTTGAAAAAGAAAGCTGATTTAAAAAAAAATGTTTTACCTACAGGTAATATATTTTATTCTGGTGATTATGGCAAGCAAGAATGATCCGAAAACCAAGAATTCTTCAACCAAACCTCAGACAGTGAATACAAAGAGTTTATCTCAGAAAGCATGGCCTGATTTTGATATCCCATCCACTCAACCCAAAAAACTCGTAAGCTAATACTTATTTATCAGTTGTACTTTCCAAAAAATAAAAATTGCCTGTCTTTTGTTCAAAATATTAATAAGCAAAATAAATACGTCATGGTTGTGCAATTCCTGGTGTTTGCATTGGACGGGTGTTATTGTGCTAACCGCCTGGAACCAGGGGACCTTCCCTTCAGGTAACACCTGCCTGGTAGGGCTGAGTTCATCACTTGGCGCTATAAAAATGGGGAACGCCGATGAGATCAATCATTTTTTGTGATGGCCTCGCATGAGTCTTGATTTGTACATGGCTCCCTACTATAAAATGACCTTGTGTCAAATCCAGCCTGGTGAGAGTTTGGATAAATATCAAATATGGTTGTGCAATTAAAAAAACAACCTGGACTTGCAATGTTCACGAATTTCATAGGGCTGTCTTGATACTTTTTATTTTTTTCAATTAGATAATAATGTAGAATTAATTCCTTATGTTATTTAAGAAAGAATATTTCAAATTATTTCTATATTTTAGATCTCTTTCTCTTTTTCGATTTGATTGTTATTTATTTGTTTACTTTTATCCATTTTGTAGCAGACACGTCGATATTCCTATACTGACTTGAAAAATATCCTGCCTGATAGTGTGGTAGATGTCTATGGTGTGGTCAAATTCTTTAAACTACCTCAGAAAACACGAGGAACAGGTTAGATTTTTTCTTTGAAAATCTTTTCAATCTATTTAAAAAAAATAACTAGCAGATGTCTCTGGTATTGGCTTGGATTAAAAGAAGAAATTCAATAAATAAACAAACCAAATAAAGCAACTGAGGTTGTTTTTTTTTATGAACCATACTTTAGGAATTAACATTTTAGAAATGAAATTTCAAAAGTTGATCAATTTTCAAAACTATAGTAATAAAAAGAATTCTCAACATTTGCTTACCCCCTTTTTAGGCTGAAGCTGTGATTCAAAAGGTCAAAGTCATTACCAATAACATGGCAAAAAATGACATTATTTGAGTAATTAAACAACTGAATTAGAAAAGCTATTTGCAAAACAATTGCTTATTTATAAACATTATGAGAAGTCAGATTGGAAATTAATAACAAAACAATTATTTGCCGCAACTTGATTTTTGAAGCTGAATATAAAAATTAGCTATCCCCATTGAACAGTAAGTAGTGTTAGAAATGATAACTCAAATATAAATTGATGCTGTTGGCTAGGGCTGTAGAATATGCTGACTGCACCTCTACAGAAGAGTAGGACCCCACTAAAACAATGCTACCTGTTGGCTGTGGGTGGCAACCTGTAATGCTTGAGTACAGGATCTGGTAGCTGAGCAGTCGATGACCTGGCAACTGAAGTGGTTATGTGATTTGCAACACTCTACTAAAGCTATTACTGGGCTAGACATGTGGTCAGAGAGGCCCTAATCAGATATAAATGGGAGTTATTTCAGCAGCACAGTTTTACATAATATGTGCACACACACACATGAATAGAATTAACTTATCTAGAAAAATGAAAGTAAATAAAAAAAAAGTATATTTTTTCAAATTTAGTTTTTATGATATATTCTATTTTCTAATAGCTAAAAAATGATGGTCTGAATAGCGACAAAAAGCAGCTGAAATTAGCATGAAAGAAATACTTATTAAAAAAATAAACTATTTCTATTGTATATGGCCTACTGAGTAGAGTGTTCGCCAAAGGTCCGGGAGACTCGGGTTCAATTCCAGGTCGAGTCAAACCAAAGACTTAAAAAATGGTACTTGATACCTCCTTTCTTAACACTTAGTATTATAAGGTACGTATCAAAGGTAAAGTGGAGCAATCCAGGGAAAGGAGTTGCACCCTCCCCTACACCTCGGTGTAGTAGCTATCGAAAAGGGAGCCTTCGGGTCACCCTCGACTAAGGTCGCCAACTTTACTTTTACTTACAATAAACTAATACTTTTTATTTGAATTAATATGCTTAATTTTCATGTATAATAAATTTGATCTTCACTTGTGTCTTTGTGCCAGATTAAGCTTGTATTCTTGAATATTTGCTTTTATCTGTTAATTAGACTGTCAAACAATATTTAAAGAGGGACATAATGACGAAACAACATACAATATATAATAATTAACCTTTATTTTCAAAATTTCTCAAGTCAAAGTGTCATTTAATTTTCAATTTCAGATTACCGACAAGTAATCAGTATAATTGATCCAAGTTTTTGTGGGAATAACAAACTGATGTGTCTGCTGTTTGCAAGAGACGAGGTTTCTTTGCCGCCGGTGAAGGTTGGTAGCATCGTCCGCTTCCACAGACTACAAGTGAGTATCTTGTTCTTCAATTTTGCCAAGAGATTGTTTCAGTTTGTTATTGCAAGAGTTGCCTCCCTTGGATTTTTAAGTTTTTACACTGTTTGCCTTGCCTGAAATTCTTTCTTTCTCCATGTTTATTTGGAAGTATTGTTTTAACTTTTTTCTTTAATAAATAACCTACGAAAATTTAAGCAATTGTCTCTTTTCTTTTTAATCTTCATCATAGACACTTACTTCTGTAATTCTACCCATGTAATTTGCTCTTTAATGTGAAACAGTAGTTGCTAATATGAGGATCATTAAATAAGTCTCCAGACTTTTTTCGGATGTACACTTTTATTGATAGTACACTCATGAAACTCTAGTTCCCTTCGATGTAATCTCCTTCAGCTGCAATGCACTTGTACCGTTCCAACAACTTCTGGAAGGCCCCATTGAAGTCCTCGTGTGAGTGTGTCAATGACCTTCATTACAGCCTCTTTCATCTCCTCAGTTGTCTCATAACGACGGCTTCTGAGCTTTGGGAATAACCAAAAGTCACAGGGAGCAAGGCCTGGACTATAGAGATGGTGAGGAACTGTCTTGATGCCGATCTTGGTCAAATAGTTTGTGACAAGGATGGAGTTGTGGACTGGTGCATTGTCTTGGTGGAAATGCCACTGACCCAATTTGAAGAGTGCTGGCCTCTTCCGACTGAATCTCTTTTTGAATTTCCTTAAAACCTCAACATAGTAACCCTAACCCCTAACCCTTTGGCCAATCAACTCTGGTGTATTGACTTCCTTACTCCTCCCACACCTCTCATCATCCCTCACAGACTCCCTGCCTTCCTTGAATCTCTTATGCCACTCAAAAACTGATGCTCGATTCATGCAAGATGGTCGAAAAGCAGTCTGAAGCATTCCATACGTTTCTGTAGCATTTTTTCCAAGTTTAAAACAGAATTTTATTGCTTATTGTTCTTCTAAAGTGTCCCCCCCGTCCAGATTGCATTTTTGAAATTCACCAGCTGTGACAATCAGGCTTTAGTAGGGTGTATTCCAATTGCTGCTCTAGCTGTTTATTTGAAGCTGAATTCATAAAAATCGTTCAATCATCTCATAAGATGTATAGTAATAACATACTGAATTTTCAAGAGTCTATGACAATTTTAAATGCTCGTAAAAAAAGTCTGGAAGCTTATTGAATGCACCATGTACCTCTTGTCAGAAAGATTTTTCTTTCTTTCTTGTAGAATTTTTGAACTTTTGATTCCATTAGCAGTACTCATTACTTTTGGGTTAATGAGAAATATCCATTACTTGACCACTAAAGATACACAAAGGTCACTTAACAAACACTTGTCTATTAAAGCCAACTTAGGAGTTAACTTAGTTTGAGGTGGTGTGTTGGAAAATGTAACATTAAATGCTAATACAGAGAATAAATTTATGAAAAGGGTTTGTTCTAGTTAACTCGCATATGATTGGTATCAAGTTTTAAGTAAAAAAAATTATATTATCCAATTTGTATCAAATCGAGAAAGAGAAAAGTTACAAATAGGTAAATCCAAACAGTAGCTCTAACATTGATAAGATATCCTTTTCCTTTTATGAGACATTGCATTAAATGATTCACAGGAATTGGGTTTTTATAATTATTAGTCAATCTATTTTTCCCAGAATGCAATGTCAATGGTTATTTATTTCTAACAGGAAGTTGCTTATGGCTTAAACCCAAGAGGCACTCTTGATGTAATGGTTATTATTGCAGGACATGGACACAAATGCCTGAATTTAAATCCTGGATGAGGCTGTTTGCAATTCCCATATCACTAATACTTTGGGGAAAGGCATAAATCTAACTATTCTCCTTTCAGCTATGGGTAAATAGTAAGGCAGGCTGGACTCTTTAACCTTGATATGGCTACCAGTCTAGAAGAAAGAAAACTCTGAATTCAAACCTGTCAAACTCTACTTAAAGAATTGACCTTGTGTCATATCCTGCTCATGTGGAGGGGTTGGGTAAATGCATATACCTAAAATTTACTTAATGTAATAGTTATCATCCCTGGAAATGTGATCAATGACTTAAGTTCAAATTCTGAACAAAGCTTTTTGCATTTCAACTCATGCTAATGCCCTTAGGAAAGATATGGAGCCATCTGTTCTTCCTCCAAATATGGGTAAATAGTAGGGTAGACTGGTTTCTTTATCCTTTGTATAGCAACCAGAAAAAGTCTGAATTCAAACCAGCTGTGATCTGCTTAAAACTTGACCTTGTGTGACATCCTGTTCGTAATGAAGGGGTTAAATAAACACACAGTCTGTGAGTTTGTTTGGATTGGAGTCAATTTTTCTGATAATTTTCAATCCTGTATTGTAAGGTCTGAATCAGTTTTGAACCTTGATTTTTTTTTTTCTTTTCAGATTGGTATTCACAATGGAGAACTGCAAGGTATGAAAACATCAGGTTTCTCATGGCTGGTTATTGATGGAAATGCACAAGGACCTCTTGTACAAAAGTCTTCCTCTACAAACTACACATTCTCTGATGTTGATAGAGAAAAAGTAAGACACATTTTTTTTCCAATTTTCTGCTTTCATAATCTTAGAATGATATGATTATAAAATGTATCAAAATTATACAAAATATAAAGTTGTAAGAGTCATTCTCAAGATTTGACATGTATCACACTGTGGGAGAAAGGATGGATAGACTAGACTAAGTGAAACTTAATTCCCTTTATAATGCTTTATACATGCTTTTGCTACACAGGTCAGCAGGTGAACTGGATTTAAAAATTAATCCTTTGTACACTCAGGAAGTCTCTGTGGTGAAATGGTTAAAGTGCTGGATTGCAGCCTCAATGTAAGCGAGTTGACACTCTAGTCACACTTTAGGACTAATAGCCTTGGGAAAAGTATGAACCTCCTTATCCCTCCAGCTATGAGTTAAATAGTTTCACTGCTGTTCTTCTACAAGGATAGCTTTGGCATTAAATAACCCATGAAGGTTGATATGCCATTAAAGAAACAAATAAAGGACTTTGTACATCAGCTCTCCCATGACAATTTTACTGTGATACTTGTCTCAGTCAACTGCTTTTTCTCATGCTATTGTTATATCCGGAAATCTTTTCTGATTTACTAATACATTCCAAATTAACTCACCAGTAAAATGACTAAATGATAATAAATAATAATATCACATTTTGGACAAGATCAGAGAACTACCAAATCAAGTCCCGCATTTCTAACACTAAACCAAGACCGCTTATAGCTTACCGACCCACGTCACACCACCATACAACAAATAAACAAATCAGCCACCTAAGAACAACTTACACCCACTCACCTCCTGACACTTCTCTAGTGGAAGAAGAGAGCCAGTCAAGAATGACTTACACCCACTCACCTCCTAACCCATATCTGGTGGAAGAAGAGAGCTTGTATTTCTTCTGACATACTAACTTGTATTTATTTAAAAATAAACAAAATTAAATTCATTCTTCTCATCTGTTGTCTCTTGCAACCATATGCTTGTCTATAACACTCTCTAGCTTTTGCTGAAATATTACTGCAGTATTTCCCAACAAGATATCATGTTGATTTAGTTAAAGATGGAATTTAGTGACAGTCTATACATATTAACACTTATTAAAAAGTCCTCAAGATATTGTTATTTTTAATGTTAAGATGAAAGTTGTACCTTCCAGTGTTAAAAAAAGTCATGGCACTAAAAAAGGAATAAAATTTTACAAAAACATTCATCCTGAAATTTTAAATTAGTAAAATTTTTTCAGTAGTTTACATTATTTATAATTTTCTTTATTTTATATATATAATCAAATATTGTATATTATTACCTGCTCATACTAATTAAACCATGAAATTTCTATGGGTTCAGCTAGTTATTTTTATTATATTATAAATATCTATGTATAAAGCAGCTTATTCCTTCAGGGGAAATTTTGTAACTATTTTCTCTTAATGGCCAAGTCATCTACAGTGAATTAATAAATAAAAATATAGAAGGTAAAGGGCTATGTGTAAAAGGTATTAGATCATCATCATCATCATATCGTGCCGCCAGCACAGATATTCCTGACCCTCTCTCTCCACTTCTCCCTATCGTTCATCGCCTCTGGCTGGTCTTCAGGGCTACATCCCGTATCCTCACACAACTGCTGTATGTATGTTCGAGCTGGTCGTCCTGCTTTTGCTTGGCCGTATGTGGAGGTTCATAGGAGTACATCACTTATGAGCTCGTCCCTGCTTCTCCAGCAGTGTCCTGCATGTCTGGTTTGTCTAACCTGGATAGTTTTTGTGATGGGAGGCAGGTGGCTGTATAGTTGGTGCGTTGTTGGATGTTGCCACCAGGACTTGTTCAATATTGCTCGCAACATTCTTGTGTAATTGCTGTCTAGCTTCTTCTCCAGCCGTTTTGTTAGTGTCCAAGTAGTGCATCCATACAGCAGTATCGACACAACCGCTGCCTGGAAGAAACTGTGTTTCATTTTATCGGTCAGGTCTGACTTCCATATGATCGATAGCTATCGATAGCTGTCCATGCCTTCATTAGTCACATGTCAGTGTCTTTTTCGGTTGATGAGACACTGCTTTTTAGGTAGGTGAATTTGTCTACCAGTTTCAGAGAGGTTCCCTCTAGTGTGGAAATGTCACCTGTTTGATTAAAGCACATATATTCAGTTTTGTGTGCATTGACATGGAGGCCAATTCCTGCAGCGGCTCATTCCAAACTATGCAGTAGTGTTTCTGCTTGGTTGGGTGTATTTGCCAGAATTGCTATGTCATCAGCATAGTCGGCGTTGGTAATTATTTTTGCGGGGTACCTTCTGCTTCTTTTCTTTGTCAGCTCAAAGCCGTTTTCTTTGATTTTTATCAATCAATGTTCTAAGCACGTAGTCTAGACAGATGATAAAGAGGTATGGGGCTAGCGTGTCCCCTTGTAGTACTCCTGCTACAATGTCGAAGTATTCAGTGTTTCCATCTGGTAAACGTACTTTCACTTTGGTGTTTCTATAGAGAATCTTTATTGCTGCTACGGTCTCTTTTGGTAGGTCGTATGCTAGTAGGATTTGTTCCATCTTCCCTCTGTGAATGGAATCGAAGGCCTTGGTAAAGTCGACAAATAGTAATGTTGCCTGAAGGTTTTTTGCTCGTATGCATTCAAGGACTCTACAGATGGTCAATATTTGTGAAAAGTAAATGATAATAGATAATGATTATAATAGGTAATATGTATTACACAATATATGATGGAAATCTGTAATAATGTGATAGTTAATATATATTTAGCAGAAAGCAATATGCAAGATGTAAGATCTAAGTACTCTAAAGTAAAAGATGAATAATGGATTACAGGTAAAATCTGGCCGATGCTAACCAAACAAGTATTTATCCTTTCTGACAAAGCCTTGAATATAGAAAATACAGAAAAATGCTTAATTTTTTTGAAACGGAAAATAACAACAGGGATATCTTTCCACATTTTGTGAGAATATATGTCTGAGATTATTTGACAATATTTCAAATACTGTATAGTGAGGTTGCAAATTCACTGAGCCTTTCACTAAGCAGACAAAAGTGTAAGGCAAGTGCAAAACCACAGTATGTGCAGCAAATTCACTTGTAATTATAATATTGTAAATATATCTTGTTATAACTGATTAAAGTTACTAATTAGGATATTACACTTATAATCAGAAGTTGTGTTTACTTGTTACAATAATTTGTAGTATCAACTGAAAAACTAAAACAAGACAGTTTAACCTTTTGAGCACTGAACTTATTTCTGTTTTCTGCATTTCTTTTATCATGTACCCAACTATTTATACAACATTACTTATGGCATTTAGATCTTTTTTTTTTCTAAATACAAATGTTTTCTGAAATAGTTGTAACATTTTACATACTTAATTTACAGATTTCTTCTTCAATCCAATTTGTGAGTATTACATTCTTAGAAGGACCACCAACTTATGGTATCATGTTACAAATATATATAATATGATATATAATCAAACTTTGCTTTGTCTTTCCTATTTTTTCTACTCAAGATGAAAAATAACTTATCAATATATAAAAATGTGTTTAGTATGCTTGTTAGCTTTAATTACTAGCCAGTAAAAACTTATGCTAATCATATTTACCAACCCCTCCGCTCGGGCAGGATATGACACAAGGACGATTTTTAAGCGGAGTTTAACAGGTTTGAATTCAGAGTTTTCCTTCTCCTAGACTAGTTGCCTCACCAAGGCTGAAGAACCTAGTCTGTCCTACTATTTACCCATAGCTGGAGGGAGAATAATTGGATTCATACCTTTCCCAAGGGTATTAGTGCTATGTGAAATGCTATCAGGCTCGTCCAGGATTTGAACTTGTGTCGCCGTGTCCATTTCCTACGACGATAACCATTACACCACGGGCACCTCCTAGTAAAAACTTATGCTAATGCTAGTTGAAATTTGATGTGGCAAGAGTGATTGTCAAGAACCAAAAGGAAAATTTTCAGCTGAAAAAGCTTATGATTTTATTGATAATTTTGATTAGTATTATCCTCTATCTTCCTAACTTTAATTAAAGATTAAAGATAATACTAGGCAAAATTATTAATAATGATTGACAGAATTTCATCTAAAAAATGAATTTAAAAAAAAACTAATGGTTTACTGGAAGTGGTGAGTTTGAGCAGAACTGATTAGAATGCAATCAATTCAGATTCATTCTATGAAAATGATGGAAATAAACCATCAGGTGAGGAGAATGCTGGACATTTACCAGATTGTATGGTAGGGGTAGTCTTTGTGGTGTTCTGGCTAATGTGCTAGACTACAACATTGTAGTGAGTTAGTTTGAACTCCAATTGTGGTATTATATTCTCTTTTGGACTACTACACTTAGGAAAGATATAGACCTTCTTATCTCCTCAGCTATTGGTTAAATAGTCACTACTGTTCTTCTACAAGGATTGCTTTAGCATTAAGTAACCCAATAAGTTGATATGCCATTAAACAAAGTAACTAACGACCAGATTGTATTATTTTTCCTAAAAATTAAAGTGCTAGCTAATTTTTTGTATAACTTAATGGATCTAAAATACATGTTATCATAGCTGAAAAATCAGTCCTATTGATATTATTATTCTATATGGCTAAAAATAGTAAGAACTTGTTTATCTATTTTTAATACTCATGAAAAGAAAAGATCAAAAACTGATTATTTCCTCACTGTCTTGTGATGGATATCATTTTAGACTTATTATAATATTCAAAATCATTGTTTGCATACTTAACAAGCTATTCTATTTTTATTTATTAAAATGGTGGTTTTTTATTTCTTTCTTAATATCTAAAAGTGTCCTCATTCTAAAAAAAGAGTACACATTAAAAATAAATTATAGAATATATATTACATGTATATTATTCAAACTTACTAAGCTTACCTTAGTCTGGTCAAACCCAGAAGTATAGGGCACTCAGGATTGAATTCACTACACAGATTTATGATCAATGAAAGTAGCTTGTCAACCATTTCTTAATGGAAAGACAATTGGCATATTTTATATTGCTAAATATAAAATTGATATATCCCTGGGGGAATATATACAGTATAAATGAGACTCCACATGAAGAGTAAGTATAACAAGCTTATCGTTTGAAAGTACAACGTAACAAATAATATATGGACAGTCAATTGTATCTTGAATGCCAGAGTGGGTACTCTCGCTTACTCGTATCTTTTATAGACCAAGTAATCCATTCACAGGGGGTTTCAGGATCTTCCACTATATCACCTTTCCCCGAGCTAAATTCTTCATCAAATTTTGCTTTCAGTATTTCTTTCTTTTAGGATTAAGACGTAGGTGTTTAGTCCTCTTCCTTTTCCTACTATTAATTCTCCTCTCAGTCCGTGTACTTTCACATTTAGAAGAATCAGTAGTTTTTTGTTTCGTTGTTGCCTCTATCAGCATTACAACGTTCATGGGTGGTTTTATTTGAAAAGAGTCATGCAATACCTCCATTGGTATTTCTTCATTATTTTGGACGGTTTCTATGTATCGGGGTCTCAATTGATTACAGACAAACTTTGATCCTTGAATTATGTAGATAACTCTTCCGATTCTTCTAGTTACAATACCATCCCCCTCCCAAAAACATTTTCCAGCCCAATAATTCCTTAAGAAGACTTTATCCCCTTCTTTATATGATTTATAGTTCGTCTTTATTTTTGTATAGTTCTTCTTTATTTTTCTATAGTTCGTCTTTATTTTTGTATAGTTCGTCTTTATTTTTGTATAGTTCTTCTTTATTTTTCTATAGTTCGTCTTTATTTTTGTATAGTTCGTCTTTATTTTTGTATAGTTCTTCTTTATTTTTCTATAGTTCGTCTTTATTTTTGTATAGTTCGTCTTTATTTTTCTATAGTTCGTCTTTATTTTTGTATAGTTCGTCTTTATTTTTGTATAGTTCTTCTTTATTTTTGTATAGTTCTTCTTTCTATTTGACAACAACCTGTCGAATACTGAACGTATTTTCCTTGCATACATGATCTCGGCAGGCGATAAATTTCCCTTTATATTCTGATTGGGCGTTATTTTGTAAACCATCAGAAAAGTTTGAATGTTTTTCTCTTCGGTGTCAAACCCTTTGGCTTTTCTTAACACTCATTTAAATGTATTGACAAACTACTCTGCCTGTCCGTTTGATCGAGGATCATATGTCAGTGTTGTTATGTGTTCGATTGCTAACGAATCTCAATAAACTTTAAATTCACTTCCAGTGAACATCGATCCATTGTCACTTACTATGGTATTAGGGACTCCCAGCCGACTAAACACTTCGTTTAGCGCTCTTATCGTATTTGTAGCTGTTGGGTGTTTATATTTGAAAACTTCTGGCCATTTAGAGTAGCTATCTACCATCACCAAATAATAATATCCATTTAATGGCCCTACGTAGTCCACATGAATACGTGACCAAGGGATATCCATCTTTGGCCAGGATATCCCTTGGTCACGTATTTATGTGGACTACGTAGGGCCATTAAATGGATATTATTATTTGGTGATGGTAGATAGCTTTTTTAATTTTTTCCAACGTAACTGGTAATTCACTAACGGTGTTAATTAATACTTCCATTAGTTCTTGTGGTTGCTTCAGTGCTGCAATCACTGTTTCTTCAGCATTATCTGGGATTAGTTTGAAAGACCATCCGCGTATGCGATTTTCTTGGATGACACATTGTATTTTGAAGTTGTAATTTAATAAAATCACACTCCATCTTTGTAACCTATTTGCGGAATGGGTAGGAACACCTTTTTTCGACCCAAAAATTGACAATAATGGTTTATGGTCGGTTTGTAGAATGAATGTTCTCCCGTGAATAAATCTATGAAATTTTTTCACAGCATACATTATTGCGAGTCCTTCCTTCTCAATTTGACTGTAATTTCTCTTGACAAGTAGTAAAGCTCTTGAAATTTATGTTCCAGCATGGCCCCCATGCCATAATCACTTGCGTCTGAAGCTACAATTAACTCCTATTTCGGATCATAGTGGGCTAAAGCTACATCCGATAATAAGCACTTCTTTATTTCATCAAATGCATTGTTGCATTCTTTAGTCCAGCACCACTTTTTATTTTTACTCAATAACTTATTCAATGGTGCTCTCAATTCGTGCTTATTAGGAATATATAAATTGTAATAGTTTGCTAAACTAAGAAATGATTGTAGTTTAGTTACATTATCCGGAATAGGCATATTTTTTATGGCTTCCATTCTTTTTGGGTTCAGTCTTCTTCCTTCATGATCGATTATCTGACCCAAATATTCTATTTTGTTCATACAAAATTTGCACTTTTCAAGTCCGACCTAAAATCTGTACTTCTCAATTCTTTTAAAAACTTCTCGGACATGACTTTTGTGTTCCTCAAAATTTTCGCTCTTTATTAATATATCGTCTAAGTATGCCATTGCATATTCCAGACCAGAAAGCATCGTATCCATAATTTGTTGAAATAGACTCGGTGCTACCTTCAGACTGAAAGGCAACCGTCTTAGTCAATATAAACCTCTGTGTGTGAATGGTTAGATACTTTGTACATTCTTCTTCTACTTTGACTTGCAGATAAGCTTCTGACAAATCAATTTTCGAGAAGACTTTGCCTCCATTCAACTTTGAAATTATCTCCTCCGGTATGGGAAGTGGATAGGTGATCCCTTAGACATTCATTCAGTTCGGTTGAGAAATCCACGCGGACCCTTTTCTTATGGTTTTTCTTTTTCACGTAGACTGTAGGTGATGCCCATTCCAAGTAGTCTACTTTTTTAATTACTCCATTTTCTTCTAATCTCCGTAACTCTTTGTCTATCATTTCTAACGATGAAAATAGGACTTTTCTTTTTGGCTTGAATACAGGTTTTACGTTGTCTTTGAGTTAGAATCTCACTTCAGTCTTTGTACAACAACCTAGTTTGTCTGCAAAAACTTTATTAAATTCGCTTTTTAACTTATTCACAAAGTTTTCAGTTTGTTTTGACTTTCCCATACTCGACGCATTTAACTTCCTACAAAATGTGTTTATCGGCTTCTCCCATAAATCAAATAAAACGATTAAGTCAATGCCAAATAAATTTGCATTTTTCCCTGCTATGACATAGATTTTCGTTTGATGCGTTTTGTCATCGAGTGTTACTTTAGCATCAAATTCTCCTTTGAATTTTAGCTTGCTTTCCGAAATACCTCTTGCTATTTTGCCTGTATTTTGTAATTCAGGTTTGCCTATCTTTTTCCAGGTAGTTTCATCAATTGTAGAAATGTTACTCCCTGTATCCAGCAAACAAGTAATATTTCGATCACTAATTTTCATGTCTACATATTTTCTTTTCCCGTTATTTTTCATAACTTTCGATAAAACTGCATTTATCTTTTTAGGCTTCTGATAATTTCTCTTTCAAAACATAGAAGCCTTATGCCCCGTCTGAGCACATTTGAAACAAATCTTGTTCCCAAAATAACATCTACTTGTATTATGATTCGAACTTCCACATGCTTTGCAATAAATTTTTCTCTCATGTTCTTTTACCCTTCTTTCACAAGGTTCACTTTCCTTTCTTTCTTTATTATCACATTTGACTTTATTTATTCGGGCAACATTTTTTCTTCAATACCTATGTTATCCCGTCTGATATTAATTGATTTCTGGCATTCTTCCGATACTTTTTGCAATGTTATCTCTGTATCTTGTTCTAACATTGTCAATATCTTGGACCGAATCACTTTATCCTTATTTGATGTCAAGCCCTGTACAAATATTAAATACTTAAACATGTCCTCCTTAAGGTCTTTAAGTTTGAACTGTTCACACTGGGCATTTACTTTCCCGGCGTATGCTATGAAATCTTCATCGTCTTCTTTAATTATGTTCAAACATTTATGCCTGGTATGAAACAAACTATTCTGTTCTCCAAACATTTTGGATAGAGTTTCTATAGTTTCTTCAAACAACATCTCTTCTGGTTTATTCGGCAATATGTAATTCGTATATTTCATGTTTTCATGAGTGCCTAACTTTTTTTGCACATCTGTCCGTTGTTTCTGGAAATTTTCTTGTTGCTGTACAAACTGTTGTTGTAATTGTTGTACTGCGCCACCTAGCATATTTGTCAATTCCGTTAATTGTTCCATATTTAGCATAAAACAAATATGTAAAACAAAATCCAACCAAGCAGTTGACCAACAATTGAATAGTTTCAGCCAGAAAGACGTAGTTTTACTTTTTCTTTCAATGAGGAGGGGGAAAGCCAAAAACTACTTATCTTTTTTTTTTCTAAATGCCATTGTTGGTTTTTTATTTATTTGCACTTGTTTGAAGTACTTCAAATCCTTGTCATATTTCCGGGTGTGTTGAAAATTTTTTGTTTTCAACTGGACCATCTAATACGGTGACAAAAAACTCTACGTTGTTTGTCCAATCTTATAGAATGGATGGGAGTTCATTTTATGAATCCTTCGTCGCCAAATCTGGTGTAGATTTGGGTATGAGTTCATACACGAACCCTTTGTTGCCAAATCTGATATAAATTTGGGTGTGAGTCCATTCTCAAATCCCTCATCGCCAAATCTAATATATCCCTAGGGGAATATACTCAGTATAAATAAGACTCCACACGAAGAGTAAGTATAACAAGCTTATCGTTTGAAAGTACAATGTAACAAATAATATATGGACACTTGATTGTATCTTGAATGCCAGAGTGGGTACACTCGCTTCACATTTGGTTACCACTTGCGTGCGTCTTTTATAGACCGAGTAATCCATTCACAGGGGGTTTCAGGATCTTCCACTATATCAAAAATCTATCTTACTATTGGAATTTGTTAGTTTCATGTGACCAATTTGAATATAGATACAGGCCTGGGTAAGGTTGTATGGGAGATTAACAGTTGCTTATGCCACTGATGTTATCTAAGAGCAGTGCAAGAGCCACTACAGTTGACACCTATGTCATTGCAGGAGTTGCCATAATAATGAAATTGAAGATACTGTTGAAAATCTGGTTTTGAAGTTGGTTATCCTTCTAGACTGATTACCTACCAAGACTATAGATCCAAGTTTCTACAATTTTACACATGATTATTTATATTGTTTATTTATGGATAAAAGTTTAAGAAAAACAAATTCATTAATTTTTGGCTGATAGAGACAGATGGCATGAGAGAGTCAAGGGAATCTGTACTGTCAGCATGCCTTGATGATGATGATGATTTGTGTACTTGTAAAATTCAACCAATTAACAATACATTTATTTTTATTACAGATTGAACAGTTACAGGGATGGATTCAGGAACAGGAAGATCTGAAGAGCAGTGAGCAGTCACTTTGTTTAGAAAAAATTGTCCCTGGTGGATATTTCAACCTTGTCTGTCAGGTAGAACTTTCATATCTTCAAAGAATTTTTCACTGCCTTTCAGGATTGCGTAAATTGCTAAAGATTTTTATTCCTGTAATTTGGCTCTAAAAATTTCCAATACTTGATTTTTTAATACTCATCTCTCTTAGTATTGAACTATTTTTTCAGCATCATAAAACCAATTATTTTTTTCTAAAAAATAATGTGTCAGCAGAGTTGGTCTAATCTTTTGTGTAGTTTAAATGTTTACATAATGTATTTGTCACCATTGTTCTGCCCCAAATTACTTGAATGTTTGTAAGTTTCATACTATTGAATTTTACCATGGAATTTACCTCAAGAGTAACTCAATATTTAATCAAAATGATTGATTTCTATTTTTCAAAACATTAATGCTGTACACAAATAGCCAGTGATTTTTTTGGAAATAATTTTAGTTGTTGCTTGATTTTTTATTTGTCAAATTTTTGTGACAGTGAATGAGAGTCAAATGGAGATTCCTGTAGAAAGAGGGCAAGACTTTGTTTGGCTTGTAGAGCAGAGAAATAAGAAGACTTACCTTAAATTCGATGTCGGCGAAAATTGAGAAAATATAGAATAGTAGTGAGCGGAATATGTAGAGACTAGGCTTACATTGTATGCAAATGTTTGTTGCATAAAAGTAGGCTCTGAGACAAACACGATGAACACCAGAGAGTAAGCAATTAATTGGAGTGAAGAAGAGAGAAAGAATGGACCAGACGAAAGAGAAGCAAAGTTGAAAGTTAAGATACTCTGCCTGTAAAACAGGGAACTAGTATTAGTGACCCCCACCCCTACCCAGAGATGAACATTTTTTTTTTTTCAAATTCTTTAAATATTCAAGAAAAATTTGGGGTGCATACCAAAATATGTTCATTTTTTTTAACTGGATTTTTTAGTTATCATATACTGATATACCTGGAAGAGTGTCTTTATGATGATTGTTATTACAGTTCCGCATTTTGAATGTTTTACCACCTGACCTTCTTTTGCTGTCTGTTATAGAAGGGTGAGTCCAAAGTTTTGGAATATTTTGTTAACAGGATTCACAGTGTAGCAACTCTGGATGCTTTTACCAAGGTTGTAAAGGTGACAGATCATGTTGGACTGTGAGTTGCCAAGCTCGCCTGATACTCTCACTAGATTTGCCTCTATGGCTTGGAGCACAGCTTTAGAATTCACAGTTTTAGGCCTACCTGACCTTTTGATCCAAGCAAAATTTCTTGAACCATCTGGTTACCGTGTTGTGATCAACTGTACTTTCACCTTTCACATTGGTTGCTTCCAGTTTGAACTTCTAATGTATAAGTTCCCAAATTAGACTACATTGCATGTTCATATGAGCAGCTTTCAAATCACACACAAAGTGAAGCAATACATGTGTCAGCACACCAACTACCTCAATACTACTAACCACAGTGGGTACTTTCAATTACTTGAACTGCTTTGGTTATACAATATATGTGCTGCAAACTAACACATATGAAAATATTGCAAAACTTTGGACTCACCCTAGTAATTGGTATCCTGAGAATTTCAAACCAAACTCCTTATTCAATCCATAAGAGAAGATTATTCTCATTCTACTGTCATGGTTGAGAGGATATTTCGTGTTGGTTAATTTTTCCTTAAGATGTTACATGTCTTTCTCTTCCACTGAGAAAGAATATATGTCTTTTTGTACCACTCATGACAACTAGGTAACTTGATACACTTTAACCAATGCTTTTATCTACAAGTTGATTACACCAGCCAAAATATTGTGACTATAATGACTACTGAGATGACATTTGTCTGAATACATCAAGTGTATAATAATGATAATTTTTCATCTTGAAAATTTTGACAATAATTTTCTCTTGCTTATGAATAAGACACTGAGATAAAAAGAATAAGAATGAAAAACTAAACTATAAAAGTTAAAGATAAAAATGATACTTATTTAATGGAAGCTTTTTTCCTCCCTTCTTCTTCTTTTCCTGAAAAAGCCATGTTGCAATTCCTTTGGGACATATCTTCTATCATAATATTAAACTTTCATTTCCTGTATGATGAATATTGTTTCCTCAAATTTGTTGCTTGTTAGATTATCAATTGACTTTCCTATTATTGTGGGACATTTGAGAGTTGGATTATTGTTACAAATAACATGCAACAACAAATCCAGCAAAAAAGCAACACTTAACTTCCAATTTTAGAATTGATTAGATTATGATACTGTAAGGATTTGAACTTATTTAATGCAAAAAGGTCATACTGCTTCATATGTTTGTTGTGTAAGGGACCATTCTCCAGGTAACACTGGTACGTGCATACATTTGAGTCTGTAATATGACCATTAACTATGCATATTTATAAGTTAATGTGTACATAAGTAGTAGTTCTGAGCTAGTGTCGAGAATGAACCAGAATGAGAATGTGTTGGATTATCTTCTTGCTATAAGCCATAAACAACTTCCCGTCTTAAATAGCCATTGATGTTCCATTCTGGGTAAAATAAATCTTCTAATTACTATTTTAAAAAGTCTGACTCATGTGGGCCATTTAATGGAAGAGTATCTTGTTGATGTTGGATTTGCCTATTTACCCTTTCTGTATTTAATGCTGAACTGGATTGAGTTATCTTTCTTAACTCTGGATTTGATACCAATCATTCATAAGTTAACTGGAACTAAAACACTTCTCACAAGTTTAATATGTCACACCTTCCAACAGAGTGTCATTTGGTTGGCACTCATAGAACTGATCATCGTCAAAGGAACCAGATTTCATCTGTGAAGGAGAAATATCTAGTTTTGTCAGAGGATATCAGAAACAAGTCTCAAAGTATTGGTGACTAACAAGATTTTGCTAAATCTTCAATATTTGGCATTGTGATCAACAGATACATGGCATTATCATAGAGCAAGGGAAGTTATAGAAGATCATAATTCAAACTATACTAGTACTCTATGTAGGTTAAACTTGTCATCAAATCAGGCTAAGAACAATGATAGTACATAGATGAATAACCTGATTAGTAAATAGATTAGTGACTTTTAAGAAACATCACTTACTGTAAGCAACTAATAGCCTTATGCTAGCCTAACTAAAACTTAGTAAATGAACTTACATTTGTAAGATACTATATACCAAAATGTAATGCAAGTTTAATTTTTTCTTTTTTCAAGGTTGTGAGTGTTTGTTTAATTGAAGATAATATCTGTCTGCTTCTCCAGGTATGGGACGGCACCTGTCCAAATTAGTAAGTGGCATAAAATTTTCTCATGTTGAAAGATTGTAGAGGATTTTAAGAATAATTTAGATGAATTCATAATTCATTGAAAGTGTCTGGTGATATAAATACATTTTTGTGACGAGTTTGATGAAATTAAAAAAAGAAATTCAATTAATGTGTCTTGTGAAACAATAACTTAGACAGCAAGTGTTGAGACAGTTATATAGAAAGTGTAGCATGAACTTGGGTATTTTTACATTATGACATATGTAATTACCATAAATTGTGAAGTACAAGTTGACCTTTTAAGCCTTTTAAAAATCTCTACAAAAGTAGGGGTCAACTTGTATGAAAGGCTAAAATCCAAACAGTGGAACAGTACTCATAACAACTGATATACCCCATTTACCATAATTCCAGCAGACTGTCACAAACATTTCCAACTTGTGTCTGGTGAACATATTTAGCAAATTAACATGGTGATTAATATAGAATATAAAACTATAATACAAATTAAGTATTATATTAATGCTATATCATTTCCAGCATCTGATGCACTGATTGTAAACACTAACTGGAATGTCACAGTAGTCTACTATATGTTTGAGGGTATTGGTCTAAACCAGAATTTTGAGTTAAAAATCTTGAGGTCAACTTACATGTCAGGTTGACTTGTATGCCATAATTTATGGTATATGGCCTAGATTTTGTTTTGGAGTGGTTGAAAGACAATAACTTTAAATCTATCTCTGGAGTCCCTGAAACCAATGTAGTTTGTACAATTTGTTATGCATAAAATGACTTAATTTCATTTTTGTGTTAAGGATGAAGACAGTTATATTGTTTTGTACAATTTAAGTATTTGTAGAAATTTTGTAAATTTGAGATGCCCTAATGAATAAATAAATAGATAAAAAATTTCTGGAAATTCTAGCTGCTTAATTATTAAGTTATTTTACTGTTTTTGTTTAAGAAAATGTGTTTTGGCTCTGGTTTTAAAAACTGTTTATTTTATTGGTCAATCATTTCAGTGTATTGTTATTCTATTCTTTAGTCTATAAACCTTGATTCAGAAATTACAGTGGAGGCCATCCCAGTCTGCTGGGGCTGTAGAATACACCAACTGCATCTCTGCAGAGGAGTAAGACCCTCCCAGATAGGTGTTCTGAGTATGACATTAAACTATCTGATGGTGAGACTCCAATCCTAGAGCTCTGGAGAATGTGGAGTACCTCTTCATTGCCATTACTCCCAGGTCCAGTTTGATTTGGAGTGGTAGCACCTGATATGGGTCAAAGAGAACTGTTTGACATTTAAACTAGTGTGCAAATAGAATAATTAATGTTAAATAGCAATACTTGTAACCACTTTACTGCTAACAAATGATTCATATTGAATAGAATAATTAGTGTTAGATATCAATAATTGAAATCATTTAACTGTGTAGAATCAATAGCAATACTAGAGTACAAACAAATTAGTTTTAACTCATTTCAAAATGAAATTACCTCCAAACTATTCATTTACAAATCATATATGTATATTCATTTAAATGTGTGCAAAAAAATAATTAGTTGTAAATAGAATTATTCATTTGCCCAGTTGGAATGGGCTGTAGAATACACTGACTGCTCCTCTGCAGAGGGGTAAGACTCCCCCCTATGAGTGTCCTAGATATGACACTAAACAATCTGATGGTGAGATTCCAGTAATGCTGGAGTTTTGGAGAATGTGGAGCACCCCTTTATTGCCATTGCTCTCAGGTCCACTCTGGCCTGGAGTGGTAGCACCTGATAGGGTCCTATCTATGGGTCAAATCAAACTAAACTGTGTACTTACATTAAACTGAATTGTTTGAAATAGAACTGTTTTTGACATTTAAACTGCATACTTATGCTAAACTGAATTGTTTGAAATAGAACTGTTTATATGTATAAAAATGGATTTGGCATTAATGACCTACAATGGTGGATGTGCCATAAAACCAAATCAAATCAAGAATTATTCATGTTAAATAGAAATGCTTGAAACCAATTAATTATTGTGGGTAAAAAAATGAGCTCGGGCTCATTTAAAAATGTTATCTACAAAATATGTTTACTAATCATATATTTAATATATATTTGGTATTAAATTACCTACAATGTTTGATATGCCATAAAACTAAAGCAAACCAACAGTGGAAGTGCATTTAGTTTAATGGTTAGTGTCATAGGAAATGGAATTGGTGACCCAAGTTGAAATTTTGAATGAGACTGTTTGAATTTCACTTTGTGCTATTGCCCTTGAGAAAGGCTTGAATCCATCTGTCCCTATCTCCTAGCAACCATTCTAGGAGAAGGAAAACTCTGAATTCAATCCAGCTATACTCCACTTAAAAATTGACTTTGTGTCACATTCTGAGGAGTTGGGATATACATACAATGGTCTTTGCCCACTAAACACATGGCAGATTCATGATTCCCCAAAGCAGTGTTTGATTCTGAAATGCATGGTCTAAAGGGACCTTAAGGAAGACCACTTTTAAAATACAAGAACACCTTTGAGAGAAATCTGACATGGGTGAATATCAGCCCCCAAAATTTTGAACAATTTACTCTGGATTGGAATTCTTGGTAGTGAGTCACATTCAAGATCTTTTAGACTCTCAAGCAATGGGCATGCCAAAATGGTTGAAAAGAACTGTAGAAGGGCATGAAGACATTTTTCAATGTCCCCATGTGCTCTAGAAAGTTCCATCAAAATTATGGTCTCTTAAGCCAATGACGGATTCATGATAAAATAAAATAGGCAGATATTATCCAAACAAGAACAGCTGATAATGATGAATCTATGATCAAATATTTTTATACAAGAATTGCCTTTCTATTTATTTGATGCCAGTAGAAATTCTATGGGATTTGAACAATTTTATAGAAATGAATTAGAAATGGAAGAATATTTGATTTTCCTAAAAAAATCTGTAGCAAACGATTTTATTATAGAAAACAATACAAATAAATTTTTTTTTTTTTTTGCAGTCCAATTCATAAGATTGAAACTGGAGCAAAAGACTTTGTCATGAACAGCAATCATGAACTTTTGGAAAAAGGCACTGACTACATTTATGATGTTTGCCTTTTTGATGATCATGTTGAGAAAGCTAGGAATCTTCAAGTGAGAAACTTTACACAAATCAAAACCTTTTTGTTTTCTTTTTTGTTTTGCTTTGGTATTGTTTAAAAAAAGGTGACATTTTTATGATGTTAGAAAACATGTTGTTTCATACGGAGTCTGGCAGAATGATTTCTTAGGTTTGGAGCTTAAATACAAAACGCAACATAGATCCTATTCAAATTTTAATTTTACTATAAGAAAGAACAATATTTGCCATTTTATTTTATTTCTTCATCACTTTGTTGTAAAGATTATATCATACAAATGCTATCCCTCACAAGCTATTCACTCTTGAAGCTTCACCCTAAATCTCTGCTATTCTCACCTAGCCACTATCTCCGGTATTGTGATTTCATAATGAATAGAATATTTCAGTTTGTCAGTTGTCTGCAGTCTATATTTAAAGACAAGCCTTCAACTATCCCCTGAGAAAATAACCCCAAAGGGTTAGATCTAATGATCAAACTTACTCCTGAATGTCACCATATTGCAAGGATAAAGTCAACATTTTTTGAATAAGTTTCAATCCCCATGCATGATGTTCACAATTCCATGCCACAATGGTAACTGAAAGAGCATGGCTAATGCTGCTCAAAGACATTTCTCACCTTCTCACTGTTACTAGCACCAATTTTAAATCCAGGAGATCATTCTGCCAGACCCCTACAAGATGGTCATAAGTTTCTGCTTCCATTTGGTTTTTAAAATTAGAAGCTTGAATTAACTGAACTATTTAGCAAAAATTACAAGGATAAGTCAAAAGTTTAGCAATATTTTGGTAATGTGAGGCACAATTTGGCAGCTCTAGATACTTTTGCCAAAGACATGAAAGTGAGAAACCAAAGCCATAAAGGTGAAAAACCACACTGGACTGTAAAACGCTGAGGTTGTGAAGGAGATGAACCACACTGGACTATGAGATGCTGAATTCATAAAGGTGCAAAACCACACTGCACTGTGAAATGCCAAAGATGTGAATGTGATAAACTACACAGAAGTGTGAGACACTGAAATTGTGAAGGGGATGAATCCCATTGTACTATGAAACACTGAGTTCATGAAGGTGACAAACCACTCTCGTCTGTGAGATGCTGAGGTTGTGAAGGAGATGAATCACACCCAACTGTGAGACACTGAGGTTGTAAAGTGTGACAAACCACATTGAACTGTGAGATACTGATTGTGAAGGTAATGAACTATGCTGGACTGTGAAATGCTGAGTTCATTTGATACACACCAAGTGCTACTTGCTGGATTAGCTTGGAGCGCAGCCTTGGGATCCATGGTTTTACACCTACCTGATTTTGCCTGATTGAGATTCTTGCAACTTAAGCAAAATTTCTTGAACCATCTGTTTACTGTACTGTGATCAACTGCACCTTCACCTTTTGCACAACAAATTTTTTTGCTTGCTTATGTAGCATTATGGTTCAGTTAAAATTTTTAAAGCATAATTTCCTGAATTAGATTACATTGCATATTCATATATTCAGCTTTCAAATTACACATGGAATGAAGCTGTGCATGTGTCAGCAAACCAACTACCACTATACAACAAATTACAGAGGGTTTTCCCCCATGGCTTAAACTGCTTCAGTCAAATATACATCCACAAACTAGCACATACCAAAATATTGCAAAAATTTGGCCTCACCCTATTATGTAAAACTTAAATTCTTAATATTTTTATAGAGATATACCATTGATTTTCCAGTATCTTTAATTCCAGAACTGTTTCAGATTATCCATTTTACCAAACCAACAGACATTACATAATAATCCAATAATACACCCACCAATAGTCCACATCTCATACTTAATTTAACCATTTAAGATATTAAAATTAAATTGATAAATACTTCAATATGCCATCCAGAACTTACCACATCTAAATACACTGTAATGAAAAGTGAGTGGTATTTAAGTTTTACAGAGTGACATTTTCCTTAGGGTTTTATAAGTAATGTACAATTTAGTGGTAATTGCTATGTATACATATTGTTCTTATTCAGCAGTTCAGCTCTAGGAAAGGCTGAAGAGATGCCCAAAATAAGAAGGATTTTGCAGTTTTCTGGTAGGCTTACGGATGTGCATTGCTTTTATAATTTTGTCTGGATTAAGAGATGCTTGATCACAAGTTGCTGAAAAATTGATTTTCCTATAATTTCATCTGTGTATCTGGCTTTTCTTTTGTTTCTATCTTAGAAAAATAGTATCTTCTACCTGAACAAATAGATTGATAGAGTCATATTAATTACTTAGTCACTGATCAGTTTTTGATAGATTAAGTGGGTAGATGAATTATATCCAAATAATTCGTCAAAGTTTTGGATAAACTAAGAATCCGAATAAATGCAATTCAAGCAAAATCAGTGCTTATGCAAAAGATTTACAGAGTTTAGAAATTGGTTTAAAATATAGATCAACAAAGATAGCAGTCATATTGAACAACAAAAAGTGTCACTTATCTGGTGGCAATAAAAACTGTTACAAATAGGTATAATCCATTTCTCTATCACAGTACAATAAAGAGTAAAAGACCACTCACTCTGCTCAACAATAGAACATATGTTTATAGATTACTCTAGTTATTTGACTCAACTAGCTTAGAATACACTAACTGTATACCCTGCAGATGGGTAAGACTCCCACAAAAATGGATAATCTGGGTATGACACTAAATTGCTTCTGATGGTGAGGCTCCATTTCCGGAGATCTGAGGAATGTTGAGAGTCGCTTCATTGACATTACTCCCAGGTCCACTCTAACTCAGAGTGGTATTACCTGTTAGGATCTCATCTATGGGTCAACTAGATTTGTTTAAAAATTATTTGTATTTGATAGGACTGTGTGGAAAAAACTTGTTAAGAAACAATTACACAATGATTCCTTCTAGGCATAAGAAAACCCTAGATGAGTTGACATGCTGTTAAAATCAAACAACTGTCATTTCTGCCACTCAACAAAAAAAATGCCTTAAGAATAAATTTTCATAAGTTTTACTAAATAGTTCTATTTTTATGTTATTCAAGTCAAACACTGGTTTAAAAATGCCCTCTCCCTGTTCTGCAATTTATACAGTATCAAAAAGCTTTCTAATATATAAATTTAGTGATAACAATTTTCCTTTGTAAACCAAAGTTATCATCTCTAATATATATCTCTAGTAAATTATTTGCAAGTGAAAGTATTTGCAATTCTATTCTATAAAAAGATGCTTTTAAGTTAATTTAATAACAAATAAGAAAAAACTTTAAAAAATTTAATGGATATTATAAAATGAATTTCTTAAAATCAACCCTTACAAAGAATACTCCTCAATTAATAATTGTTGTCTGAAGTTCTGACATGTTTGATATTTCAAATTATTATTTGGACTATTATCTTCATTATTTTTGGTATGTTCTTCAGATTTCCTCAAGTAAATGTTGTATCTGGTGATTTGTATTGACCACAAGATGTCATATACCTTTGAGGAAGCGAAAGAACATATTGACTGAACTTCTAGGACAAAAACCACAAAAATAAAGTATGGAATAAACCCCCAAATTATATTTTCCTGTTTTATTTCCTTTTAGCCAAAAACATTTATAAAGCTTTACAATCTTCATGCTGCCAAATACAAGAATGATACCTGTGAGAGAGTGTCAGACACCGAGGTTCTAGAATTGGTCCTCCACCGAGGAACTTCATACGGTCGAGGCATGAAGGTTCTCTCAGATTCAGACCCTGAGGTTTGCATTCTACGTGGGAAGCTTCAACAAGTATCTCAAAGGCCAGAGAAACGCTCAAGAGAGGATTCATCTGCACCCAGACAGCCAACAAGTGAACCACAGCCTGGTTGTAGCACTGACCATGTATCAGATGTTCCATTTCAAACCCAACCAAGTAACACAACAGGTTATAATTATTGTTATATTAGAATAATAACTGTTCACTCATCAATGGAAAAGAAAAATATATAAATGTGTGAAAAGTGTTTTGCAGTAGCCAGTTTAAAGTTCTAACTGAAAACCAATTTTACAGACAGGATTTTAAGTTAGGAATACCAAACTCAGTTTTTGTGAGGACTTGGTCAATAAATATTGTCAAGAGGTTAATGTTTACAGCTCCTGATGGACATTGCTTGTACTAAAAATGCAAACAAGACAATTTTTTTTTTAAGTCTAGCTTTTTCAGTTATTATAAAGAGTCCTGGATAAAAGATTATAACTTTGGTTTCTGGTTAGAAAATTTTCAACTCGATATTTTAAATTAAATATGGTCAAACAAGAAAATAAAGATTCAGTTTAGCTAATCTAAAGGACACAAAGGAAGGGTACTGTTTAACATTATACTACATTGTATATGAAACACAGTTTGATAATTTCTGTGTGAGAAGATGCTTAGCTGTGAGCATTTTTATGACTTTTTTAAACCATGGGTTTTGTATCTACAGATCCAGGTTTACAAAATTATTGAGGAATAGATTAATTCATTCTTCAATAAAGAATTATATTTCTACGATATTAACATGTTGAAACAGTTTCTTGTTGATGTCTTTCAGGAAATCAATGACAAAAAAAATTTTGTTAGAAAGTTTGTGAACAGGTATAAAAATGTGGGAACTATGATACAATTTGAAAATTTGTTTAATTAAATTATTTAATTCTTTATATAAATTCAGAAAATATTAACAATTATTTCATTTTTACAATAATAACCTGTTTTATTTATTTTAAATAAATGATTTTTAAAGCAAAATATGCAAATTAGTTATCTGATTAGGAAACAGTCTCCATCTTTGTCAAATTATATTGCAAGTCACTCAGAAATTTCTTTAAAGTGGAAGAAGTTGTTTTGGTGACATAATTTTATGTAGAACTTGCACCTAGACAAACAGACAGAATAGCTTTATATATATATATATATATAATACAAAAATAGATGAATTAAAACATGAGATTTGAACTCATGTACTGTTACTACAACTTGCTATTTCATGGAACAACTGATACTTCTGAGGTCCTACTGCTTAGATTATTTAATCTTGTATATCTTCCATCACTTTTTGTTCTTACTTTAATTCATATCACTTATTACTTAATAGGAGTACCTGATTTTATAATCTATGAGAGTGGATCAATAATTATCTGCACTTTTCTTTAATGTACTATTGAGTTTAATATTATACCAAAAGTTCAGATAATAATTGATTCATCAATGTATATTTATAAACAATAAATAATAGTAAAAGGTGCCCGTGGTGTAATGGTTATTGTCATAGGAAATGGACACGATGATATGAGTTCAAATCCTGGACGAGACTGATTGCATTTCACATAGCACTAATACCCTTGGGAAAGGTATGAATCCAATTATTCTCCCTCCAGCTATGGGTAAATAGTAGGACAGACTGGGTTCTTCAGCCTTGGTGAGGCAACTAGTCTAGGAGAAGGAAAACTCTGAATTCAAACCTGTTAAATTCCGCTTAAAAATCGACCTTGTGTCATATCCTGCCCGAGCGGAGGAGTTGGTAAATATGATATGATAAATAATAGTAAAATAGCATCATTATATTTATTATATGAAGAAATTTTTGCAAGGAAACATTTTGAATGTGTTTTTTTTTATAAATGCTTTCTTAATTATCAATAATATTTAGAATAATTCCATCAAGCAAGTTTCTTAGAAATTCTGTATTTGCATGATTTATGATGAGAGGAAAGTGCATGAAAATAGTTATTATATAACGATTTAACATTTCTATTATAAAGAATAAACTTTACAAGAGATTGAGATATAAACATCTGTTAATTAATATCTTGTAATTATATGGGAATTCTCTTGATAACAATCAGTAATTGTGTCTCATTTTAAAGTTTGTCTTAGAGGTCATCCCATAAAAAGTTATGTTAAAGCTTTGACATTGCAATTGAAGTGAGGTGTTCAGTTATTTTAAAAATAAAACTCTTACTTGCCATCAAATAAACAATGAATCTCTGATATTAGAACTTTGAAGCATATACATTGTTTTTGTGAATCATTTATGTTTGCATTCTCTAATAATTTTTTTTATGGAATGTAAATTTCTATTTTTTTCTGTTAAAGTTTCTGAGAAAAATAGTTGTTTTTATCTTCTACAAACATTTTGTGGATGTTTTGGAGAAAAATAAAAACCTTCTTTAGGCTCATTGAATAATGATTTAGAGCTAAAGTTAGACTTCATAATGTCTCACTCAGTATTGTAACAATTAAGCTGTTGTAGAGGTTCCCAGAAACTCATATTCACTGTTTTTAATTATTTTTACTGCAGATGATGTCAGTTCTCCAAACAAAATTCCACGCTTAACTGGTGGTCCTCAAATAACAAGCAATCCAGTCCCTGGACCTTCAAACCTACCTCAACAGACACAACAGATGTCAGTAACAAATTACTGCATGATTTCTACAATCTCAGGTAATTTTCAAAGATTTTTTGCTTGTTGCCTTCAAGCAGACTAATTTGAATCATTTGCGCACACACACACACACACCCATGACTAGAATGATATCCAACCAAGTAGGTTGTGTTCCTTAGACTCAGCTTTTGGATTCAGGGGCAAAGTCCTTGAACTGTTTAATTATTACAACTGTTGCCTTCTGCTGATTGTAATTACCTTACCCATTTAGTGTTGTTACAAGACGAGATCTTGCCTTGATTTGAAAAAACAAAAAGAAAGAAAAGAAGAAAAGAAAAAAGAAACGGAAGTTAACACTTCGAGTTCTCAACTAAAAATGAAAAGTTAGTCGCTCACGCATAGGCTCCGCGCAGAACTTCCGTTTGCGATAAATTAACAAAAAAAAAATACATTAATAAATATCCAATCAGAACGCTTCCCGCGGGGCACAAAAATTGCCGTTCTGAGCCTACAGAAAACGTATAAATAGACGGACCAAATAATCATCAGCCAGTTGCGTTCCTACACCACAGATTTGTTCCCTCACACGACCCGTGTTAAGGATTCTTCACCCCGTCTGGCGCCTGTCTTCCGATACATCAAACGCTTTCCGCAGCTACCAACGTTATCCTAATTCCGAGAAAACCATCCCTTCACCGCGAGACAAGTACAGTACATGAACTTTATAACTACTACCACTGAATTCATTCTTTGACTGTGAACGTATTTCTCCGTTCTACTCTCTGTACTTACTCTATCTATAAAAAAAAATTTCTATAACCTCATTACTGTGTTATTGTGAGTATATATACGTTCTTTGTTTTGCAACCATACGCATTTCTCGCCCACAACTCAGAATATAACAGTGTAAAGAACTAATTGATTTAAAAAAAATTTAGATTCACAAGGTTTCATCAGCTATTGGTAAATGACAGTGAATATCTAGAGTAGATCTTTCCAAACACTGTGTTATGACATTTTATTATAATCTCTAGATAAACATTCTTTAATCATTAACTAAATTTTTAATCGAATTATTTCTTTTTTTTATACATTTTGAATTATATATTTGGCTTAGCTAACAAAACTTTATTAAACTAAATTTAAAAAGTTATTTCTGAAAGGTTTGTCACCAAAACAAAAAATTTGAAAAGCTCTGGTCTAGAGTAACAATCTCTACACTTTTCAGAATTCCTGCCATCTGTATATTTTTTCGTTTTTACTGGTCAAAGAAAAAATCACTTTTATTATAAATAAGTTTTATTTGGATTTTTTTGTAATCTTCATGATCTGATTCAGAACAAAGAAAAATGTAACATTTATGAAGAAACAGTATGTGTATATTACTAAAATTTTTTAATATATTTATGTATGTGTAACCCAGTAAAAATGGCATATCATTGCAAAATTTCCATTTGAACAATACGTTAATAAAGTAATTTCCAGTCAAATTTGCAATTAATTGTTAATCTTATGGGGTTTGTTTTTGTGCTGAATGTCATTTTATAATCATCTACTGTATATAACTTAAATAATGAACAATCTCTACTTTTTAGTCACAAAGAGGTGTTTGTTATCATATATTGCTTGTAGTGAACAACCCATAAATTTTGGCTACTAGCCTTCAAAAATATTTCTTTAACATTTTCTATCTGAGGTTTCCCTAAAATAACAATCTAAACAAGTTTACTTAAACAAGTAAAAGATTTATCCATCGCAAGTGTAAGAGCTACCTCTTATTGTATATAGTCCTGATCACAATTATTGGCATCCATGAGATTTCAGTACATATTGACGACTCATGGTTGATAAAGAACAGTAAATGATAAAATGACAAGTTTATACGAATTTGGTTATTTTCCATTTATTTCTGAAGATATAGCATAAAAATGAATGTTGCCAATAATGATGATTATAGTTGTTGGTGACCATAGTCGAAAGCGACCAGAAGGCTCTCTTTTCAATAGCTACTACACTGAGGTGTAGGGAAGGGCACTACTCCTTTCCCTGGATTGCTCCACTTTACCCTTGATAAGTACCTGATATTGCTGAGTGTTAAGCAAGGTGGTATCAAGTACCATTTTTAAAGTCTTTGGTATGACACGACCTGGGATTGAACTCAGGTCTCCCAGACCATTGGCGAATATTCTACCTACTAGGTCAATGAGCCGGTTGTGATGACTATACTAGACTGTAAACTTACTGCCTTTCTTTAAATTGTAAAGTCCTACTTGACTGGTGTTATCATCTTACCACATTATTTATATGTATAATGTAAACATGTGAATGATTTTATCATAGAAATGTATTGTAAAAGAGTTTACTATAAATATGATTTGAAAATCAAAAAGAAATAGATTGTTAGTAGTTGGGAATTGGTGTAAATATTGCATGGGATTATTAAATGTCTAATTGTTTCTTTTATTTTTTCCAGTTATTGATGGTCATCACAATACTCAGTTTTCAACCATTTCAGATGTAATTGAATGTCAACGTCCTTTTAAATTCCGTTTACTCACCAGAGTTCTTGATTATTTTCCTCGAATTGATGCTTCACCAAATTTCATTAAACTCTACTGTCCTGAATGTCACTGTATGTGAGTATATGAAGTTGTATTTTCTTGCCATAATCATCAGATTGTTTAGATTTTGCTTTTTCAGAGTTTGACATCAATAATTAGATATCATTTAGTCACTTGAAAATAAATTTACATATCTAATATTAAGTAAAGTGGGTGACCTTAGTTGAGGATGACCCAAAGGCTCCCTTTTCAATAGCTACTACACCAAGGTGTAGAGGAGGGCGCTACTCCATTCCCTGGATTGCTCCACTTTACCCTTGATGCTTACCTTATAATTCTGAGTGTTAAGCAAGGCAGCATCAAGTACTATTTTTTGAGTCTTTGGTATGACTCGAACTAGGATTGAACCCCGGTCTCCTGGACCATTGGCAAACACTCTACTCATTAGGCCAATGGCTTGCTTATCTAATATTAAACTGATTAAAATTCTAGGGTGAGTCAAAAGTTTTGCAATATTTTGGTATGTGCTAGTTTGCATGCAGCATGTATATCACATGACTGAAGCAGTTCAAGCCTTGGAAGGTAACCACAGTGGTTGGTAGTATCATTGTAGTTGGTGTGCTGACACGTTGTGCATTGCTTCACTTTGTGTGTAATTTGAAAACTGCACATATGAACATGCAATGTAGTCTAATTTGGGAACTTATACGTTACAAATTCAAATTGGGTCATAACGTGGAAGCAAACAAAAATGTTTGTTGTACAAAAGGTGAAAACATAGTTGATCCAGAGTACAGTAATCAGATGGTTTAAGAAATTTTGTTCAGGTTACAAGGACATCGATGACCAAGCAAGGCTAGGTAGGTCTAAAACCATGGATTCCAAGCCATAGAAGGAAATCTGGTGAGTAGCACTTGGAGAGTATTCAGCAAGCTTGGGATCTCACAGTTCAGTGTGGTTCATTACTTTCACAACCTTGGCAAAATCAGCTGCCAAATTGTGCCTCACTTACCAAAATATTTTTAAAATTCTGACTCACTTTAGTAATTTACATAATGTAAAGATATAATAGGGAAGTACTTGTGGTGTAATAGCTAAATTCCTGGATTGCAGCCTCAAAGTAAATGAGTTCTAACCCCAGCTGTGCTGTTATGTTCACTTTTGGACTAATACCCTTGAGAAAGGTATTAAACTCCTTATCCCACAAGCTACGAGTTAAATAGTGTCACTGCTGTTCTTTTGAAAGGATGGCTTTGGCATTAAATAATCCACAAAAGTTGTTATTCCTTCAAGCAAAAAAAAAGAAAGATATATAATTGTGTAATTATATTAAATTTATAATTTGTGAATAGACAAATTCAGGTATTTAGATTTATATTTCTTTGGATTTCTAGATATAAATTTTTTGATATATAAATAGAATATTTATATATAAAATTCTAAATAAATGTATACATCTTTTTGTGTATATGTGTACATGAATGCATATAATATAGCATATTTGTTTAGATTATATTTACTTATCTAAACTTCTGTTAAGAAAAAAATGAAATTTGATCAATTTGTGCTTTATCATTCAATAATCTATGAAAAAATTAAAAAAAAAACCAAATTCATTGTTGAAATGTTTGTTTTTTTTTACTCTTCTATTTGTTGGCACAAATCAGCAATACTCCTGCCTGTTTTCCCCTCAAACTTTGACTATTACATATCAATGAAATCTATTTTTAAAACCTTTATCTATGAGATAATTTTGAAATGATCAATGTAACACTGAAAAAAACTGCTGGTACATGAATTGTGTTTATTTTTTTCCTACTTTACAGCATCTTTAATGGATCTTTTTTGTTATTTTTTTTTCGTTTATATCCTGTCAAAGAAATAATATAAGAAGTCACAGTACCAAAACAAATTTACTTATTACTATTTACAATAGTTATTTACTCCTATATTTGCCTCTTGGTTTGGTTGCTATGCACTTAGCTGCTGCTTTTATATAGGTTGTAACAAAGTTTTCAAATTCATCATTAAGAGTATGTTATTCAGATATCTCCTGAAAAGTGTCAGACTTGTTTTTTACTGTTACTTAATTAGTTTATCTAAACCTGGTACAAGGCTACAATAGTTGGGTACCAAACACTTTGTATGTCAACAGTGCCAGACTTTCACCTGCTGAGGCCCTAAGTTAGAGGAAATTTGAAGGCTTTAAAAAAATTTGATAAAAGTTATTTTTTATATTAATGTTAATTATAAAGAAAAAAATTATATATGTATTTCATCATTTTACTTTATCATTAGTTTTAATTCTTTAACACTAATTCATATATATATATATATACTTCAACTCACTTCATTTATTGTCTGCCATGTTATGCCAGCGTATTAAAAAGAAATATATATATTTCTTTTAAATACCCTGTCCGGTGGCAAAAGCTGCTTGGTAGCGCCAGGAGTGGCAATACCACTTTGAGCTACCGAAACTGTGTTATCACCCTGGTTGGCGGCTGATGAGGGCAGGGTATCGCACATGCTTTCACACGTTGTGTGGTGAAAAAAAAAATACACTTCCACTCACTTCATTTATTGTCTGCCATGTTAATCTACTGAATTTCTGATTTTATTGATTTGGTTTTGAATGTATTTTAGTCATTCTTTTTAGTTGGTGTTCTCTCTGAGCTTTTTTTAAATTTGCACATTGACATTTATTGGGTTTCTTTTATTAAGTAATGATGCTTTTTTTCATGTTATCATATTTTTCTCTAATTGCTATTTACTCCTATATTTGCCTCTTGGTTTGGTTGCTATGCACTTAGCTGCTGCTTTTATATAGGTTGTAACAAAGTTTTCAAATTCATCATTTAGAGTATGTTATTCAGATATCTCCTGAAAAGTGTCAGACTTGTTTTTTACTGTTACTTTATATTCATTTCTTATATCACTTTTGGCAAGTGAGAACCAGTTATATTGTGACGCTTTACCCGTTTGTTTATTTTTGCATAGACTCAGATGAATCTTTGCTGAGACAATTCTGTGATTGGAATTTAGTGATTAAGTATGCAAGCTTATTTTCAAAAGAAAAATCTGCTTGATATTCACCATTTCTCTTTGGTGAGTTGTTTAAGTATAGTGAAAGGTGAAATGAATTACCTCATGATCCTAAGCGATCTTGTACGTGTCTTGCCTGTAAATGTCCGATAAAGAAAAATCTGAATTTATATGAAAGAATGTCTTCTGTTGGCAAGAGTTGAGTCATGTTTGTAAATTTCAGCTCCCCCAACACGTGCATGAATACCAGGTTTATAAAGGAGAAAATGAGGTTTTCTTGGCTTGATTGATGCTTTACAGCTGGATGGAGGACTAGGCAAGGCAGAAAGAAAAAGGAGAAGTAAAGGAAAAGGAAAGAGTAATCTGCTAAGTAAGCGTTGGATTTGATTCTTAACCCCCTCAACAAAGAATTTTTTAATTCTTTTTTCTCTTCACTTCAGTAAGGAGAATTTATTATTTCAGTCTTTGCCTATTTGAGCATTCAGGCCTCCACTGATGATTAGAGTTTTGTGTTTGGTTATATATCAGACAAGAGAAGATAGCTCATTATAGAAGGTGGTGATGTCTGTTTCATCACTGCCATTGGTGGAACTGTAGCAAGAGACAATTGTTATGCAGGGGTTGCCAACCAAGAAGAAAGACTTCAGAAGTGGAAAGAACATTTCACAAATTTACTTGGAAATCCTCCTGAAACAAACCTACTGATAAAATTATTGATATCCAACTAGACATCAAATGAGGACAGTTTATGAAGGAAAAACTTGATACTGTATTGAATAGAGAAATAGACAAAAGGCTGCATCCTCCCCTTCCCCAAGAAAAGTGATGTCAGAATCTCTAAGGACTACAGAGGTATAACTCTTTCTGTGATAGCTGCTAAGGTTTATAATGTCCCATTTCTTAATCATATCCAACCTGAAGTCAAAGAAATTCTTAGGAAAAATCAAACTGGCTTTTCGAGAAATCAACCTTCATTAGAGATGCTGACTATTTATTGAATTGTTGAAGGAGTATGTGCAAAAAATCTTGGGGCAACATTATTGTTTGTAGATTTCTCCAACACATTTGATTCCATACACAGAGGTAAGATGGAGCAAATACTACTAGCATATAGTCTCTCCAAAGAAACTGTTGCTGATTTATAATAACAAAAGTAATGGTTCACTCACCTAATGATGACACACATTTCTTTGATGTTGTTGTTGGAGACTTAAAAGGAAATACATTTGCACCATATATGTTTATAATCTACCTAGATTACATACTATGAACGTCAATAGATCTAATAAAAAAAAATGGTTTCCCACTAAAAAAGACAAGCAGCAGATGATATCCTGCAGAAACTATGACAGATGTACACTATACAGATGATTTTTCACTTCTCACAAATACACTTGCCCAAGCTAAATTACTACTGCATAGCTTGAATTAAACAGCTGGAAGCATTGGCCTCTGCATGAACTCAAATAAAACAGAGTTCATGTGTTTTAAACAAGAAGGAGCCATCTCCACTCTAAGTGACAAGTCTCTGAAATTAATAGACAAGTTCGTATACCTCAGTAGTAGTATCTCATCTACTGAAAGTGATGTCAACATATTCCTGGCAAAGTTGTGGACTGCTATTAACAGATTATCAATCATATGGAAGTTTAATCTCTCCAATAAAATAAAACAAGATTTCTTCCAAGCTCTGACTGTGTCAGTACTAGTGATTGGATGCACCACCTGGACACTTATGAAACGCATAGAAAAAAAGCTAGATGGGGATTATACAAGAATGCTCCATGCTGTTTTGAACAAATCTTGGAAGCAACATCTCACAAAACAGCAGCTGTATGACCTCTTATCTCCCGTCTTCTAAACCGTCCCAATAAGATGAACAAAACACTGCTGGAGAAGTAAGAATGAACTCAGCCTTTTTTTTTTTATGGACTCCTACACATGGATGTGCCAGTTTTGGCCAAGCAGCAAAAACTTACATATATTAGTTCTGTGTGGACACTGGATGCAGTCTAGAAGACCTGCCAGAGAGTGATATATGATAGGAACAGATGGCATCATAGAGTCAGGGAATACTGTGCTATCAGCATGACTTAATGGTGATAATTATATATAACTTTTGATGAATTAATGTTGAATAAAAACTAATGATAGAATAAACTATGTTTTTAAAATATGAGGCCTCAAGCTATAGGTAAGTCCAGCACTGCATGTCAATCTTTATTCTAGGTTCTCATTAAAATGTTACATTATTTTTCTTTTCTTTATTTTTAGTGTTAGTTCAAACAATAAAAAATATAACCGGTTTTTTTTACCAAATGGTTTTCTCAAAGGCCCCAAGTGCCCTGAATGTTCAGCAAGTAAAAGAAGTAAGTTTGAATTTCTCTATGTACAATTATTTTTGCTCACTTTTATTCCTATCTCTTCAGAATTTTGTCTTGATTTATACTTTATTCAGTTAAACATTAAAATCAATTTTTTGTATGTAATTATCTGAAATATTCTCATCAAATTTGACATTGTTATATATTAATCATATTTGAAGTAAAGCAGGACAAATCATTTAAAGAATGTACAATATTTCCATCATGAATCATAAAGCTGTTGGCAATTTCAGACACCACAATCAGGTTGGCTGAAATGGTAAAAAGTAATATTTACTTATGAACTATAGCAAACTGACTTCTCTATTTTACTATCATGTTTATTTATATATATTCTATTCTTATAAACATTATTGAAATGGATTACAAGATGCATTTCTATACCAGAATAAATCATTTGGAATATCACTGAATATTTATTAATTTTTTACATGTATTTCTTTCATTTTATATCTTCTCTTTTATTGCAATTCCCAGATCCTCATATTAATCAATATTGTTTAATTGAATGATTTTTATTGGTTAGCCTTTGTGGCCTAATCTGTAAAACAGAAATAAAAGAATACAAGTTCAAAACTTTCCCAAAGTTTATTCTTTTTCTGATTCATAATGTTTACTTAATGATCGTAGAAAAATGATATGAGACTTGCAGTAAACAGCAACATAGAATAAAGAAAAATAAAAAAAATTGATAAATGACAATGTTTCATCTAAAAAATTAATGGTTAGTTGTGTTTTACTTTACATTAATGCTCTTGATAAAAATATGAATCCATTTGTTTTCTTCCCTGTCTATGGTTAATAGTAGAGAAGACTGGGCTTTTTATTCTAGTTACAGCAACCTGTCTAGAAGGGAAATTCTGAATTTAAACCAATTGTACTTAGCTTAAAAATTGATCTTAGGTAAATAGATATTGACAACTAAAATAGATTCTATCATGTTGCACAAACAAGAGAAAGGAAATAAATGTACTTATGTCATTTACAAGCTTATTGATTTTGTTTTGTTTATCTTTTTAACTTTCTTTCAGCTGCACCTTATTTACAATATATCTTCAAACTAAGGTTGCTTCTCACTGATTCTCTTGGCTACATGATTGCAAATTTATGGAAAGAAGATGCAGTAAGTAATATATTCCTTTTTCAAACATCTCTTCTATTTCTCTTTCATCACTGGTAGCTTATTTTCTGGAAAATTTAGAATTTTTATACAATATAAGAGAAATAATTCTACTATTCAGTGTATTGCTTTTCTAAAGGGAAAGATCCCTTCCCTTTTAGAATAGAAATATTTTAGATAGAAATTCTGAAGGCAAGAAAAATTCCACTTTTCCCAAAGAAATTATTCTGATTACATTATTCCATTTTAATTATTGAATTTGTGTGTGTGTGTGTATATATATATATATATATATATACACACATGTAGGTGGGCTTAAAAGCTTATATGATGATGTCATATCTATTGTTGATGATGTTTTTAACCAAAGGGATCCAAGCACTGCAACACTGATGGAAAAAGTGTGTGAATCACAAGGAGACCCTGTTGAAAAATAAACCTCATTTGGTCACATTCCATAAGAGTATCTTGGTCAGCCTATGAACCTTTCTGATGACCCTTGTGTGTGTGGGTGTGTATATATATATATATATATATATATGTACCATATAAAAGAAAAACCTTTAAAAATTACTCATATTTTTTGTAATAATATTTATTTCAGCAGACCTCCATTTAAAAAAAGGTTAGATCTGCATCTTCAAAGAAATAATGAGAAATTTCTAACGAAGATTTAGAAAAACACGCAAAATTCAGGTCACCCTATTTCTCTAATCAAATTTAGTTTGCTTTTTTATTTTTCATTTTTTTATTAAGTAAAGACCATTTGTTTTTTCCGTCTGGTTGACAAATGACATTCAATTCCTGTATCAAGATGTATCAATTTTTGAATTCTTTTTCCGTTCCACTTATTTTATGAGATGGCAAACAAACTTTTAGACCCAATGAAGGAGATAAATAAAAAATATAGAATTCAGGAATAAATTGATTTAGGGAGAGAAAATTATCTAAACAACTTACATAGGAATTAACAAATATAACCTCTTAACAAATATAAAATTATATTATAAAATTTTATATTGTATATTAATACTAATTTATCAAAAACTAAGAAAATTATCATTTATTCAATATAATTGATCACATTAAAAGTAAAGATAAAAATAAAAATTATACCAGTTACTGTTAAGACATTATCTAAAATTATAAACAAATACAACATAAATTTATATATCCTCAAGATTAAAATTATATCCTACACATTATCATAATATTCATATAATTACTAAAAATTCAAATCTTTAAAATTTATATACAAAAGCATACCAAGTATTATAAATAATGCCATATCAATAATTATTATCACAATATTACTATTACAATTATTACTACTAATCGTCAAGCCTATTAACATTATAATAATAATAAATATTAATAACATCAATGCCAACAAAAGCAAAAAACAACAGATATCAATAACTACCACAATAAGTCATTACTTAATATAATAATTAACATTTAATAATAAATAACAATAGCAATCCATTCAAATTAATATTAATGATTATTACTATGTACTATAAAAAAATCATTCATAAATAATCATTCATTCATAATAAATATTAATAACATCAATGCCAACAAAAGCAAAAAACAACAGATATCAATAACTACCACAATAAGTCATTACTTAATATAATAATTAACATTTAATAATAAATAACAATAGCAATCCATTCAAATTAATATTAATGATTATTACTATGTACTATAAAAAAATCATTCATTATATGCACTCTGTAATCAAAATAAAATTATACCTTATATCGCTTAATTTAAATAAAAAATAAAAAAACAGTTGATTAAGATATAAGAATTAATTTAGATCAAATCTTAAAACGTATATACTAAAATCTAAAATACATTTACTTTAAATCTAAATACACATATATGTATATATAATGCCTGATTGTTCTGAGTTTGACACAACTGTACCTACATAGTAAAAATTAGGAGTTTGTACCACTTCTTTTTTTTAGTAAAAAAAATAACTTCCATTTTTTGTGTTCCATTAGTGTAACTTTAAGTTTTAAAAAAATTCTAGAAATGTTAAAGCTAAGAATGATGCAAAATATGACAATCTTTTTTGATCTGAGTGCTAATAAAAAACAGGATTCAATTATTCTATATTCATTTTATCTATTTCTAATAAGGTAAAAATTGATTATTCTTTTTTTTATTAATCAAATTAAAAGCCAAAAATATATGTAATTTGTTGTATCTATGAATTTTCAAAATAAATTAGAATCAGCCATTACTTAAATCCTTGATGTAAATTATTGGATTGTTATTAGATCCCTCTTTTACTAATGGTTTGTCTTTTTTTCCTCTAGGTCAAATTCTTTGATGGTCTGACTCCAGAAATGGTGTTGAATAATGAAGTTCATTATAATTGTTTGTTAGATTTCTTGCAACTGATGTGTCCTTGCAAGAAAATTCTATCTCAGCGGCCAATGTTGGAATGTTGTATCAAATCTTATACCAACCCAGAATCTTCTTTAGTTTGTTATCAGTTGTTTGATACTATTCTTGTCAAATAAAAAAAAGATTTTAGCCTTGTCCCATTATATTGAAGAAATGATTCTTTCAGATATTTTTCCTATCAGTTTTTGAAAACTTTTTAAAGAAAAATTATATTTTAATAAAATACTTGACTGAAATATTGTGTAAAAAATCTTCATATTTTATGATGCAATGATTTATTTTTATTCTGTATTTATAGATATCCTGTGAGTACAGTGAACTTTATTCATATTACACTAATGTAGCATAGTCATCAGTGACTGCTATGTCAAAGATGGCTATTCATCAGATGGGGAGGAAAACACACCAAAACACACACTTGTTTTAGTGTTAGGACCTTTCATTGTTTTATTCTCTTTCTCTGTTCAGTCTATGAAGCTGTGGAAATAGGAAGAAATGGACAACACGTGGAGTAAGCTTCTACATTCTTTGAGGAACAGTCTCTTTTTGTATCTTTGGTTCCTCATTCTTTGTTCACAGTCCCCCCTCATCTCAGCCACCAAAAGAGAAAAAGAAACTGAATCACAAAATCCATGATATATATTGGGGTTCACAGAACACCCCATCCCCACTTTTGCTTTGGTTGAGTGACACTTTAAATAGTGATCTCTGCAAGACCAGTCATGAAGTGCTAGATCAAGCACATCTTGTTACAGTCAGCCTAGTGGAAAAGATGTTGAACTTGTGGCCATCTTTCCTTCAGCTGCTGGCCTTCCCAACAACTCATCTATGAGGTGCCGTCAATAAGTTTCCAGACTTTTTTGTATAGGCATTTAAAATTGTCATAGACTCTTGAAAATTCAGTATGTTATTGCTATACATCTTATGAGATGACTAACCAATTTTTATGATTTTAGGTTCAAATGAACAGCTACAGCAGCAATTGGAATGCTAAAACCTGTTTGTCACAGCTGTTGAATTTCAAAAATGCAATCTGGACGTGTGGACACTTTAGAAGAACGATATACAATAAAATTCTGTTTTAAACTTGGAAAAAATGCCACAGAAATGTATGGAATGCTTCAGACTACTTTTGGAGAATCTTGCATGAATCAAGCATCAGTTTTTGAGTGGCATAAGAGATTCAAGGAAGGCAAGGGAGTCTGTGAGGGATAATGAGAGGTGTGGGAGGAGTAAGGAAGTCAATACACCAGAGTTGATTGGCCAAAGGGTTACGGTTAGGGTTACTATGTTGAGGTTTGATGTCAGTGTGGGAACTGTACACACAATTATTTGCGAGGAACTGAAAATATGGAAGATTTGCGCAAAGTTTTTCCCAAGGGTGCTCAGAGAAGATCAGAAAGAAAGACATTGTCATGACAGCAGGGAGATGGTCGAGCTGATCAATTCAGATCTTGCAGTTCTTGATGCTCTGGTGACCTGCGATGAAAGCTGGATCTACTGCTATGAGCCAGAGACCAAGAGACAGAGTTCCTAGTGGAAGCATGCTGGCTCTCCCAGACCCAAGGAGGCTAGACAGAGCAAATCCACCCACAAACTTTTGATGATCCCTTTTTTTGACAGCACTGGCATGATCTACATGCACTGGGTTCCCACTGGACTGACAGTCAACAAGGAATACTATATTGAGGTTTTAAGGGAGTTCAGGAAGAGATTCCGTTGGAAGAGACTAGCACTCTTCAAATCGGGTCAGTGACATTTCCACCAGGACAATGTACCAGTCCACAACTTCATCCTTGTCACAAACTATTTGACCAAGATGGGCATCAAGACAGTTCCTCAGCCTCCCTATAGTCCAGACCTTACTCCCTGTGACTTTTGGTTATTCCCTAAGCTCAAGAAAAACCTTAGAGGCTGTCGTTTTGAGACAATTGGGGAGATGAACAAGGTCATTGACACGCTCACACAAGAGGACTTCCATGGAGCCTTCCAGAAGTTGTTGGAACAGTACAACAAGTGCATTGCAGCCGGAGGAGATTACTTTGAAGGGGACTAGAGTTTCATGTGTGTACTATCAATAATAGTGCCCATACGAAAAAAGTCTGGAAACTTATTTAATGAGCCTTGTACTTTCATCCAGGTACCACTTGTCTATAATGCTATACTGACCTCCATTGCCAGTAATCAATGTTCAAATTCAGTAAAAACTTTATTTCAAATATTGATTTTCAAAGTAAGCACTCCCTCTACTTAAAAAAGTGTCATTAAGCAATTTTTTTTATTAAAAATTATTATAATTTTTTATAGTATTCTACTAAGTTAGTCTGCAGTCATTATGAAACAGCACAAATTGGAAAATAAAGAATAAGCTTACACCAAGACTTGAACTCTCATCTCTTCTACCTTGGAAAGCTTGTCTATGACAACTGCTCTGCTTTTTGAACTACTAGAACGAACTGTTGTGGGAAATCAAACCTAACCATATAATCTTATTCTCTATTTTCCCTTGATCATATATTTAATGTTTCCATACTAAAAGTATTTAAAGTAATTGTAATATCCTGAATTTTCCTTTTTTTTTATTAGATTGTCAAATATTTCTAATTTTTGACTAGTATTACTTACGTCTTAACTTTAATTGCAACTGTATCAGAAAAGTCCAACTCAGCCATATGTAGAAAACACCAATGTTCTATAACCATTTTTTTTACATACTGGTTATTCATTGCTGTAAAATAATATTCTGAGTAGTTATGATGAAAAACACCTGAAAATTAAAATGTATGAAATTCTAGTCAAAATTGGTTACAGCTTGCCTATTATGCTATATATTATTAAAGATTCAAGGTAATCTCTTAAATTTTGGTTTTGATTTTTGAGTTTTTCGTTCTAGACTTATTGCTTATCAAGTAAACAACTTTGGTTAGAATTTGAATTTAACTTGCCATTCCAGTTTCTGTGCCAATAAACATTATGCCACCCACTCCCCAAGGTCTAATATTTCCTATAAACTTAATCTTTATTTCCAATCTGTGCTGTTTACTGAAAATTAAGGAATGATGGTCTGAGTAGTTGCAAAGAAAAGCAACTGAAGTTAGGAATAAATGAATACTAGACAAAATGGTTTATCTAATAAAAATTCATGATAATATTACTACAGCAATTTTTCTATTTCTCAATTCCTGTTTGGCTTTAGGCTAGACTAATCTAAGTCTAGTAAATCTTTATATTACCTTGACTGTTTTTGGTAAGATTTTTTTCCTTTTTTAATGATGAATATGCTAGTGATATTATCTTTGCTGCAATATCAAAGATATTTACATAAATGTTTGGCCAATATTGTATTAATTGTTACATTAGCTGCAAAATATCAGTGTGGTGAACAGTTTGGATTCCAACTCAAATGGATTATTTGATTTGCATTCATCATCATCATCATCATGTCGTGCCGCCAGCACGGATATCCTTGACCATCTCTCGCCACTTTTCCCTATCGTTCATTGTCTCCGGCAGGTCTTCTGGGTTACATCCTGTGTCCTCACATAGCTGCTGTATGTAAGTTCGGGCTGGTTGTCCTGCTTTTGCTTGGCCATATGTGGGGGTCCATAGTAGTACGTCACTTACGAGCTCGTCTTTGCTTCTCCAGCAGTGTCCGGCGTGTCTGGCTCGTCTGACCTGTATAGTTTTCGTGATGGGAGGCAGGTGGCCGTACAGTTGGCGTCTCGTGGGGTGTTGTCGCCTGGACTTGTTCAATATTGGTCTCAGCATTTAGCGTCCTCTCAACAATTAGCGTCCATGTAGTACATCCATATAGCAGTATCGATACAACCGCTGCCTGGAAGAAACTGCGCTTCATTTCATCTGTCAGGTCTGATTTCCATATTATTGAGAGCCTATCTATAGCCGTCCATGCTTTCGTCAGCCGTGTATAGATCAATTTTCTCTTTATGTTCTGCTTCATTGCTAACTATGAGTGAATTACTTAGGTAAACCAATCTTCTTTAACTTGTCTAGGCAGTGCCAATAAAAAGTTATTACACCCATTGTTAGTCTTGATAAAGGCCAGTTGGTCAGAGTTCTTTAAAATCGTTTTGAATTCCAGGAATAAATCTGAGCTGATCACACATATCAAATAATTTTAATCTAAGGTTATTTTGCAAATTATTCAGACTAGTATCCTCATCTTTGTTGTTTTATATGATGATTTTTTTGGTTATATGGCAAGGCCAAACCACATATTATGCTGAAACATTGTGATTAAAACAACAAAGATGAAGATAATACTACGTTTTTTGGGGCTACATTTTTCTACTAGTTTTTTTTTTCTAGTTATGATCTCTTGTCTTCCCATTTCACTGCTGGAATTTTCCATGTCACAGCATGATTATTAAGCGATTCTCACAATGCTAGTGTGAAGAGTTTAGCCTTCACTGGCTGCCATACTATTGTGACCATATGTTAGATTAAACAGTAGAAAGTTTTGTGGCCCTACCCTTTAAGTTCAAAAGTTTATCAAAATTTTTTATTAACATTTACTAGGTATAGCAGGTGTATAAGTGAGTCAGAATTGTTTGTTGAAGTCCAACTTCAATATTTATTCCTGTAATTCCTATGGTATCTGATAATGACATTTAGCTCTGGACATATGAGGATGAGACAATAAGACTTGGGTTTTCTCTTTTTTTAATCTTCAGTTTGGAAGAATTAACACTTGCAAGTTTTCAATTTTTTTATCTTCTGTTTCTTCTCTCATTTTTTACCACTTACACCCAATTTTGCTTTCCCTTCCTTAATTTTCTTGTTTCTTTCTTAACCAAAATTGAATATTTACTTTACCAATTCTTTTGAGAAACAAAAGGTTCTCATCAAAAAGTGGTTCACTCTTTAACAAGTTTATTTAAAGAAAATGGATTTGCCTTCCTTCTGTTCACAATTCAACTGTTGACAAATCTTCTTCATATCTCCTGAACAGCACATAGTTATTTACTAAGCATTGCTTAGTTGGGGAACCTAGTGATGTTTGCTAGTCTAGCTTGATAACTATTATTGAATGACAATAATCTTTTGGCTTCTCTAAATGCATGGATGGATTTGTTCAATGAAACAAAAGCAAAATTAGGTGTAAATTTTTAAAAAATAGTGAAAGAGAAGAGACAGAAATTAGGAGTCATGTGAAATCTGCACAATGGGAAGGGTTAGGAACAACTTTTGGCTTCCAACATTAAAATATTTGTCATTTCCTACCAGTATATGATAAAAACATGATTGATGTAGCAATTAATAATGAAAAGTTGTGCAGTGCTTTCTGCAAATGTAAATTATATGGATGCACAGAATAGCTTACATCATTTGGTATCTCAGTAGAAGTAAAAAATTATTTAAAAAATATATTTTCACACTTAGTATTATTTACATTAATTTCATGATGTACCAGCAACCATTGTTGAGTATTGGCAATGTTGCAAGGAAGACCTGCTCTATCAAAATAAGACTGAAGTCATCAATTGCATATGGTAAATTAAGAAGGGTACACAACTATGGCAAGAATTTATTGAATATTTCCTGAAATGTCTTTTTATACAGTAGTGTTTCCCTTATTTAATTTCTGGCTTAGTTACTTGAAAAAATAAAATATATGAATGATTTTTTGACCAAAAATGAATTTTTAACAGATATGAGATTGACAATTCAATGACTTAACTTTTAGAAGATCAATCGAAATTAGTTTTTAATGTAAAAAAAAGTTCTGGGTTTGATAAAACAAAAAAAGTTTTGTAAACCAGGAGATTAATCATCCAAAATAGAGAACAATTTTCAATCTTTTGCACAAAGTTCTTTTGGCTCAGAATTAAAATACCAGACACATGAAGAAAAGGATCTGAAAAAAAAACAAAAATTACATATTAGTGTCGAAAAAATGTTCTGACTGGAATTGGAAACTTAATTCAAAACCAAATTTAATCCAAATTTAGAAGTCTTCGTTGGATTATTAATTACCAGAATAAATTTTTAAAAGTCGGAGGAGTATGGGGGAGATACTTCCTACAAAACAAATAAAGATTGATTACTTACCAATATGTTATGTCTTTAGAAATGCTTGGCTTCCATACTGGTTTTGGAGAAAAAACAAACTTGGAGGTGTATGGTAGATGGAGTACTGATGATTGGCATGATGGTTTATACATTTCTTTTGAAGGACATAATTCATTTGGCTGAACATCTGTGAAGGACAGGATTTTTTCATAGCTCAGCCGCAACTGAAGCAAGTCTTCCTAAAACACCAAAAAGATTATCAATTAGCCAAATATCTATATTCATCTATTTTATCAGTTTGACATTATGTAGGGATATATTTTTTCTCTTTCAGCAAATCACTAAAATTAGAAAAAATGTGTGATTGATTGATAAATAAAATCTCCAATTTTTTACAACAATGAAACTGGTATCTAAATGAAGTGAAATTTTTTGCCTTCAAAATTACAAGTTTATTTTTCAACATATTTTTCATTTCATTCACAAAGAAATTTTCTGGTTTACTTTTAATCCAGTTGTGCATAGCAACTTCAACTTCCATATTTGATGAAAAATGTTATCTTTCAACAGTTCTTTCAGTTTTGGGAACAATCAGAAATTTATTGATCTTTCAACACTTCTTTCAGTTGTGGGAACAATCAGAAATCTAATCTTTCAGAGCTTTCAGTTTTGGGAACAACTAGAAATTTGTTCATCTTTCAATGCTTCTTTCAGTTTTAGAACAACCAAAAATCTGTTGATCTTTCAGTTTTAGGAACAATCGGAAATTTTATCATACCAAATCAAGAGTTGTACAGAGTGTGTTCAATAAGTGTGAATTTCAAGCTTCTCACCATTTGCATGTTTTGTTGACTACAATCCAGCCTTGCATTGTCATGATGCAAAAATAATATTCTCTTTTGATGCCTTATTCTATGGATGCATTGTTGGTCACAATGTTACTGAATTAGATATCATTCTCTTTGACAGAAACTTTGTGGGATTGACCCCAAAACTGTGAGTATGATTTTTTTTGCTAAAGGAACTGTTTTGAATTTCCTTGCTCATAGAGAAACTGGATGATACTTTTCTTTAGTGTCATTTATTTTCAGGATCATAATGAACCTAAAACTCAATCCCAGGGACAATATTTCTGAGAGAATCATTTCTCCTTGTGATGGTATTGATTTAGTAGTTCTTAAACATTTTACCAGGGTTTCTTTAGTAGACTTGTTGTTACATAGACTTTTCTGGAATTCAATATCTCAATTTATATGCTATATTCTTTCTTGACAAATATCTAGCTTTATGGCAATATTGTAAACCCTATTATATATATATATATATATACACTACGAGTCAAAAGTATTTGGCCACTATCAAGAATTTTTATTTATTATCTGAAGAGTGTTATTTTTAATGAAACAAGTTAAGCACCACAATGGTTTTATTTACTATACCAAATACAAGTCTTCCTCAGTAACTTTGACTTTAGTATAACCAGATACCTTTTTAAAAATTGATTTGACAGTGTTTTTCTTCTTTGGTACTAGAAATAAAAATTCCCAGAATTACAGTGGATTATACTTTTTCGAGATGTTAGGAAATGGGACAAAACAAGACCAAAAGTAAGGCAGGTAGACCATAAGCAACAAGGGCAGAGGACAATTTGATCAGAGTTACCAGCTAGCATGACATAAGGCTGATTGCTCCAAATATTACTGCACAACTAAACCAATGTCATAAAAAAAAATCTGTCAACATCCACTGTGTGAAGAAGACTCTGTGAAGCTGGTCTATATGGTAGAATTGCTGTCAAGAAACCACTGTTAAGGAAGCAAAACAATGTCAAAGGCTCCAATAGGCCAAGGTGCACAAAGACTGGACAATAGAGCAGTGGAATAAAGTCCTTTGGACTGACAAATTAAAGTTCGAAATCTTTGGGTCAAATAGGAGGGTTTATCTGCAGCAAAGAGTTGGTGAAAGAGCTGCAGTCCCCTGTATCACACCAACCATAAAGTATGAACAAGGCTGTGTTACGGTGTGGGGGATTTGCACCAGGTGAAGGTAAATTGAATCAGACCGGCTATCACAGTATACTTCTTGAACACGTCTGGTGGCTCAAGTATTTCTACTCATGCAAGATAATGATCTAAAGCATACTAGTAAACTCTGCCAGAGATATATTAAGAGCAAAGAGGAACAGTACTTCCTTCAACTGATGTCTTGGCCAGTGCAATCAGTGGACTTAAATCCTATTGAACTGGTGTGGGATGAACTTGAATGAAAAATCACAGCGAAACAACCTACAAGTGTGGCTCACCTCTGGTAACTGTTACATAAAAACTGGGCAGAACTACCTCCAATCTTTGGTGGAAAGAATGCTGAGAATATGTGAAGCAGTGATAGTGGCCAAAGGGGGTCAATTTGATGAATCAAAAGTTTAAGTTTTTTGTGTTTAATTTGCATTTAATGTGGCTCAAGTAGACTTGTATTTAGTATAGTGAATGTTTTATTTACTATACTAAATTTAACTTGCTTTATTAAAAACAACACTCTTAGAATGAGAAAAAATTTTTTTGAGGGTTGCCAAATACTTTTGACTGGTAGTATATATATATATATATATATGTATACATACGTGTGTGTGTGTGTGTATATATATATATATATATATATATATATATATATATATACTAGTCACACACAAATAGCATTGGACACAAAAAATACTGGACACAGTTTTTCAAACTTTTTCAGACAAACTGACCTGCAGTTTGTTTTTTTCTAGGACAATTTCATTTTCCCTTTCAGCCATTCGAAGCTGATATTCCAATTGTTGTTGTTCAAGGTAAGAATTCACCTTCTCAATTGTTTGACCTAATTCAACTTGTTTCAGGCGAGTGTTGAGTTCTTCAAATTCTTGGCTTGAATTTATAAATTTCTGCAAAGATCACAAGTGGAAAACAATTCCTCAAGATGAAGCCAAGTCAGAAAATAAATTACATATATTTGCGATTCTTATTATTTTATTTCATGATTAATTTCTAAAATTCTTTATATTGATAAACAATAATAACAATACAAGGAAGCTATGGAATATTTTTTTCAACTGATAAAAAAGAACTAGTGAGTTAAATGTAAATTTCATTTGAATTTACTTGTGTCACTTAATTCTAGGAAAACACCCAACCCAATCCTTTATTACTGGCATACCACAATGACAGAAAAAAATGAACAATTAAGTACTTGGACAGTCAACACTTCCATATTTTTTTCTAATTTATGGCAGCAGAAACAATTACTGCATCCATAGTCAATCTTGACAGATGATGTCAGTAAAGTATTATTATTATTATTATTAGTGAATTTACTGTGCATAGTGCTGCATTGAACGGGGCTCTGCAGGTAACTTGATTGCTATACTTACATCCTAACTATTACATTATTACAGATTCACAGAAGATATTGCATAATACATATTACCTATTTTAACACCTATTATTGTTTACTTTTTACCTGGTATCTGATACCTTTTACACATTGCTCTTCACTTTTTACTTTTTTACTTATCTATTCCCTGAAGGATGACTGAGCCATTAAGAGAGGAAAATGTTACAAAATTTCCTTTGACGGAATATTCCACTTTATATATAGCTTATTATTACTTCATAGAATTTGATTATATGAGCATGGCAGCACTTGTAGGCACTGTCCTCCTCAGATGGTGCTGGGATTTCCTGTCCAGGCCATAGTTCTGGATATAGATAAATGGCAAACAAACATTTGCCCATGCAGCAAACTTCTCCACCACTGAGTTTGTCCAAGGAAAGGCAAGCAGTATTGTAGGAGTTATCAGAACAAGGTTTACAAACTCTAGCACTGGTGTTTTCTTCAGTGTTTACTCTTGACATAGGTTTGGTCAAAAAGCAGCCGAGGTTTGAAATTTTTTTTTCTTTTCTTTGGATATCTCAGGCTGTCAAAGTTGTGTGTCCTTTACTGTTCTAAGAAAAAACTGATATTCGAAACACTTATTTTATGTGCTTAGTTTTTTTTGTTTTTTTTGTTAATGTACTAAGTTATATTTTAGCTTTATAAATACTGGGATGTGCTAAGCAAAATTTGATGAATCAAATCATTTAGATCATGAGGCCAGAAGACAATGATGCCATCTATTAAGTGGTTAGAAATTATTAATCAAGAACAATATTCTCAAAAACAATGGCCAAACATACCACTTCGGCTTGTTTCTCTTTTTCTGTTTTCATTGCTGTTATTTCACGCTGCAAAACATTATTTCTGAAAGAAGAAATGCATAAATTAATTAACTTGTGATTTAGCGACTTCACTAAACACATTTCATTTCTCTTGTGATTATAATTGATCTTCTGTGTTACTCTTTGTCAAGGGAAGCGAAGAGAGAAAACAAAAGAAAATTTAAGAATATCTTCAGTGATCTTCACCAAATCTATCAGATTCATTAGGATATGTTCACTTTATTTTATTTGTGTATAAATTGAGTTTTAAAACTAAGTTTATAGGAAAAAATAAAAGTCAAGCTATGTCAGTTTTGTGAAGTTGAAATTTGTGCATGATAGAAAAGGTTTGGGATAATTCTTTGCTTCCATCACAAAAATATCAATTAACAGAAATATAAATATATGTAGTAATTTAAAAATAAAACTATGTAGTGCTTTCAACAGTAAAATTTATAACCTTGCAGGAATTTAAGGCTTAATATATGACAATGCTTTATGGTGTAGCAGAAAGAATTTCAAACCATTATTCAGTGCGGGAATTGTTTTGCCATTGGAATTTTGAAATGATACATTTCATCCAATTAGAACGACCCATGCCATTTTGCCCGGGCATACCTCACCAGGCACCATAAAAGGCAGCGCTAAACACGTGCGACCTCTCTTTTCCTTTCTCATTCCTCTTAGCTGGCAGAAGATAAGACCAGCCAATATGAGAGAAAACATTTCTCTCTTTAACTCGGGACAATTCCAACAGCAGACAGGGACTATCCATCTTGAGAGAGCACACTTCAACATTTGTTCCTCTGCATACCTTAGGAGACCATTTCCTGGTCAATTATTTCTCCCTCCTAAACCATTTGAACCCGAAGCTTCTGGCTAAGCACTAAACTCCCACATAACCATTTACAAGTGTTTTCCCATTGTCTTCAACTCACAGCATAACGAAAACTTCCTCTCAAGCGGTCATTAAACTACTAGATTGAAAGCCGTTAGTATCTACCTGTTCATTATTTGTTTCCTTTATATAAAAATAACAAGAGACAACAGAACGATACTACGTCAATTACCATTTATGCCAAAAATTGTAATGTCATCTGCCCTCTTGTTATAAATTGGTGACCTCAACGCGATTTGAACACGTAACCTTCTGATATTCTCAGTATGGATAAATTTATATTTGAAAGAAAACCAAAGTAGGTGAATAATTAGAACCATTTTATATTTTTGTACTCATAATTTCCGACATCTATACATGATGCAAAAGTAGCTGAGTGTGATTATCACTGTTGCAAAAGATAATATTCTTCCTCATCATAGCCAAACTAAAGTAGCCAATTGCCTACTAAGGCTGCACAAAATGATGAATAATAACATTTACTGATTAATCTTAATGGCATGACAATCTGTTTAGGTTTATCTTATGCTTAGAGTTTAGGGAATCACATTCATTGAACGTTCATATTTACATTTTGTTTTTGTATTGTTGTTTCTTAAGAATTTTTCTTTTTTTTTTCTATTGAATATGATTAATTTCTAAACAGATTTATTTGACTCATAGATGGGACACTTACAGGTACTATTACTCTGCATTAGAGTGGACCTGGGAGTAATGGGAGTGAAAAGGTACTTTTCACTCTCCAGAGCTCTAGAACTTGTGCCTCGCCATCAGATGCAGTTTAGTATTGTACGCAGGTCACTTTTATTTTTGGCAGTGGATATTACCCCTTTTCAAGAGATACAGTTAGTGCATTCTAAACCCCACTGATGGGATGAAACATTTACTGAGAAGTTTCAATGTACTTCATTAACCTAATATTTTTTTTGTTTGTTTTAATGCCATATCAACTTTTGTGGGTTATTTAATGTCAAAGCCATCCTTGTAGAAGAATACTAATACTATTTAACGCATAGCTGGGGGAATAAGGGGGTTGATACCTTTCCCTAAGTGTAATAGTCTGAAAGAAAGTGTAATAGAGGGATTGGAGTTCAAATTTGTCTACAAAGATATCACAGTCCAGCATGTCAACTACTATGCCACGGAGACCCTCTAATTTGTTGTTTTTACTTCAATGAGTATATCAAATGAAGGTCAGTTAATGTTACCTCATAAGAATTTTGTTCCTTCTTTTAATGTACAAGTGTATCATATTTATGTAAAATAAATAGTCTATTTTGTAATTCAATTTGAAACATTTCAGTATTCCTAAGCCTCGTTAAAACCTGCGTAAAGATAAAAGTAACTGTAACTCATTTGAATGTTAGGTCAGTGTGATGTATGTTGAACTCATGCACTAACTTTGGTGGGAAGGGGAGAAGAGAGCCACCAATTGGAGACTTCATTCACAATTCTAACTCACATGACTTTTGAAAAGCAAATTTACTTTACTCCTCAGAGTCACCTTATTGTCAAAAACCAAGGAATAGGAAGCTAATTTTATTTTTGTTAAAAAAATCTTTCTACCAGATTAATATAAATTTGATTCACTCACTTTTCTCTTTCAATATCTAACATGACATCTGCAGAATTAAGACGCTGGGTGACTTCTTTAGAATTTTGTTTATGCTGTCAAAAAAAAAAAAGTGATATTACATTATTTTAAAATCAAGGTTACAAGATATTGCCCATGTTTTAATGAAAATACTGATTTGTTCTCAAGTAACAGGGCACAAAAGAACATTTGGAAAATGTTTTACTACTAAGAATTAATATACTTAATGGAAGTTTTTGTTAATTGCCAGTTAGCTTAATTAACCGTAATTTATTGTTTTAATAACTTAGCTAAAGACATAACACAAAATTTTCAGCATTAAAGTTATCTCAATTTTATTTAGTCAACAAAATTGGACACTAGTAACAGTAATAATATTACAAAAAAAATATGAAGGCAAAAATAAAATAAAATAAGGGGAAGTGAGATCCTTGTTTAAAATTCAAAGTAGTTTATTATGACAAAAGGAAGGTCACTGCAGTTAGTTGCATGTGTCCCAATGCAGATTTGACAAGCAACTCATAAATACAAAAAAGAAGTAAAAAAAATTATAAAAAATCTTTCACCTACTGATACACTCACAAAACACTACTTCTTCCCTCCAGCTAAACAAGGGTTCACATGTGTATCTTTTCTTTTTTTTCTTTCTAAGAAACCAAGTACCTAAAAATGCCCTTTTTTTCTTTTCTTTTAATAAAAAGTCACTCTCGATCTTTCTTTCTTCTGCAAGACAAAGTCTCTAATAATGTTCTTTTTTCTTTTTTTTCTTTTAATTGTTGGTCATATTCTTGCTTGATAGAACAGGTAATGGCGTCTGAAACTTGTGAAGTTGTTGGAGTCAACTGAAGTCGTTACTTCTTTTTCTTAGAGGAATAAATCCTCTAAAATATAAATTTATGTTGTAGAAACCTACTTTTTTCAGTTTCTTTCTTTCTTTTCTCTTCTTTTTTGCTCGTGCTGTAGAGTCCTATTTTCTTCGGTTTCTTTCTTCTTTTATCTTCTTTTTAGCTTGTGCTAACTTTGAATTCCAGAAGGGAATTCAGAATGTAATACAAAATCCTTCTGATGGATTTAAATTCTTATTTCTTTTCTTTCTTTTTGGCTTGCTGGCCTTCTTTGAATTCCCTTCTGGAATTCTGAATGAAACACTAAATCCTTCAAGTGGACTTAATTCTTTTTACTCAGGTTCATTTGAGTTGAGGAGTAAAAAACGCAGCCTAATTCTAAGGTCTTCTTTTTTCAACTGACTACGGTTGATTTCAGCGGGTAACGGCAGGGGGAACTGCAATTCACCCCTCCTGAGAATCCAGCCAATCATATTAAAGCTCCTCTTGCCACACACAGATTTTCACCAAACACAAAAGCTAACCAGAAAAAAAAAAAAATACAAAATAGCCCCCGAATGACCCAAAACGTTGGCACTCCATTCAATAAACCCACTTACCAATAAAATTTCCACAAAGTTTCTAAATTTGAACGATTTCTCTTTAGTGACAGGATATTTTACGAGGTATCACGAGTGATCTCGCAGTTATGCAATGGCTTCTGATCGCAGAATCAGGACCAGCGAAAAACAAACTGATCCCATATGGCGGGGAAAAGGTCATCTACGCTTGCAGAAATAAGTAAAAATATTCGATTGGGAATATAAAGAATCAGCTCATATGTAAGGTCACAACGACCTCTTGAGTAGGCCCAGTATAGACATCAATACAATCTGGTAGCCAGTTATTAGGAAAGAGAGAGCAGATAATCCCAGAAATATAACTCACAAGATCAAGATACACCAGGCAGATAATTGAGACATTAGGTTACTCCGAAAAACCCAGTTGAAATTTTCCACATGGCTGAGAGGATTATGACGTCAAGTTAAATATCCTAGCAACCCGGAGATTATGAGCTCAATCCCGGGTCCCGATTTCAATTGCAGTAAAAAAAAAAAAAAGGCGGGGAGGACTGAAAGAGAACAGTTCACTTCCGTATTTCTAATAAAGGGTTAAGTTTGGAATTCCTGGAAGCTTACTAAGTAAAACAAGAAGGCCGGAGAGCACAGCGACCTAAATATTATAAGTATAGCAACTAAGATGAGTATAGCAGTCCGCAATTGGTAGAGAATAAGAAATATGACATTTATTTTTCAATCTTTACAATTCTCTCCAAGAATTTTATCAAACCCAATTTTCTGGGACTTCTTTATTGAAAGAACACGTTTTGGTTTTAACAGACATGCACTGGTTGTCTGTCTCTCCATATTTCGCGTTATAACTCTTGATCAACTGATGTGTTTGCTCAAAGAAACTTATGCGATCTATGACATTCTTATAGCCGAATTTGCTTTTTCCAAGACGCTCTCGTAAAAGACGTTTCCCTATAATTTTATTTTCCATTGAAAACTCCAAGGAACTTTTTGAATTTCCATGAGATGATAAACTTTAAATGGATGACTGTATTTTTACGAAGTAAAAGTTCAAAGAAAATGATAAATCTAGCTTTTAATGTTTTAAATAATAATATGTTGGTTTTTTTTTCTGAAACATTATTCAAGTAATTATTATATATATATATATATATATATATATATATATATATATATATATAAGAAAAACCTTTAAAAATTACTTATATTTTGGGTTATAATATTTATTTCAGCAGACCCTATATTCTTTTAAGATGTTAGATCTGCATCTTCAGGGAATATATATATAGAGAGAGAAAGAGAGAGAGAGAGAGAGAGAGAGAGAGAGAGAGAGAGAGAGAGAGAGTAATATTTAAAGTTCTTTCTTTTATATGGAATTATTTGCTCTGTATTTTAATTTATAATTATTTTACATTGAGTTCTCAATTTGATTTTGAATTACTTGGATATTGAAGAAAAAAATCCTAAAATAGAATCGTTCCCACAATCGGTTGACTTGACGTTGGATAATATATATATATATATATATATATATATATATATAATATCGTGACTTTAACACGGGGGAGAACAGTTAAAAACCGAACTGAGATTAAAAGTTTGGAAAGTAGGTGAGCCCTTTAGCATGATCACATTCCTCCCCCCCCCAAAGAGTCTAGCGTGCGTTTGAGGTTCGCATCTGGGTTAAGTTAATTTTGTTTTAGATATATGCTTCCGTAAGAGTAGAAGTTGCAGCCAGAGAAACGTTTAGGTTTTAAAATTGGAACGGCCAACATACGAAAAATTAACAAAAGTAATCATGTGTTCATCGCTTTCTTAGAACAATTTTATCTAAATTACTTAGAGTCGAATGTTTTTATAGTAGTTGAATTACCTCTCTCTAAAGAAATTATCAAGTAGTAAGCCATGTTTAGTTAGGGAGAGGGAAAGAAATTAGGCATAAAAAAGAGAAAGCGAAGGGGAAGGGAGAGCTAGTACTTATGTTATCTGAAAAGAGAGATGAGTCTATATTTTTTAATCAAACAAAAGTTCCCACAAAAGTTATTTATTTCAAAGGAAATAGATTATACACCCATTTGACATTCTTACAAACATCTACATTGCATATTTTTCCTGTTGAAAAGCATTCAACTTTGGTAACAAAAAAGATATATACATTCAAACAACGACAATATTCGTACATAATAAATAAAAAGTGAGAGTGAATAAAAGTACGACAGACTTACAAGAAGCAGTACCGTCAACCTCTTACGGTTTTATACTCTTAACAAATAATGATAAAATACCATTCCTTTGGATTTTATCTCTTTTCTTTAAGTCAATTTTCTGGGTTTAATCCCTTTTGCAACACTTCCTTCATATGTAAAAATAACCTCAGGAATCTTCAGCCCTCTGTCTTGGGTTGACTTGTTGAAAGAGGCCCACAATTTCTTAGTATATACCTCATGTTGAAACCATTCCTTCTTCCTGTTTGAGCCGAGATGAAATTCTTTCTGCTTCTTCTTGAATATGCACTTTTAGTTGAAGTATACGGAGGATTATTACCGAATTTATCCTTTAGACCTTAAACTCAACCTTCTACAGATAGCAAACCAAACCACTATGAGCCTCCGGTAGGCTCATTATTCTAACAAGTTCAAACCCCCAAAAGGGGAAAAAGAGACTCAGAGCTAATAGGCCTTTAGTTCAAGCAACCAGATATGAGCCAAACTGCTTAAAGAGCCAAGAAGCAAAAGACAAAGAGAAGAAGCCTCAGCCCCTAGGCTCCTTTCTTAAATAGCTGCTAGGGACAGGGCTATTACGGTACAACTTCAAAATAAGCCAATCGTATTCGAGCAGAAATAAACTGTTGAATTTACAAATTCAAAACAAAAAAGCATACATAAAAGGTAATACTATACATTGCTATATACGATTGTATTGGAATAAAGTTCATTTATCAGGTTTTAACTCCGGCTTCTCACAATTCCCTACTATGGCCCCAAACACTGAACGATACGGCCAGAATTTATAATTATACGTAACCCACTGTATGGAATAATGAACAATGATTGTGTCATTTTGATTAAACTAGATTTCTCTGATAAACTTCAGTCAGTAAATTATAGCGTTTCATAAAGTCGGCGTTAGTTTTTCTTACCTTTTCCATAATTAATCGTAATCGCTTCCGTTCTCGCTCATATTTTGAAATCTGAAGTGGAAATAAATTTTCTTAAAAGAAAAGAAAAAAAAAAAAGAAAGAAAGGAAAAGATGTACAGAACATACACGTGCACAATTCTTCATCTAATTAGGGTAAACAAGGATGGCTTTGGCATTAAATAATCAAACAAAGGTTGATATGCCGTTAAACAAAAAAAATGAAACCAAACCAAACCAATTAAGGTACCTGAAGTAGATTGATTTGTATCACACAAGTCATTACTCGTTGATAAATTGAACTTTCAGATTAAAATTCTTTGGATATAATTTCGAAAATTCTAAGTAGCTTCTATTTTTAGCTTTTTCCCCTTCCTTCTTCAACTCCTTAGTTCTCTATGCGGGCATATATATATATATATATATATAGAGAGAGAGAGAAAGAGGGAGAGGCAGCATTTTCTCTTTCAAACATGTTTGATTAGATAAGACACACACTTCATATCTGCCTATTCTATCTTTGATCCGTTCAAGTCTTCTTATGAGTCATTTGACTTTAGGGTGGAAAGAACTTAGGAAGGCACCGTATGTTTTCTAAGTACTTTCAATCCCAAATGGTGCCATTTTCGGGGGAGTGGATAATTATCTGTCATGCGCCCCACCGAACGAGCGAGTTTGGCACAAGGCCGTTTTTAAGATGGGTCCGGTCGCAGGGCCGTAGCCCACACGCGTCCGGCATTGCCAAAAATACCTTCGGCCCCGTCGGCATTCCCCTTAGTAGGGGCGCCTTAGGCACCAGGCAATAAACCTAACCCCCCGTAAGGGAGTAAAAACCTGGGGATACTGACGCCGGAGGAAATCTCCAGTGCTGAGGCAACACCCGACCGAGCTGCGCTGACCAAAACACGCCCGACCGAAGCGCACCCCAAACAACTGGAGAGGTGGACCAAACACGGGAGTAGATAATGAAATGACATACACGATGACTAGTCATATACATTTTTATAAAAAAATAGAAGGAAGAACAAGTGGGAGAGGAATTTATGGAAGAAAATAATTTCACTAGAGATAAGAGGAAGAGTTGCTGCATCAATGGCTGAAATGATTTTGTATTTCCCACTGGCACCAGAGATCTCTATTTTGATACTGATTTTTAAAATTAGCAAATAAACCTTCTACTTGGAAGATTGGTGTAACACAATATTTCTATTGTCACAATATCTTCATATGGCCTTGGGATTAACTAAGACTAGATTAACAAATAATGAGACAAGTCTTGAAGCAAAACGGAAAATTTAAGATTTCATATTGCTTTAAGAGTTTCCATATGATGTTCACTAAAATACAGAATATCAACAGCATCTTAATTTTTTAGAGTTATTTATTTGCTCTGTTATCTATCTACCTATTCTGATAGAGTGGTGAGCCGGAGGAAATCTTCAGTGCTGAGGCAACACCCGACCGAGCTGCACTGACCAAAACACGCCCGACCGAAGCGTACCCCAAACAACTGGAGAGGTGGACCAAACACGGGAGTAGATAATGAAATGACATACACGATGACTAGTCATATACATTTTTATAAAGAATAGAACGAAGAACAAGTGGGAGAGGAATTTATGGAAGAAAATAATTTCACTAGAGATAAGAGGAAGAGTTGGTGCGAAATGTCCAATAGACATTTTAGAATGTGGCTACTATATTCAAAATTTATCTTGTAAGTTGAGTTAATCTTTATATATTGTCAAGCGAAAGTCCAAAATGTCAAAAGTCAAATATTAAAATGTCCAAAAGTTAATCGACTCATATGAAGACGTGAACAGATCAAAGATAGAATGGGCAGTCACTTCGTGTCTCTCCGATTTAATCAAACATATATAATATTAGAATGTTTTTTCACTTTCAGAAGAATAAAAACAGGAAACAAAGCAAAATTTAAAAAACAAGACGCACCAAAAATTGTTTCTTTTTATATTCTGATGCTTTTAGATGAAGAATTTTCCGTTGAAGACGACGATTCCTGAATTGAATATAAAAGTGATTAAAATTACAAATTGGTTCACAGTTTAAATTTTGAAAGATTATATATCACATAATACAAGATTGCACAAAGACTTACAGGATATTTTGGGTCGATTGCAGATTCGAACTCGAGGTACACTTCGATCCTTTATTCATATTTTAAAATACTCAGAATTTGTTTTCTCGTTGAATTGATGAAATGAAAATTTCAATTTGACAGAATGGAAAGTAAAAAAATGATTTGATAAAATAAGTAAATATGTTCACGAATTTGCTAAGAAACAAATTTTAACTCAAGAAGTTAGTCTGGTCCGCAGCCATATTTAGTCGACCTCGTGGCTCAATTTTTTAATATTTAAAGTGAAAAAAAATTTAAATATACATTTTTAGAGGTTATAAAATAGTTTATCTTTAAACATTAACCGTTAAATAACGTTTAAATGAATAACATTAACGTTTAAAGATACATTTAGACAATTTCTGTCTCTATTTTTACTCTAAGGACTCATACATAAGGACTACGGTTGTAATTTACTAAACTTTTGCTTAGATGTGGCACAAGGCCGTATGAATGGGGCACCCAGTAAGACTCGAACTCACTCGTGTATGTTTGCTTGTCTAGCTTGCTAGCCATTACACCACGAGTTTTTTTTTTTTCACTCATCTCTGCTCACACATTTTGGTAACACCTCACATTGTTTGCTTCTTATTTATTGTTAATAAAATTGTTATGATATATACTGAACCTTTTTCCCATTTATTTCGGCATATTCTATGGATGAGGTTTTTAGGAATAATTGTTCTTATCAAATCCACGAGATCTAGTTGATGCTTCAATTTGATCCGCAAATGAAAATGTGTATGATATCCCAGTCTTGAGCCTTAACCTGCATCAATGGCTGAAATGATTTTGTATTTCCCACTGGCACCAGAGATCTCAATTTTGATACTGATTTTTAAAATTAGCAAATAAACCTTCTACTTGGAAGATTGGTGTAACACAATATTTCTATTGTCACAATATCTTCCTATGGCCTTGGGATTAACTAAGACTAGATTAACAAATAATGAGACAAGTCTTGAAGCAAAATGGAAAATTTAAGATTTCATATTGCTTTAAGAGTTTCCATATGATGTTCACTAAAATACAGAATATCAACAGCATCTTAATTTTTTAGAGTTATTTATTTGCTCTGTTATCTATCTACCTATTCTGATAGAGTGGTGAGCATATTAAAAAAAAGGCTTCTTAATGTCAATTCGAATGTAAAATATTTTTAAAAAATGCGATTGCGTCTCTGAAAATGAAGTAAAAGTCAAATAGAAACACAATCATTTTTTATGCAGATACGTATACGAACGAAAATGCATGATTTCACATAGAGTTGTAAATTACTAAGCTTAACTTTGTTTGGCACAGAAATGTGAGGCACTCGGTGAGAATCAAACTCACTAGCAATAGTCTGCCAGACTAGTTGGCTAAACAGTACACTACATAAAATGTCACATTAAAAAAAGAAACAAAATGAAACCAACAAATCACCTGTAAGTTGAAAAAAAATCTGATCAGTGTCTGTTAGATTTTTGAAAATTATTATTTATTCTTTATTTAAGATCCGTGCTGTTAACTGAGGGGCGTAGAGTGACGATCTAAGAAGCTGCTGAAATTAAGATGAAAGAAATACTATATAGTAAAAAAATTATTTTATTATTGTGATGTATTTTACAAACCACAACACACAATGACTCTCAGATTATTGTTTCTATCACAAAGTTTTAGTTGTTCTATCCTAATTTATTTGTTATATCCAGTAACCTTTAGCGAATATAGACAGAAACAGAATATTTTATTCTATCTTTTGTAAAGTTGGTTGGTTTGGTTTTATGGCATATCAACCATTTTAGGTTATTTAATGCCAAATCCATTTTTATACATATATAAGTACGGTTTTCTTTACACTCAGTAAAATGTAAAAACAGTTCTATTTCGAACAATTTAGTTTAACATAAGTATGCAGTTCAAATGTTAAAAACAGTTCTTCGTAAGCTGGTTTGGTTTTATGTCTTTTAAAAACATTGAAAATTGTTTAATGCCAAATCCTGTTTAGACTTATATATATCAAATACACATGGTGTGCGAACATTTTTCCAATAACACTCCAGAACAAACCTGAGCTCATTTTTCTTCACAGTTAAACGATTTCAAGTATTTCTTGTTATACAAAACATTCTATTTATTTTCCTCATTTTGTTTGCACACAGTTAAATGATTTCCAGAGTTGCTATGCAACAGCAACAATTCAAGATAAGTCACTTGTTTACACACATTTAAATAAATATGTATGATATATAAAAGATTAACATTTATAAAGGTGAGCAAGCTTATAAGTTTGCTCACAGTTAAATAATTTCAAGTATTGTAGTTATTTAATACTTCTTCTAGATTAAGACTGGCAATTACGTGGTCTGTATCACTATCCATACTTTCTATATTATAGGTTCTTCGTAGGGGTTTTATTGATCCCTGAGCATTACAGTGTTTATTGATTCTTATAGCTGACTTTGTTCTTGAGAGCATTTTGAATGCACTTCCTGGTTTTTCATTTTGGTGTTCATCTGTATTTTCCCAGCTTGGCAAATAGAAGCCTCTGTTTCCATGGGCTCAAATCTACCCTTTTTGGGGGTGGTTCTCATTCTCGATCAAGATATATTTTTTCCTGTTTTGTACCATGGCCCCTTTCGTCACAGGGTGGAGAGCTGTAGTTTCCTTTTCGGGTGGAATCTGTAGTAGCCCAGCGACTGAAGTCACCTCAGAAGTGAGGGCTCCAAAACTTTTCCTGTCTGGCTTTGCCTATCTCTCTTGGCTGGTTGCAACTCTGGTGTTTGAGTCTTTGGAGAGTTTTTCAATGACTGCTTCTATGACGGTTTTCATCTCTTAGATCAGCGCTCTCATTTCGTTTACAAGCTGGACAACCCCCTCAGGTTTTGTGGATGCGCTTGTTTCACACATATGACGGCTTTGTTTGTTGGTTGTTGGAATATTTTTTGTCACTTCCGCATATTTTGTAGTCTCTCCCATTTTTCTTGCTGCTGGGTAGGTGATATTTCGAGTATGTTTTAATTTGGTAATCTCTTTTTCTTTCTTCCATATCTCACAATCTCTAGAACCGGCGCCTTGGTTTCCTTGGCAGTTAGCACATTTGTAGTCATTTTGGCAGTTGTTATGTATGTCATATTCTCTGCATCTTCCGCATACTGGTGGTCATGGACATTGGTTCTGGTGGTGCCCAAACCTCTGACATTTGTAGCATCTTAAGGGTTTTGGGATATAATGTTCAACATTTATTTTTTGGTATCCAGTTTTAATTTCTTCAGGAATTTTGTGAGTATTAAAGGTCACTATATAAGTATTTGTATCTATTGTTTCTCCGGGTTTTTTTATTTATATTCTTCGGATTTCTGTGACATTTTGGTCTTGTAAGTTGGTTTTGATTTCATCTAATGAACATAGGGAGAGTTCATGGCTTTTTACAACTCCTTTACATGTATTCAGGGAATTGTGGGGATAGGTTTTTATTTCTATGCTGTCAACGTGTTTCCATTCTAGTATTTCGTCAGCTTGGTTTTTATTGCAGATTTCTATTAGTAGTGTTCTATTTAAAAGTTTTTTTTTTAACTGTTTTTAGTTTTAAGCTTTTTGATGATATTTTTTTCAATCTTGAACGGAGACAGTTTATTTAGTGGAATTTCTTCAACTGATTCCATCACGATGAAAGATGGGAATAATTTGTTTTTTCTTCCGTCTTTCCCAGAGTCTTTTTTTAGCTTAGGTTCTGCTTGTGTTATCCATATAATTAGATTTGAGTTTCATTGAATATGCTTGCCACCCACCTCAGAGCCCTATGTGGGGATGTGCCTAGAAGAAAACCCATTCATTCGCCTTGTAACATCAGGGGTACATGTTCAGTATACTCATGCAGGTGTTATACAATTTTATTTTGTCCCTGGGTTTTCATTCCCAAGATAAATACTTGCCCCGGAACAGAAAGGGCTACGAGTCTTTCCACGGCATGATTGACCCTACAGCCATCTTCCTGACATGACCAGTTGATTGATTGGATCGGGCCTCTCTTGACTGCCCGTCTAGCCCAGCAAAGGCCAAAGTGGGGTGTTGCAAGTCATGTGACCTTTTTAGTTGGCAGGTCACAGACTGCTCAGCCACCAGGATACCGTCCTCAAGCATTACGGGTCGCCACCCTCAGTCAACAGGTAGCCTCGTTGTTTGTTTTTTTACTCCTCTGCAGAATTGCAGTCGGCGAATTCTACAGTCCCAGCCGAGTGGGCAATGTTCTTCGTAAAGATTTTTAAATTCGTTATAAACTTTCTCTTTATGACGCTAATCTAATGTACTACTTGGTTTAAACATTAAATCACAACTTTCGAAAAACGAGACGAATTTACTCATGATTTATCCACTAAGCTGTTTACAACAATCAGACAAATGTTAGCCTCCTAAAGCTTATATAATTTTTTTTCTTAGTAGAAAGTAGAATTAAACATTTTCAGAAAGTTACCGAAAGGTACTGGAAAAAAGACCAATGACTGAAGTATTGTGAGTAAAAAAAAAAAAAAAAAAAAAGAAAAGAAAAGAAAAGAAAGGGAAAAAAATAACACTTTCGCAGGCAGATACTTTTTCAATCCTAGTAGGGTGGGTGAATTATTATCTATACATTAAAATACATTGAATTGGTCAACGAACAGTCAATAGGAAAATGCCTTACATTTAGCTACCCTTAAAAACAACAAACATTTTGCTCTGTCTTTGTAACGTTGGCGACAAAAATGTCGCCAACGTTACAAGGACAGAGCAAAAAAGGTTTAAATACATACATACGCACAGAGAGAGAGAGAGAGAGAGAGAGAGAGAGAGAGAGAGAGAGAGAGAGAGAAATTGGTTGGTTGGTTGGTTTTTATGGTATATCAACCCTTTTAGGTTATTTAATGCCAAATTCTGTTTATACATATATTAAATATATATAATTTGCAAACGAATAGTTTGTAGGTAACATTCTTAACCAAGCGAGAGCTCATTTCTTTGCACACAGTTAAATGGTTTCAAGTATTGTTCTCTAACACGAATAATTCTATTTAATATCAATTGAATATTTCATTATCAGTTAATATTTTAACATCAGTTGATATTTCTATATCAGAAGAATATTTTCAATTATTTCTATCTAACATTAATAATTCTATTTAATATTAATTTTTTGTTTGCATAGAGTCAGATGGTTTTAAATATTGCTATTTAACACTAACAATCCAATTCAACATTATTCATTTATTTGCATACAATTAAATGGTTAAACAGTTTTGTTTGACCTATAGATGGGACTCTAACAGGTACTACCACTCCAGGCCAGAGTGGACCTGGGAGAAATGCCAGTGAAGGAGTACTCCATATTCTCCAAAGCTCTAGGACTAGAGCCTCATCATCAGATGACGTAGTTTCATATCCAGGACACTAGTTAGTGGCGGGGAGCTTTCCTCTCTACAGAGATACAGTCGGAGTATTCTACAATTTCAGCCGACTGGTTTTACAAACCAACAGCTAGATAAGGATACTAGTCTTAATGAATTATAAGGTAGCATCTAGCCTCAAAAAAATTTAATTTAAAGGAAATATGTATGGCGTCATTGAACTACCTCACTCTGAATAAAGGAAACCCATTTTGTATGAATACTTGGAAATTATTTTTATTTGCTTATATTCTATTTGCAATTCCAATCGATGTCGGAGTTCTAAATAATTGCTAATTATTTCCTTATTAAAACATCAGACTCACCTTTCTTGTTCCTTTTCATATTTAGATTTAATCAGTTTCTTTTCATTAATAATTGTCCTCAAACATTGATCATCCTAAAATAGAAATTTTTTCATGTCATTTTTTGCAAAAACAATGATTTTCTTTGACGCTGCAATGTATACCATTTTATGTTTATTGTAAAAACAACTTTTAATATTGCCAAATTTATGAAAAATGCTAGTTGTAAAAGAATTTGTTGGTTGGTTGTTTGGGTTTTATCAACCTTTGTAGATTATGTAAACCAAATCCATTTTTATACAAATAATCTGTTCTATTTCAAACAATTCAGTTTAGCATGAGTACACAGTTTAATTGTCAAAAACATTTCTATTTCAAGCTATTCAGTTTATTCAAACAGTTTTGATTCAGCCAATTCATTTTAGTATAAGTATAGGTTTTGTTTACACACAGTTAAAAGTCAAAACAGTTCTATATTAAACAATTCAATTTCGTGTAAATACAGTTTCAATGTCAAAAATAGTTCCATTTCAAACAGTTCAGTTTAGCATAAGTACGCTGTTTAAATATAAGAACATAGTTTAATTGTCAAAAACATTTCTATTTCAAGCTATTCAGTTTCGTCAAACAGTTCTAATTCAAACAATTCAGTTTAGCATAAGTATGCAGTTTAGTTCTATATAACTTATTGATAGAGCCCTATCAAGTGCTTCCATCCCGGGTCAGAGTGGACCTGGGAGCAATGGCAATGAAGGGGTGCTCTGCATTCCCCTTAGCCATTGCATCACTGGAACGTCACCATCAGATTGTTTAGTGTCATATCCAGGACACTCGTTGAGGGTCTCTTACCCCTCTGCTGAGATGCAGTAGGTGCATTCTACAGTCCCAGCCAACTGGACAAGAAGAATTTTGTCGCATAATGTTAATTTTATATTTTTTTCTAACCAGACCGGTAGTTAGGATAGCCTTAGTCTTTTTTATCTTAATTTTTAGTTGGTTATTTTTTTAAAGCAACTCATTTGAGCAATTCAATCTATAACAACCAGGAACAACATTGTAATAATAGAATATATAAGAATGAAATAAAAAATGCTAATAAAAGGATAATTTGTGTAATATATTGTTTATATGACTTGATTTTATCAAGTTTTATGTTGAAAAGCAGGTGGGTTTAGTTAGCTTTATGGTTTCAAATCCATTCATGGACAGTTCACAAATTTCAGCACGAATACACCCGTGAAAGGCATCAACTTCAAAACTTCCACCCATACAAACACATATCCTATATTTTTTCAATGAAAATTCAGTATAAACCCGTTTGGATAAAAAATACAAAGAGTGTTAGATTAAACAACTGTCGATCAGTTTATGACAGACGGAAACATAAATATAATTTACAAGAAACAGTTTATATAACATAGCATTATAACACTTGTTACATTTATCATTTATACAAAGGATGAATGTATTTAGGAAAAACTTAGGTAATTACCATTTTTGATAGTAAATAAAAAAAATCTGATTTACATTCAATATTACAGTATTATAAAATTAGGTTTTGAGGAAGGTGGATATGTTTGTTGATATTTCGATGTTTATTCACATCATACTTAGGATATTAGAATAAACAGAAATATAAACAACCGAAAACTTGTTAATGAAATGTTTATTATTTACAAGAATATTTGTTAGAGTTCATTATGTTTTAATGTTGTTTGATGGACAAAGTGTTGTGCGTGTATGTGTGTATGTCTTTTTACAATAAACAATTTAAATATCATCAAACCTTTTGAACTTCTGAAATTGGTACGTTCTGTGATAATAATTGTGTCACTTTTTGTGACTGGTCTGATCCTGGTATTACCGAAGGAGTCACCGCCCCCGCGTGTATAAACGGTCGTGACGGCATTTTGAACTGTTTACGTGGCGGAATCGGCACCTGTAGCAATACTTGCCATAAGGGCTGCTGAGATGAGCCTTCCGTTTCGTTAACCAAAGGTGACACTGTTTTAGTAGGCTGTTCTTCCAATATTGGCGTTGACTGCTGAAACAGTACATTGCTTCGTGACTTTTGCGGCACCTTGATCGGCATTTGAGATTGTGGCACCTTCGGTAGTCGGTTCGGCATCACCTGTTTTTGTTGCGACTCTGTCATTTGCGAGAGATTCTGTAAGGGATTTTGTGTCTGTGGCCACGACACTTCTTTTTGGCTCTTATCTTGCGGAAATATCTGGTTCTTGTCAAGACAGGGTTTCCGGAGGTTGCATTCCTGAAGAAACCGAGCATTAAAAAAGCAATAATTAATAGTTTTGTATTTTTCATCTCTTTCATGAAAGATGTTTACTGTTTTATTCCAAATATTTAATATATTAAATATGAAGATTTAGCTTTGACTTAAGATATTTCAAATTTATGTGACTCCTGTTTCCTATGAAAAACTTAGCTTAGTACTACAGATATTTATTCACTTTAGTCTCACATAAAGTCACAAGAATGGGACACTCTGTGAGGTTCAAACGACCAGCAGACGAGCGTCATCCGATGACAAGCAGTTTAGTTTATTCATATCTATATCTACACTTACATATACATATGTTGCGATTGTCTGTATTCTTCGAATACCGGGAATCAAATGATAAAAAGGTTTTACAAACAGATAAAATAAACAGCAAAAACAAAATAGGCGGCAAAACAACGTTTTCCTTTCAGTTAGAAACTCTGCTGAAATCTGTATGGAACTTATTCGAGTTCTTAGACATTATCAGTAACAGTCACTGTGGTTAATGAAAGGTTTAAGGAGTCCCCATGGAGTAATGGATTACGTGCTGAGCTAAGACATTGTAGTAAACGAGTTCGAACTCCAGTTGTGCTACTACGTTCACTTTTGGACAAATACTCTAGGGAAAGGTATGAAACCCATTATCCCTCCAGCTATGGCTTAAATAGTACCACCACCGTTCTTCTACAAGGACGATTTTGGCATTGAATGACTCACGAGGGTTGATATGCCATTAAACAAAGAAACCAAACTAAAGATTCCTATACCATTTGTACCCTCATATCTCTCACACACATCGACACTACCCAAGAACCAATCAACATGTATCAATCCGGCGATTTAGATATTTACTATTCACACGGCAGTTCATCAACACACCATTCAACTTCTTCAGTATGACTACAAACATTTTATAAGCTTTTCTAGTCAATTTTAGTGAGAACTCATCTGAATTATTACGAACTTCTTCCCTATTGTACTCTCCTTTCATTCATCACTGTGAGTAACAAGTAGGAAATATTTCTTTATTTTTATTATTTTATTTATTCATTTTTTTTTTCTGTTTGTATTATTATTTCTTTTCATAATGCTTGTTTAATGTCGCAAAGTACACTCAATCATCCATCCACACCTTAACCTACTGGTACAATACCAAGGGTGTTTCGACACACAATACTAAGTATGCCGATCATAAGTAAAGTAAAGTTGGCGACCGTAGTCGAGGGTGACTCGAAGGCTCCCTTTTCGATAGCTACCACACCAAGATGTGGAGAAGTGCGCTACTTCTTTCCCAGGATTGCTCCACTTTACCCTTGATCCATACTTTATAATGCTGAGTGTTAAGCAAGGAGGCATCAAGTACCATTTTTTGAGTTTTTAGTATGACTCGACCTGGGCCATTGGCGAACATTCTAACCATTAGGCCAACATACTAGTATCATACCAACTTAAAGCGATTACCTTAACAGATTGACCACCTCAATGTCAGACACAAGAACACCTTTCACACACATGCACACACTATGTACAGTTTTTTACTGAGATTATTTCAGTTTCGTAAATTGGTAAAGTAGAAGGTTACTCAATAAGGATTAAACTCATTCGACTATTGTAACTACTGACAGGCCGAGGTAAATGTGTGCATGCGTGTATGTGTGTGTGTGTGGTATTTCACTATGTTAAAAATTATCGGACTCTTTGCTACTCCAAGGTCAAAGGTCTTTCATTGCATTACTCAGTTTTATAATCAAAAACTATGTTTAAAAAGCAACTCTAAAATTTGATCGGCAGTTTTAATAAGAAAAAATATAGAAAATTCCCGAATTTGTTAGTCTAAATCAAAGCTTTCAGACAGACATGTATAACAATCATGACTAAGTAATAAAACAACGGTGGTGCAGATTATCATAGAGGAAGGAATCGCAGAAAGTATACAGATTGTGTTTCGTTTAATCACCATGACTTCTGTGACCAAGGTGATGAGTTTGACGTCAATGAAAGACGATCTTCCAAGGTGTTGAATACTAGTTCAAGTAATAAAAAAGGACTTTTATTGTTTACAATTCACATTGAGGGCGTGACAGTGAATCTCTATTTAAAATATTTTGAGATTATGATGCTCAATAACTTCCTCACTCCGACTGAAAAATATCGGGATACTAACCCACAAATTCAACACATGTCCACCTCTGTTAATGTCGATCTTTATTAGATTATATTTTTCTAAGCAACTCTTTTAAAAGTAATCCCGCGTATTGTGTTACACCATATCGGATGTATATAACATATAATAATAGATAGACTTATGGTCAAGTTACGCTGCAAACACCAGTTCCAGCCAAATCACCGAAATTAAGAAGCGATAAGCCTACTCAGTATTTCGGTGGGTGACCAAAGGTGTACCAGAATAAACAAAGCTTAGGATAGAACGGTAGATGAGACATAAGTAAAGACGCCAAACTTGGTCAATATTTTCCCTTTGATTTAATGCTTTCTCTAAATATTTAGGATTTAGAGTTTTAAAATAAGAGATATGAAGCAATGGCTATCGGCAGGGAAGACAGAATCAGCGGACGGTGTTCGAATTCCAGCTGAGGTTGCTGTACCCATTTCACACAAATTTGGAAAAAGCGCGAATCCAAATCTCCTTACGATGTCCAATTGCTAAAGTACTGGGATTGTTATGTCAAGATAATTGATAGAAAAGAGCTCAATTTCGTCAGTGATTATTCTCCATTACTGGTAATCTAACGTCGTTCTATTATAACTCTAGGAGAGAAGATTGTTACCATAATGTAATTTTTCCAACCTCGCTCTCTAAGATTTCATAAGTTAATATAATAGTGAGGAAGTTAAAAAAAAGGGTTTTCTGTTCAGATACATACCGTCCATAATGCGTCAATATCTTTCTGGAGGATAACCACTTTGTTGGTCTCACATTTCAAATCAAACTCTAAAGTGGACTTTTCTTTTTCCAATCGTTGAATACTGTCACGCAAGGTTTTCTATAAATTGATCGAATACACATATATATTTGAGTTGTTTAATTTATCAAAAGAATTTATAAAAAATGCATCAAGATTTTCACTTTCATAGTTACATTTATAACTTCTAAATAAACTTTTGTGGTAAAAGGAAAAAAAAAAAAATCAAACAATAGCGACAGTTGTATTTTAGCGCCGACTGAGTTTTAATATCGTTTTGACTTTTCTTATCACTGCCAACTAACCATACAGCTACTTTCCCACTTTGGTTTAGTCTTTTTTCTGCAATAGTAGACTAAATATATCTAATGGTAGAGAAAAATAAGTAATCAAAGTTTGAGACTCAATCTTTATGTTTCGGACAAAATAAGTATTAAGTAAATACATTGCTTATTCTTTTACAATAGAATTGGATTGACATTCAATAAGAAAAGGATTGTTAGTTGTCAGAAATTAATGCAAGCGTATTAACAGAATAAGATTATTATATCAAGATAGTTGCTAAAATATCTTTGCAGTAAATAATTTTAAAAAAAAATAATGATAAAAAATACGGTGCATTAGAAAAATGCGTTCTTCATATTATCGATTAAAAAAAAAAGAAGAAAATAGATAAATTGACCGCTCGTTACAGCGAACGCTTCTTACTAGAATTTCTTTATTGTTATAAGCTTACCTGAATCTTTTGCATGGACAATAGGTCAGAATTTGTTCGTTGCAGCAAACGATTACTCGATTCTTTCGCTTCTTGGAGTTGTTCTGCTTGTTTTCGTTGTGTCGTTTTAGCTTTTTCAAACTGCAAAGCATCATCAAAGAGCCCAAAATAATAACAAATACACGGAATAACAGTCATACATTTATAAAACTCGTGTGTGTGTGTGTCAGTGTGTGTGTGTGCATTTTGTCTTGAAACTTAATATGGACCAACTGAAATATCTCCGAGAAACATTTAATCCTTCCGCTAGTAAAGAGCTTAGCTTACCAAAATTAATTTCATTTCTTAAGGAACACTGCCCAGGAGAAGAAAAACAAAGAAAAAACAAAAGAAAAAAGAACATGAAAATGGAATTGGATAATGTTTTAAAATATTTTAGATTCGGATTCAGTTTCTCCAAAGTGTGTATCATTAATAAGCCAATCAATAAATAACTAAATTCGAGATAATTAACATTTATAGAGTGGTGAATACCAAACAATATTGAATTTCGTCATTGAATTTTGCCATTTTTACTATCATAATACACTTTTGAACTTCCCATACGATTCATATATGTAGTTATATCAAGTTGTAACAAAAGGATTTTTAAATTTTTCGCAGATTTCCCCCAAAGCTTATTTTATATTTACTTACAAAAACTACCTATACTTCAACAAGGGTGGCCAGGCTACAGGTCTTTTGAGCAGGCCATTTTCCATCTGGCACCAACTTAAGCCGGACCTATTTTAATTTTCACATATTGTATCAGGACCTTAATTTGTCATCTTATTAACAAGCTTTCTTCCACCACTCAATGATTCCACATGGAATAGTCCACGACACATAGTAGTTAAAATTAACATTCCATTTGAATCATGTCTAATTTACAAGGTCGGACATGCCTCCTCTTCTCTATTCTTGTATACAGGTTGAGTCCTTGCAAAGAGCATATATCAAGGCTTGTGTACTTACTTAACCTCTGAAAAAAGGCCGAGGTCCAAATTTAACAAGGAATGGACCAAAGAATTTGGACTTAAATATAGAAGCAGAAAAGATTTTTTCATGTCTTCTGTACAGTATGCTGTTATGATGTGGAGATTGACAGTAAAAGGAAAGCTGCAGTTTATTGACGCATCACTGCACATAACGTAATAAATCCACCTTTTTCTGCTTAAGTCCTCCTTTTTAGATAGCAATGTCCTCCTTTAGGGAAATTTGTAAATTGCCACTCTAACCTCAACTAATATATATATATATATATATATATATATATATATATATAAACAAGTTTGATTAAATAAAATCGAATCCTTGTTTTGGAGTTTTTTCTTTTTTCTTTTAAGAGTCCTTATGTTTTTTTTTATTTTACAATCTTAAAATTTGTTGATAATTTCTCCAAGGAGTTTTTGTGTTATACCGAGTACTTTCGGTCCTCGTCAGAACCATTATCAGTATATATATATATATATATATATATATATATAAGAAAATGTACAAATATGAAAAAACACAAGGTCATCAGAGGAGGATTTTATGTATACTTTATGTTATTTGCCAACGTTGAATATTTTAGTTTTTACATACGAAAACATTAAACTATTTTCAGGGCGTTTGAGTTGTTGAATGAAATGAAAAAATGAGAAAGTTTTAAACATTCTACTTCCGTTGATGGCGTTCTGTTTCAAATCTATGTAATATAATTAGCGTTCGAAAAATTATTTTAAAAATGTGACGTATTTCCTTAATGTGTGTGTGTGTGTGTGTGTGTGTGAGAGAGAGAGAGAGAGAGAGAGAGAGAGAGAGAGAGAGAGAGAGAGAGAGAGAGAAGAATAAATGTGACAGGAAATCAGATTTATTTTTGTTTTGATAGAGAGATAGCATCATAATGAATTTATCATTTTATAAATCTGAAACCTACACATGACAAGGAAGAGAAACATGTTTTATCTTTGTTGTTATTGTTGTCTTAGAGTATCCCATATTCTTTGAGTATTAATTTGACGAAGATGGAGGGTATGTTGTAAAAACCGGGCAATACATTGAACAAGGGCGCTCAATATACAACGTTTACAGGTTTCAAAGAAAACGCCAAATTAAGTTTTATTAGATTCATTTTTCAGGAAAATGTATTTAGGTTATTTCAGAAAATTCCTGCTTCAGATTTGAAATCGGATTTTCGTTTGTTGTTGAATATATTTTTTATTGTCTGGAGATATTTGTTATTATATTTTTCCTAAGATAGATTAGCTTTTTCCGAGGTTGTTGTTTATGGCGTTTGTTGGTTATATGTATTTGGTACGTGCTCTTTTGGGGTCCGTTTATTTTGTATACTTCTCTTTTTGCATTGCATATGCAATGATTTGGAAGGTGAGTTTTAGATATATTATTAATGTATTTTAAATGTGTTCTAATTGTTCTTTTTGGTATGTGTTGGTTCTATCTGGGTTTTCTTAAGTTTCTGCGCGTTAACATTTGTTGTTTTTTTCCTGAAAATTTTGTTTTATATATATATATATATATATATACTACCGGTCAAAAGTATTTGGCCAGCCTAAAAAAAATTATTTCTCATCCTAAAAGTGTTATTTTTAATGAAAAAGTTAAGCACCACAATGGTTCAATGGTTTCATCTATCATACTAAACATAAGTCTTCCTGAGCCACATTAAATACAACTTAAACCAAAAAAGCTAAAAAAAACCCTCTCAAACATTTGATTTATTAAAATGACCCCCTTTGGCAGCTATCACTGCTTCACAGATTCTTGGGATTCTTTCCACCAAAGACTGGAGGTAGACTGATGATAGTTTTGCCCAGCTTCCCTACAAGAGTTCCCAGAACTCGTGGGACTCAAATCTATACCGCCACCTCGTCAAGACACCTCAGCATGTATTATACGCACAGACCACAGCGATCGAGTCGAAGAAACGCGCCAATCAAGCAGAAACGGCCACCACGAACAAGTAGACAACCACTGCACCCGCAACAGCCAAACTCTACTACGCCACAAAAACGTGAACACTAACAAGCATACTAAGGAATGAACCATTATCTGACCATACTGCCCACAACTTTAAGCATTTTAAGAGTAGTGACTTGTCCTTTTAAATAATAGCCCAGAAATTGAATATAAGTTATCGATTATCATGCTTTAGCACGCAAGAACAACTTGGCAGAAGCATTTAAACATTTTCAGAAGAGCTAGGATCATCGAAAGATACCAAACGTAGAGCATTTTATCAGTTTTAAAACATGTAGGCATTCTCGACAGATTAACAATGGAATCTCAGTTGATTATAAAACGAAAAACCTTTTATGAACCCGAATAATTTTTACAAAGTTCTCAGCTAAATAGAAATATTCCCGTAAAATAAAACCATTTCTCTAAAGAAATGTGTGATAAGATTTTTTGCAAAACGAAGGAAGGTATTCAGTCTCAGAAGACAAGTTTCTTGAAAGCTGTAAAAAGTGTAGAAAACTAGGAATTGTTTAGAACAATTAAAATGACCACTCGTTTGAAATGAATACTTACTTCTTCATTCAATTTGGCAAGTTCGGTTTTTACTGTTTTCAGAGCTTCTTTTAATTTCTACAATAAATAAATAAATGAATAAAAAAATAAATAAACAACAACAACAAAATGTGTGATTGAAGGAAAAAGGAAAATAATAATTAAAGGAAGAAAAGTAATTGCTAAATATAAAGCTGAACTGTCTAATTAGTATGATATTTTAATTCATGATTTGTACTATGTATAATACATTCGTACGTATCATCAATTAAATACGTTTAATTTCAAAGACCGTGTAATGATAACTATAAAAGTGTAAACAGGCCCCAAATATTCCAAATTGGTTTCAAGCGATGAGATATCTGTCGACGAATTAGGATTTTATTTCATCACTAGTTATTACGTATGAGAAAAAAATGTCATAGTTTTATCTGAATTTCTGTGGGATATCTTAAAAAAATGATTTAACATACTGACGTGTATTGACTCCGATGCATGGACACGCCGGTGCTGGCCGACCTGCAAAAACTTACATACATCTCTCTCTGCAGACACCAGATGCAGTCTAGAGGACTTGCCAGAAGCAGGAGCGATAAACAAAAGGGACGGATGGAGTGAAAGAGAGAGAGAGAGAGAGAGAGAGAGAGAGAGAGAGAGAGAGAGAGAGAGACACACACACATACAGAGACAGTGCTATCAGCATGACTTGATGATGATGAATATATGAATTCCTATGATTATTTCTATTCTTCTAGTAATCAAATAATGTATTTCATTTAATAATTCTAAATTTATTCTAAAATTCTGTTGTTTTCGTAACACGACGACTGGCCTCTTCGAGGGCGGCAAATATATCTTGTGTTACCAAAAAGTAACTTTTTACGGTAACTTCTGGTAACTAAGAAAACGTGTAACTTGCAATGTGTCTGTCTGTGTGTGTGTGGATACACATTGCATTTTATATATGTGGATTTTAATAAATGTATTTAATTTAGTACATTAAATTCCCGAGAGACCTGAGTTCAATCCCAGGTCGAGTCATACGAAAGACTCAAAAAATGGTGCTTGATGCCGCCTTGCTTAACATTCAGCATTATAAGATGTGGATCAAGGGTAAAGTGGAGCAATCCAGGGAAAGGAGTAGCGCCTTCCCCTACACCTTGGTGTAGTGTAGTAGCTATCGAAAAGGGAGACTTCGGACCACTCTCGACTACGGTAGCCAACTTTACCTACTTTTTACATTAAATTCTCAATTTAGATTTTTTTTACAAACATAGTTATTTAATCGTAAATAAAAAAAATAAAAAACGAAACAAGATCATGTTACATTTTAGAACAGAAATAGTAATATTCCTTTTTTTTTATTCTGAATTTTATATAAACTGTGTTTAAATGCTTGTCTTCAAAATTTTAGAAAGGCATAAAAACCATTAGCCAACTCAACGTCCTCGTCAGATATGTTGATAAAAGGTCACGTCACTGACATACCATGTTTAGTTTCTTTGTTTAATGGTACATCAACCCTCGTAGGTTATTCAATGTCAAGGCCAACTTTCTTGAACAGCAGTGATGCTATTTAACCCATAGCTGGGAGGATAAGGGGGTTCATACCTTTCCCAAGGGTATTTGTCCGAAAGTGAACCTAATAGCGCGACTGAAGTTCGAACTCGCTTACTACAATTCCGCAGTCCTGCGCTTTAACCATTACACCACGCGGAAATTCCCCCTGACATACCATGGTAGCAAAAGATTGACGTAATTACTCTCTACTAGATACTTTGCCTACCCCAAAGAAAGGCAGTAAAAAGCTGCTACATCTATTGTCAGTTTTGACTGAGTCCAGTACAGAACAGGGGGTTGTGTACAAGACAATGTAACAATGACATGACCATTCCCTTTTTTAATGAAACATGGAGGTACAGTCTATGGGAGAGATTTTGTTGACAGCAAACGACGGGGGATGATAGGAAAGAGGTTAGGAACAGAAAGAACATCTTGATATTAGGTTCGAGCTGCGGAACAAGATAGAAAGTAAGTGGTATTTTTGTGAGATAGGAAATAAATGGCCGTACAGCTGCTGTTTTGTATGGTACTGCTTCCAGGATTTGTTCAAAACAACACACAGCATTCTTGTGTAGTTTCCATCTAGCTTTTTCTCCGAGAATTTCGTTAGAGTCCAGTTGGTCCATCCATACAGTAGTGCTGTTATGGCTACAGCTTCGAAGAATCCAGTTTTATTCTATCTGAGAAATCGGATTTTCATATGCTCGATAACCTATAAAAAGTAGTCCATATTTTATTTTTATTAGATCGATTGAGATTCGTAGTACATAACCTTGGCGATTATGAATAGATATGGTACTAATGTATCTTCCTGCAGGATTCCAGCAACAATATCAAATAAGTCAGGGTCGCTATCGGGTGAACGAACCATTGCTTTGGTATTTTTGTAGAGCATAATTATAGCGGTAATAGTTTCTTTGGGGAGAGGATATGCTATAAGTATTTACACTGTCTTTCCTCTTGGTATGGAATCAAATTATTTGGAGAAATCTACAAACAAAAGTGTTTCCTTGAAATCTTTTGAATGTACTCCTTCGATGATTAGACGAATTATCGGAGTTTGAGAAGTTGTGGATGGATTTCTCTGAAAGCTGTTCTGAGTTTTCCTAAGAATTTTCTCAATTTCAGCTCGGATACGATTGAGAAGTTTTGATTTCATTGAATTGGGCTTGCGTGTATTTTAATTGTTCTTTTTGGTATGTTTTAGTTAGTACTCTCTACGTTTTCGTTTCTGCGCGTTTGTTTGTTGGGTTTCTTTTATTAAGTAAAGATGCTTTTTTGTGTTATCTCCTTTTCCCTTAATTGCTATTGACTCATAGGAAACTCTTTAGTTGCCCCTTTTTTTTTTTTTTTTTTTCGTTTCGGTTTTTTTTCTCCTATCACCATCATACAACATTTTGCAAATAGATCCTGTTTTGTAAATAAAATCATTCATTTCATCACGGGTTTTTTTAAGTAGGTCTTCTAATAGAGTAAATGCGATATTTTGGTGGATGTAGCGTGGTTGGTAAAGGATGAATTTCTATATATTATACTGTTGAATGGGTCGGCAAATGTGACAAGCTAGGATCCCTTTGACAATTAGTTATAGCATAACCGCTCCCTCCCCCAAAAAACCATAAGGCCTCGTGCCTTCCATTTTTGTACCAAATGGAAATAAAGATTCTTCATTTGACTCTTGGTTTGGTTGGTATGCACTCGTCTGCCGCTTCTAAATTGGCGGTAACAAAGTTTTCATAATCTTTATTTTGCGTATATCTTTCGGTTGTCCCCTGTAGAGTATCAAACTTGTTTCTTACAATTACCATATATTGATTATGTATATCACTACTGGCAAGTGAGGGTGAGTCATATTGTAATGATTTGCTCGTTTATTTCTTGTTTCTGCGTGAACACAAGTGAATCTTTGCTGAGATATTTCTGTGATTGGAAGATACTCCTTCAAAAGTGTCGAGATAGTCGAGTAAAACATTTCTACATAGAATTCGATCCTCGCCGGCATCTTGTAACAGATTAACCTAATTTATTATTTATTCAGTTTAGCAACAAACAATAATTTCAAATTACGTCACTTGCAGCACAATAACACATCTGGTATTGTCAATAAGAGACAACTTTACAGGCACACTCACTAGAGGGAGAAAAAGATGTTAATGGGTTAGCAAGCTTGTCACAGGAACTATTTTCCTAATTTAGTGATTTGAATCCTCTGTTATTGTGTACTCAGGGCCGGCCTTAAGCCAATTGGACCGATTGCTACCAATTAGGCCGCGTGCCCAAGAGGTTTCTGCACTTAAACATAATCTACTCTGGGCTAGTTAAGTACACAACAACACATTGCAATATATATATTCCTAATTGGTCCCCGCAACCCACAAAACCGACCCTGCGTGTATCGGACTAAGTTCAGTTTAGTAAAGAATGATGGCTTTTGACTGAGATAATCGTGTATTTCCCACCAATGTCAAAGGATCTATGTTCGCATTAGAATGTCGAATGGTGATTTTCCAAGCAGGTAGGTTATTCGCACAATCTCCCTATTCTGAAATCTCCACCTCATATGTGGTTTTGTGCCAAAATAAAATAAGCTTACTGAATATAAAAATGTTTCGTTGAAGATCTCCGATTATAAAGATATCTTTAATATCGCATCCCCTTTACTTAACCACTTCGTTATCAGCAGAATAACAAACTTTTAAGAAAGGCTGTCTAAAAGCGATCACTGTCCCTTGGCGTTGATGTCTTTATTTTCTGTCTGAAAACAGCAATCCAAAAGAATGAAACATTGAATACTGACGATATCTTGAGAGAGAGAGAGAGAGAGAGAGAGAGAGAGAGAGAGAGAGAGAGAGAGAGAGAGAGAGAGAGAGAGAGAGAGAGAGATTTACTTGTTTTTCTAAAAATTCATTCTTCAATTGCTGATTCAATTTAGCGATTTGGTTATTCAATTCCTTCTTGCCGATATCGAACGCTCTAAACAAAATCGAAATGAAAAAAAGGTAAGAAAAAAAGGTAATAATTTGTTATCATTAGAACAGTTACTAAAGTCAACAACTGAAGAGATAAAAACAAATATAAAACTGCAATAATATTCATCCTGTGTACCAACCACCCTTCACCGCCAGGCAAGACATTCCCATGCTTCAAAAATTCGGATCCACGAAATCTAAAGCAACAAAGTCTGACTGTCAGAATTAACGCAGCTAAAGTCATTTATGAAATTATTTATGAAGGACACAATAACAGTTTGATACAACTTTGAAGATAAAATATCATTACCATAAAAAACAACAACAAAAAAAAATGAAATAACAACTAATTTTAAACCACTGCTGCTAATTTTCAGTAATATTCTAGTTATTCGTAAGCCATCCAAAGAAATGATGATAGGTCGTATCATTTAGTAAAAACGCGTGCATGTGAATTTTAGGAAAGTAAAAGTTTGCACAGAACCATATCCACTCATCGACACCCCTTCCTGGATTTGACAGCAAAATTATACCGTTAAACAAATAAACCAAACCAACAGCGAAGTGGGGGCTCAGGACAGCAGGTAGAGGATCAGTTACAGGGAATGACTGAACCAAGCTACAATGCAAGGGATGCCCTTCTCGTGCTTCACGTCACGTTTATGCTAGATGGCTGATGACTCTACAAGAGGGTTGCTCAACTTTTGGACAAACGTTATTCTCGTAAAACATCTTACCATTCGGTAAGCCTGATGAGGGAAGCCGATTTTGCCTCTGAACATTCACCCATGCTGCAGATAATGCTGAGTTATATAGTACCATTCTTCGATCGATCTAACAGTAGTAAAATCCACACAATGAATAAAAAAGGCTGATAAACAGACGTAAATTTAGCAATGTAGCTCTACAGGTTTATGTATTTTTAAATCAATTTCTAACCAGTATTTCTCGAACGTTGGTATTTTATATCTTCGTGACGAACATTCAGTTAGATTTTTATTTAAAAAAAATCATATTTCGTTAGCATGAGCAATGATCGGCAATGGCATCATAATTGGTTAACTGCCTTCTGTAGCAGAAGGAATTTCGTATTTTTGTTTGGCGTGTAATTTAATTCGACCGTTAGTGTCGACGCATAATTTCACCCAATCAGGATGACTTATCCTATTCAACCTGAACTATCTTTCCGGGCAGCACAAACTGGGGAAATCTGCGAAACACTTTCTTTCGCAGAACTTCTTCATTCAGTACAGACGTCTCACTGTCTGCTCTTCAATAGCAGCAGCAGCAGCAGCACGATGAGGGAAGCAGTCTAATTTATGGACTCCTTGCGTCTATTTCTCTTAGACCAAGGGTTCCCAGTTGAATATGAATTAGATGCATTCAATACGCCACACACAGGAACAACTTTACGTCACCCCCAAAATTGGCTATGTCGACTGCGATGCAGAAAATCGCTCCGACACCAACCGACTTCACCTCTGGGCAACATTTTCTGGAGACATTCACGCTTCTCCCCGAAACAACCAGAACCACAAACTCACGGTGACTTCAACGTTTCTCTCCTCAAACAGCAAACACAACTTTTGCTACACTATGGCGAACATATCTCCCTCGCACGTCCAACGACACGCGCTGCTTTCTCCACTCTCTCATAACTTCATTTCGTTTCCTTACTTCTTTCCTTACAACGAGACTTGCAGCATAAACGTAAACTCTTTATTCCATGCTGCCATTAAAAACCTTCGTATAAAAGCTAACGGCATCTTTGTTTTCATCATTCGCCTTTATTTTACAACAAATAGCGAGGGAACAACACCCACACGCAAGAACACATTTCTTCACTAAAAACAATAACAAACATTCCTATCGCTAAACTTTCGATCCCTTCCCAAGCGACAATTTAATCAAAAATCATATCCTTTTGTAACTTTTAAGCTTTGAAGCAGGTATCAAGCCTTTTACACATCAGACATTCACGGTTTGACAATTCAACAACTAAAAGAAAAAAATAGATAAAGATAAAATCAAAAGTTCGATAGGATATTTTATTTCAACTTCCTTTTTTGATTTCTGATTAAATGTTTTCCACAATTCAAATATTTTTATCAATCGTCTTAATTTTTCTTGTGGTTATTGGAAGCGTTACTTATATTTGGTAACGGTTTGGTGCTAGGGATGATATTTAGTCGCGTTCCCACTCACCAAATTCTAATATGAGTACTAGTACATCCATTGATTCACTAGCACCGAATAAACGGAAAGAAAAGACGAGATAAACAGATATAGGACATTTAATACATATACATAAAACACATAAGAAATATGACAACAATACACAAACGTATCCTAAACAGATGAAATGTACACTGTGTTCCAAACAGTATATAAAAAAGGTAAAAATGGGGAAAGACTTGCTTGTCTTTGATTTATTTATGTAGTCTTACTTTTTAATGCTGCAGAGAAATACTATCCCTAGGAATGGAGACAAAATCTTTCTTCTGTACAATGAACAGATAAACGGCCTACCTGCAATGTTCGAAGAGCAGAGCCGAAAAAGAGGTCTTATCTGTTCGAAGAACAAGAATCAAAAGAAGAAGAGGAAAAGCTCTGGTTTTTCACGTGAGCAATGGACATATAATCTCAAAAGACACCCTCACAATCCAAGTGAAAACAATCATTTTTTATCTCCTTACATAGTATTAAAACAACAAAATATCCGAGAAAAAGTCTGAAAATACAAGAACATCAACTTACAGTTCAGCATTTTTGTGGGTGTCAATGGTCTCCTGTATCTTATTTTGGGTGATTTCACAACACTTTTCGCTTTGAGCCAATTTCTCTGATAATTCATCTTTCTCTGATTGCAATTTGTTTACAGTTTCGCTCAGCTCTCTCTTTTTATGTGTCAATGTTTGAAATTCTCGTTCGTGTTGTTGACGAAACGTTTGTAGCATTGTCTCAGCTTGAATCTGAAATTTGCCGATTCCCAACAGTTATTTTTTGGGTCATTTTCAGCATTTTTCATCACGTGACATAGTAAAAAAAATTACATGATTTTGCTGATTCACATTTCAGATAAAATAAACTAGGTGTGTGCAAATATCCCAGCTTCCTTTTGGTGAAAACTAGAGACTGAAAACACTGTTGAAAACCAATTTGTCATTTAAAAAAAAACTCCCATTGGACAAATGTCAACTTAACTTTGTGAATACCTACTTCATGGTCAATTTTCCACGAGGAGTTGGATCCATATTAGAAGATATAAATTTCACCAGTAAGATTTGAAGAATAATTCTAAATTGAATGGGTTTTAGAGGGAAAATTTGCTCAAGCGAAAGTAGTACCCTTAATTTCCGGGATAAAAACCAATTTTGATTAAAAGAATCATGGAATAACCATTTATTTGAATTATCTCGTGAAAATCAGGATAAATCCTCCTCACCCTCACCCCAGCTATGAGTTACATAGTGACTCTACTGTTCTTCTACAAGGATGGATTTCAAGAAGCTTGATATACCACTAAACAAAGAAACCAAACTAGGACAAATCCAAATATTTGTAATATTGAGCTGAGAAATTTTGTTTGGTCATTGCTGATTTATCCACTGCTCAGTTAAAGTCAGTAACTGTTATGTATCTGTTATGAACAGCCTTTTAGAATATAGGTACGATCAGGTGTATCATTTAGTATATGCAAAATTCCAAACATTTTTAAAATACGTTGTGATTAAGGAAGCAGTGAAAATTTAAATTGAATACGATATTATTTTATACTTGTTTCCTAAATTGTTTTTGAAGGCAGTTCATTATCAACTATTTTGTAGCCATGAAGAGACTCTACACCAAGAAACACTTGATACATTATTTAGATGTCAGTAAGCATTAAGGATTACAATAGTTCAAGGTATATGTAAATTTATGTTTTAAACATTTTTTCGTCAAAATTTTACTGAATTTAATTTAGAGTTGTTTAATAGTAAACATTTTTTATGACGGGATAAATTGCCTACATATTGCTTTGAGTAATCATGCCAACCGCCTAATCAAACCAAATTGTTTTATTCTTATTTTGTCCCATTTAACAGAACCAGATTTTATTATTTTCCTTTTATACCTTTAAGAATGAAATGATTAGTGTTAAAAACGTTCAAAGGAAAACAACTCGATCATTTTTTTTCTCCTTCTTCAAAATTTTCTTAAAAATAAGAATAAAATATTAGTCCACATTGATTTCTGAAGTCGGCAATTATATGAATATTTGTGTAACGGTTTTTAACCGACGTTAGTCACTAAATCTAAAAATAGAAAAAAAACTTACGCGAGTTTCCAAATCTAACAACAGAAAACGACCGACGTGTGTCATGGTTTCTAGAAAGAACTTTACCCTATTTCACAGCCAAAAAGCTAGTGAGCATGAATAAACTGAAATTCCCAGCACTATAGTAGCATCTCGGTAGTTCTTAGAAAGCAAATGAACCAAAAGTAATCAGCCACAAAATTTCACGATGGTAAATAAGTTTTATCCTCTAAGGAATTTCAGGACTGACAAGCAAGTAAGCATTTTAAAAAGAATACATTTACGTATACTTTATACATACCAAGATCAATACTCATACAGCATATGTTTTGTAAGCTGTTGCTCATTACCAAAGATAATAAAAGAAAACAATGTTTGTTTTAACTCAAACTCTTGTTGTTTACTTTGCTGTTTTCTTTAATCATAATCCATTTGAGTATTAACCATTTTATCACGGCATCCGGAAAACTCCTCTGCTACAATATTGAACTATATTTCATTATGAACTCGGTACGCACAATTCTTTACAACATTTACGTTATCCCTGCAATACTACAGGGTGGAACGATAAAATTGTCGCCCTAGAAAAGGCGACATGATTCCATTTCCATTTAATGAAAACCGGTTTTCTTTTTTTGTTGCAGACCATCTACTAATTGGCCAGTTGTGTACAAATCCCAAGAGCGATAGGAGCCTTCTATCGTGTCTGAAAGTGACACAATGTTCAACGAGCGAGATCGGAGATGCGCCGCTGTACAACCGATGCTCTCTACCGATCCAAGTTATGACAACAGGACCATTGCTAGCACCCTCAAAATGCAAATCCGGACGGTTCAACGCTTGAGCGCACAGCTCGACGTATCGGACGACCCTTTGGAGGTAGTGGAGCGGAAGCCTAAGGCTGAGGACACCGCCAGGAAGACCCGGACCAAGGAGTTCATCGAAAAGGTCCAGGCAATCATTGATGAAACTCCCCAGCGGCCTATTCGGCAGATTGCCAGAGATTTAGGCGTCTCACACACAACTGTGAATGCATGTGTGAAGGAGGACTTGAAGTGTAGGTCCTACAGGCGCCAGACAAGCCAGATCTTGATTGAGAAGACAAAGAACCTCAGGCTAATCAAGTCCGTCAGATTGCTGACCTGAACCCGCTGGATTACTTCGTTTGTTCATACGTCGAGAACATCACCAACATGACCTCCCACAACACCAAAGCCAGCCTGATCTCCGCCATCTGCCGAGCTCCTACCGGCGCTTGTGAAAAAGGCATGCTCCCAGTTCCGGATCCGTATCGAGGCGGTAATTGAGGCTAAAGGCGGTTACATTGAACAGATGTCAGCTCTACTACATAATCAAGTTAGCTGAATTGATTTTTTCAATAAAAGTGTTAAAATAAAGCTGTAGTGTTGTTTTCTTTAGGACGACAACTTTATCGTTCCACCCTGTAGATGTCAGTTCTACTACATAATCAAGTTAGCTGAATTGATTTTTCAATAAAAGTTTTAAAATAAAGCTGTAGTGTTGTTTTCTTTAGGGTGACAATTTTATCGTTCCACCTTATAGTTTTCTGAATTTTAAATTATACTTTAATCAAAATTATCATAAGTAGAAGCTGAACTTGTTCAGAAAATACGAATTAGCCAACGTCACTGATAAATATCCCACTTGCTTTTGTTTGCGTTTATTTATCTCACTCAACATATGAGCTTACTAAAATAAATATACATTTTATTTATCACAGCTAGACACAATATTGTTTATAGACGTGGCTGACATCTGTATTTAATGATTACTCTGTTTTCTCTTTTGTTGGAATTACACGATATACTATTGTCTTTTGTGGTGATATATAATTACGAAAGTTTTGATCTTGACTAACTTTCCAACAACATGGTAGATATGTAAATATATATATATATATAGGTAGGTTGGTGGGTTGTTTTATATTTAGTATTTTCTTTTATTTAAAGACTTTTAATAACTGATTAAACTGACATTTAAATATAGAATGTTATTTTAATTTGACTCAAATGTATTTGTTGATTTCTTACTGTGTGATGTTATCAGTTCTTCTGTCTCTAGATGCACATATTTAAATACAATAATGCAGATGCATGTGAGTACAAGTGTATCTGTATGAGTATGCATACGTAATAGGCGTTGCGTATATGTATGTATGTGGATATATATATATATATATATATATATATATATATATATATATATATATATATATATATATATATAAGAATGTGTATAATAATATCAAGTTAAATAGTTTGGAGATCAGGAAGTTTTAAAAGATAGATGATAGAATAGAAAGAAAAGGATTTAATATTTCAAATTACTACCATTTGCGTCGGTAAGAGACTAGGTTAAGAAACAAGAATCTAATTTTTGTAATATCTTTGATACGTGGATGGTCACAATCGGAAAAATCTATTCTTTAGTCGGAATTCTGAATATCTGTTTTGAAATGCACATATTGATTAGAGTTAGTTGGGACAGTTATTAGTTTTAGTGAGTCAGTCGTGGTTAGACTGAGAAAAACGGCAACAAGCAGAACTGGGTATTCGAGCTGGGGGTCCCCTCTTTCTGTGGATTCATATCGCTATATTTGGGGTCTACTAGACTGGTTGAAAATCAAGTATCACACGTAGTATGTGTGATGCTTGATTTTCAACCAGTCAAATAGACCCACACACATATATATATATATATATATATATATAGAGAGAGAGAGAGAGAGAGCTGTGACAACAGTCGTCACTAAAGATGGCCGTGTGACCTTATTCTCGACTTCATTTGTTTTTTTCCTTTTGTGGAACTAACCCATAGTTTCTGCAGTTTCGACCAACACCAGTAGCCGTCATCATCTCTTTAAAAAGTCAACACAACGTCGGGAAAGGAATTAGTTTGTTGGTGGGGCTATACAAGTTGTTGCACCCTAAAAGATACTTTTTGTTCAAAGCGTGAAAGAAGACTTATACACGTGATTAAAGAGGAATTACAGATCCCCTCACAAAAAAAAAAAAGATAAAATCTGTAACTTTCAAATGTGTGTCTATATGAGTGTCTTTGGAAAATTTTACTTTTTACGGCATTGTTAGTTTCAAATTGATTACATTCTTTCAAACGTCACTCTTATTTAAAATGATAAAGAGACATGATTATTTGATTGATTAATTCGTACCAATTGTTGAAGTTGTTCTTTGCCTTTCTGGAATCCAGTTTGCATTACTTCATTCAACTGACTATGAAGCAACTTCTTCTCCGACTCCAGCTGAAACAAAATTTTAATCAACTTTAGTTAGTTTAACTCTTTATGAATCAAGTATAAAACAAAAAGAAACATTTATATCTGAATCTCTGAAATAAAGAATTAACAATATTATTCACTGATGTACTCAAGTGGGTTCCCTTGGTTATTATAATTACGTTTTTGATATTTGTACTATCAAGACGTTTTCTGGTGACTGTCAAAGTCGGCAATCTTTTGGGAATTTCTAACCTTTTATTCAATCTGGAGGGAGATTATTCATGCTTAGAGAATATATTGTCCTTCAGATGTCACTTGTCTATTTCTTACACTCAACCAGTAGTAAGAGTCATCGTCGTGGTGTAATGGTTATGGTCGAAGGAAATGGCCTCGGCGATCTGAGTTCAAATCCCGGACGAGACAGTTTGCATTTCACAGAGAGAAAGGTATGTTCACAATTCACATTAAGAAAAGTATGCATCCAACTATTCTCCTTCCAGCAATGAGTAGGGCAGTCTGGGCTCTTTAAACCTAGTATGGCAACCACTTTAAGAGAAGGAAAACTCTGAATTTAAAACCGTTAAACTTCGTGTCGCACCCTGCTCATGGTTAGGTAAATACATACACTGAACCAGAGTGTATGATTTTTATTGCACTACCCGACTATTGAATTGAACTCGTGATTGCCAGGTAACTAGATACACTTTAACCAATGCTGATATCCACTAGGCCATCGTTCTATAAAGACATTTAGTGGTGCTGAACCTAATTTTATTTTGTTAACCTCTTCAACTGAATCAGCATATTATCATCTAATTATACTATAAATAGTAATTCATAGTATATTTAGGTAGTGGATTATTTTAGTCTTTTTTGTATCTTTTTTAATTAGAGCTTCTTATATACTATTCAGTTCTCTGCTAGGAGAATTAAAGAGACTATGATAGCTTAACATATACGCTGATTCTTTCGATCATCTTATTTTCCAATGCTGTTCTCTGTCTATTATACTGAAATTATTTCACAGGAGTTGGTGATACCTCCGCCTCGGCTTTTTATCGATACATTCACGTTTAATTTAATCATCTCTCCCCGGATTTCGACTTTTTGATGGGATAGAATACGTACATTTATTGGTTTTGTTCTCTCTTTTGATCTGGGAGAGATATCTCTGAAAAATAGAACTACTTTTGAATATTGTCCTTGTATATACACTGCATTTCTGAATCTTTTCTGATAGGCCTTTAATGTAAGGTAAACTGACCGTGACATTTTTTGACTATTTTCTTCGACTTTTGTTCCTGACATTTATAATTCTTTTTTCATACACGCTGAAAGGTTTTACAGATGATATATATTTATTTATCCAACGCCTCCGTAGCGGTCAGGATGTAATTCAAGGTCAATTTTTAAGCTAGTTTGAATTCAGGGGTTTTCTTTCTCCGAGCCTAACCAAAGCAAAAGAATTCAGTCTGCCTTACTATTTACCCATAGCTGGAAGAGAACAGATGGTGCCATGTCATTCCAAAGGATATTAGCGCGAAGTGAAGCGCAAACACCCTCATTCAGGATTTGAACTTGAGACGCTGGTTCCATTTCCTACGACTATAATTATTATGTCCCATAACTGTTACAGGTGATAAAAACATCCGAACAATTAAATTAAATGCCTTTATCACTTTGAAAAGATGTTTCATGTCGCTCAACTCTTTAAATAACTTTTTGGTCTTTCAATGAAGGCTCGGGTGTCTATGAATGTTTTGTTTCGAATCCTCTTAGGGGTGTGCAACAGGCAAAAACCAGGCCTGTCAGGCCAACCAGTATGGCCCTTGTTAACCATTTTTATTTTTTACCTCTTACGCAAATTTTGAACTTTTTTCGTACCCGTAACACAAATTTTATAGTTTTCGATTCAATCATACAGAATATCAAGAACGCTGAATTTTTTACTTTCAAGGTTGCTGAACAAAGAGACTTCATTTTGAAATCAAAGTTTGAAAACTTAATTTTTACAGTTAATATTGATGATTAATGAAATCTAGTAATTTTATTTATTTAAAATCGTAACCCAATGTTGTGAGCAAAATTTAATTTTATTTGTCTTTATTACTTAAAAATGTATTAATAATATATTCATAACTCAATACACTAGTTGTCATTAGATAATATATTTTGATGGTGACTTGCCCTAATTGTTGTCCAATGTTTGAAAGTGGCCCGCCAATGGAAAAATTTGCATACCTCAGCTCTAAGACATGGGGATAGCTATATAAATGGTAGTTTCTTGCGCATCATAGAAAGATCTTATTTCCAACCAATAATCTTAAGCATTCTTTGGAATCATCCTCAGACTTACAGATAATTTATCGCTGGAATATCTTCCTTATAAATTCTGACGGTAGCAGAAACAGCCAACCAAACAAGGAGAATGGGTTATTGCTATATTTTGTGGTAAGCCCCCCGTAAAATGTTAAACCTGATCTTTGAAATAAGTAAACTTAGTCCCCTTCTAACTTTCGTTTAAAAGAACCATATCCCTTTTTAATGTTTACTAGTTTTTCTTTGTTCAACGTAGGGTCAGCTCCAGAAATTCAATTCTGTAAAATTAAAGAATATTTTTTGTATAACAAAAATTTCAAAAAGAAAGCCCCAAACTGTCACAAGTTAACAGAACTTAAAAGATAAAACTGATGAAAAATTCTTAGCAACTCACTCTATTAATAGATGTTTGGGCCCATTTCAGTTCTACTAGAGCACGACAAAGAGCATAATCGTTTTCACTTGGTGTCATGTGAGGCTGCCTAAAGAATGAAATAAAAAATAGAAACACATTCAGGACGAAACAAAATTAAACTCAACAAATCATATGCATTAAATGTTTTTCTCACAAATGCAAGGATTTAACTCTCATTAGACAACATCTTTTGAACACAAACAATATGAAGGACCTATTTGAAAATATCGTCATGGATAACGTTTTGTCCTTCTTGAGAGAAATAGAATTTTACTAAATATTATCCTATTTACCCAACCCCTCCGCTCGGGCAGGATATGATACAAGGTCGATTTTTAAGCGGAGTTTAACAGGTTTGAATTCAGAGTTTTCCTTCTCCGAGACTAGTTGCCTTACCAAGGCTGAAGAAAACAGTCTGTCCTACTATTTACCCATAGCTGGAGGGAGAATAATTGGATTCATACCTTTCCCAAGAGTATTAGTGCTATGTGAAATGCAATCATTCTCGACCAGGATTTGAACTCGCGTCGCCGTGTCCAATTTCTAGGACGATAACCATTACACCACGGGCACCTCCAAATTTTACTAAATATTATAAACCTAAACATGATTGGTACCAATACAGAGTAATTATTAAAATGAGCATCCCAGAGGATTTTGACATATCAAAACGAAATATCACCCCCCCCAAAAAAAACAAAAACAAAAACAAAAGCAAAGCAAAATAATCCTTAAACAACTACAGAAAAATGTAAATATAAATATACAATATACGCGATTTCCTAACACCTAAACATAAAATAGTCCCAGACGGGTTGAGATGCCATAAAAACGAATCAAATAATCAGTTAATTATATTTTCTTTGTTGGTTAATACATGACTTTTGAACGCACACATATAAACTTACACTTTCTCTTATATTCCGAATTTCTAAAATGATAGCCTCCTTTAAATCGTTCTGAGTCAGTAAACAAGAATCATTTATGTAATGTGTAGATGATAAATCGTATAAAATTGGTTGAGAGAAGTAGGTAACCCATTTAGAAGTCATAGCATATTAATATGGAACAATATATATATCTCAATTATCATTCAAAAATATAAATATTTATAGGACCTGACTTTTTAGGTTATCATAAATCACTAACATGATTGGTGTCTTATAAAAGACGAAAAACCTGGGATAAAGTTTATTAAGTTTTTGGGTGTCTTCACATTTTCTACCTTGTCGGCCTTTATTCACAATCACTTACGTGCGGAACACAGAGACAGGTAAAATATGAAGTTGTGATAACCACACTGACAGCAAACACTTATCTTCAATGCTTACCCATCGTTATCATCGGTGTCTTTTGAACTATCTTCTGTCGATTTTTCCTCCGGGGACGAAATCTCGGTCTGAGATGCCGTTGAAACTATAGCTGGTTGGTGGTACAGTGTAACTGATTTTGGGTTTTCGTTGTCCAGTTCCTCCTCTGATTCAAACTGTTTTAGTGATTCACTGCGATTCTCTTCTCCGCCTTTAATTGCAGTGCGGATATTGAAACAGTTGTTCTTTTCTCTTTTTGTGAATTGCTTCAGTAGTAAGGACAAAGGCAGCTCATTTCCATCATCTTCAACAGACTCTATGCTCTCCTCTTGATGGATATCGTATATACTAACCATTTTAGTACTGGTCGAGTCGTGCCGGGGGAGACAGAAAGTCAACCCGAAATTGGGACCACTGTCTTCGTCAGTCAAATTTATGACTTCGGTTTGGGCGTCTGACAACTCGTCTGATTCCTTTGAATAGTGTTCACTCTGAAATTTGAAAATATATCTCCAAATTAAAAATGTTTGATAAAAAAATGCAATCCCTAATTTCTGGTTGGCAACTGTCGTTCATTTTGTGTTTACTTTCTCTTAAATTGATAAAGAAATAGACTTAATTTGTCCAATGCGAACACTTATCCCTACAACAAAATAAACTATGAAACAATCTAGTTAGATTTAAAGATTATCACAGGTCTTGAGTAATGTCTTCTATCGTCACACACAAGAGTGATTATAAAAAAACTGCTTTCATTGTGCTGCATCAACATACAATAATAACTTGTCCTTTCTCGTGATAACGTCAATCATCAAGAAAGCAATTTTGTCCTCTTTGTACGTTAGTATAAAACAAAAGGTATTGTTTAGAAAGATGTTTAGATTCATAACTCTAGAATAGACACGTTAGAAAGATTAAATTGAAGAGAAATATTTTAAAGTTAAGTCTAACGAAAACAAGGCAAATTCACCGCGCTATGAATATTCATAATTAAAAAAACAAAAACAAAAACAAAAACAAAAAAAAAACAATACCTCTCTTTTTTTGTATTGCAGATTATTCATTATTTTCATCATTCTGTGCAAGACAATGTATGGCACGATAATGAGCATTCATGTATATATATATATATATATATATATATATATATATATATATATGTGTGTGTGTGTGTGTGTGTGTGTGTGTGTGTGTGTGTGTGTGTGTGTGTGAGTCTCTGTGTGTGTTCGTGGATGGATAGTCAAAGAAGGGATCTTATCGTCGGCATCCTTGACCGGCGTCAGAGTGTCTAGAGGGACCCCTTTGTTTACTTTGGCACGAAGGCTACACAAAGAGCTGTGCTCGTGAAAACCCGTGAGACTGGAAGAGAAGGATGAAGAGGGTTAGTTAGGGGTGAGACCCCGAAGCTGTCAGTCTGGTGCAGAGAAGCAGTCAGTTTGAAGCAGAGGGTTAGACATTTCAGAAATTAGTAGTGAGACTACGAAGAGGTCAGTTGGGAGTGAGACTCCGGAGCATGGGGTCAAGATAGAGCAGTGAAGACGATGAAGAGATGAGTCAGCATATTTGGTAGCTGTATGGGATTTTCGCTGAGTTCCCGCGATGGCCACATAATTACACAAAGGAGTGCTTAAGAGTGCCCACTTCACTTTCCTTCGTTCGCAGTTCTAAATCCATGTTTGTCTATTTCTTCCTTCCACCCTCTGTTTGTTTTTTGTTTTTTGTACGACCAGTGAAATGCCTATACGGCCAGGTGTGAGAAGAAACAACGAGGTCCACACCACTAGACGAACGGCAAACAAACAAAAAAACCCGCCGTTTGGGTGTTGTCTCATAAAAGCACATTTCAGCAAGCTACATGAAATGTTTGTTTTTTAAATTCTGATCATGTGTCTGACTAGGTCAAAGTTAATAAATAACTTTAGTACCTTTTCATTTGAGCCCTGTGTCGTATTCAGTTTTGTAAATACAAGATCGCTAGCCATAAAGTAATGTTTTACAAGCTAGTCTGATTAGTCATTGCTTGTGAAATGAGTCTAGTCGTCATTGAGTGATTCTTCAGTGTGGTCATGCACGAAACTAAAGTAAGATTAGTGATTATATACATATACATTTCATTACTCAAATGATTGAATGGTTCTAAAAGTTTTACTTCCATTTTAGTCATTTCATTCTTAACTCTACTGTCAATAGATGGCATTAAAAATTCACTGAAAAGAATAACTGAAATGGACTCACCAAAGATCTGAAAGTGGACCCATCTGTGCTGGTATCGACATCTGAAACCCTCCAGTTATTTTCTTTGAAATTTTGAAAAATTTCAACTTCGTTTTCCGCACCAATATTTTTCTCTGGCGTTAAATACTTTTCAGTGAGAGCAGTCGTATATGTTGTCAACCCTTTTTCTGTCAAAGTGCTAACCTCGTTTGTAATTTGTCTTTGACTTGTGATCTCCGGCTCTGTGGCTACACTTCTTTCTTCAGTTTCGCAATTCTGCATCTGTGGCCAGGGGTCAGTGGTAATTCCTCTTTCTGATGTGGACCGTTTGGAGACTGAAAAGTCAGAATCTATAGATGGAGGTTTATCAACTATTGAATAGTTTTCCGTAATTTGGCATGGATCTGTGATCGTTCCACTTTCAACAGTTATAAGTTCTTGTCTTACAGCCACTATGTTGGCTGTTACACCTTTCTCTTCAGTGGCGCGTTTTTGTTCGACAAACTCCACATCTGTAGCAATACCTATTTCTTTTGTATTATATTTCTGGGTCGTAGCGGATGGATCTGCATGAATTCGTTCTTCGATAGGTTTTTCTGTTGAATCGTCTCGGTCTGTAGCCACTCCTCTATCCTGAAAATATTTAAGTTCCTGAACTTGTGGTTCGGTTGCCATTTCTTTCTTGCCCACGTCTTTCTCTTCTTTAACAATTACTGAATTGCTTATGACTTCAGTTTCAATATTTGATTTATTTGCTGTTTCAACTGCCTTCTCTAAAGTTTCCATTGAAATTCCTTTTTCTTGGAAGACCGTTGCATCTGAAGCTACATTCATTTCTTCGGGTAAGACTTTTTCTGTCGTAAGGCTTCCGTGGGACAGGCGTTTTTCATCTGCTAACTTTTCTTTTACAGTAGTGGTTGATTTTTCTTTGTCTGATAGCACAGGTGGTTCTGGTGTTATTTGCTGGTCAGAAAATAGGTTCTCGTTTGAAATTCTTTTCTCATAAAATATCTCAGAGTCTTTGGTGATTCCTTTTTCCTCCTTGGATATTTTCTCTGTTGAAACATCTTTTTGCCTTAGGATACTCGACTCACCATTTCTTCCTTCATCAGTAACAAGCATAATTTCTGATAAACTGCTTTTGCTGACCGGCGAAGCACGACGTTCTGGCTTCTCTCTGTTAATAAGTTTCGTTTGTTCTTCTGAATATTGTCTTTCAGTAGGAGAACATGGCTTTGTATTGATTGCTCTGTTATCAACGCGTGTTTCGTCTATCATACTTCCTTTTTGTGCCAAGAAACCCGATTCAGTGAGAACTTCTCTCTCCAAGGAAGTGATTTCATCTGTCGCTACTCCTTTTTGAGCTCGGATAATCCTATCAGTACTAATTGACCTTTCTCTCAAGGCAGTTTTATTTGCGAGAGTTCGCGCTTTCTTACTCACGCCAACCTCTACAGTGGGTATTCGCCTGGTCAACAAGTCTCTGTCCTCAGTCATTTTGGTTGGTTTGACATTTTCACCATCTTTTAAGTAATTCTTATCTTCAGATATTTCTGAGAATGATGAGAGTGAATCTGAATCGTATGTTGTTTCTGTTTTCTCACTTGTGACCACCCAGTTTTTGGACATGTCTTTGTCTTCATTTATCGGTGAGAGATTTATATCTTCACGAGGCTTGAAATAGCTAGATTTTTTTCTCGTTTCTCTCAATGGAACCATCTTTGGCTTTTCAGAAACTGTCTGGTCTTCAGTAAATTCTTTATCTACGAAAATCTCGTGGAGTATGTTTTCTTGTAAATCTGCTTTGTTTATTGACTTGGTATTAATAAAATCCTCTGTATCATATTTTTTATTTACTAAGGTAATTACTTCATCCGCAAAACTGAAGTTTTTAGCTTCACTTTTCTGGTGAATATCTTTGATTCTATTTCTTGGCGAAATTGGAGGTTTGCATGTTACTGTCTCGTGTTCTGAAATTACATCCTGTTTAACAGTAACAAGATCGCCTGTCGTCAGTTTCTGGTCTTTAATAATTATTGTATCTTTGGTTAACGTGTTCGGTGTGACGGTTGTGTTTTCAGTACATACTTGGTAAGATTCGTCGACCGTCATTCCATCTCGAATAATCTCGTGATTGGTCTTCACATAAATCTTTGGGGTGGAGAAAATATCTATTTTACTCTCATCTTCATAACATTCATTTTCTTTTCCTTCCATTGTGCTTCTGCTGACAACAGCGTCCAGACTCTCCGATGTTCCAGTATCATATCCGCATTTATCTTCAACATTAGAATTTTCCGTTTCCCAAGAACACGCAGCTATGACTTGATCAATGCAGTCCATCACGGCCCTTTAGAAGATAAAATATTACACAAGCATAAAAAAAATCTCATTTTGTTGATATTGTTGGTCACTCATTGGTTATTTACAAAGCTTATACTAGTCTGGTACAAAGCGACAGTAAGGAGGCACCCAATGCAGATTAAACTTACTATATAAGAGAATTAATCTGTGAGATGAAAAACTGCTACTGTAAATTCCTTAAATAGTATATTCTGCATCTCCGACTCCCCCCGCTCCCAATGAGTGTCCTGGATATGGCACTAAACAATCTGATGGTGAGGTTCCAGAGATGCTGGGGCTTTGGAGAATGCTAAGCACCCCTTCATTGCCATCGCTCCCCGGTCCATTCTGGCCCGGCGTGGTAGCACTTGATTGGGCCCTATCTATGGGTTAAATAGAACTAACGGCATACTTATACTAAACTGAATTGTTTGACGAAACTGAATAGCTTAAAATAGAGATGTTTTTGACAATTAAACCGTACTTATATTTAAACTGCGTGCTTATACTAAACTGAATTATTTGAAATAGAAAGGTTTTTTTAACATGAAATTGTACTTACACTAAACTGATTTGTTTAATGTGGAACTGTTTTGACATTTAGCTGTGTGTAAGCAGGATCTGTACTCATACTGGACTGAATTAGCTGAATTGGAGGTGCTTGATTAAACTGAATAGCTTGAAATAGAAATGTTTTTCACAATTAAACTCTACTTACATTTAAACTGCATGCTTATGCTTAACTGAATTCTTTGAAATAGAACTGATTATTTACATAAAAATGGATTTGGCGTTAAATAACCTACAAAGGTTGATATGCCATAAAACCCAAACAACCAAACCAATCAGATAAGTGACCATATTGCAATTTCAGAAGTGAATACGTTTTACGAAGTGAAGTATCTATCCCTACTCGTATCTGATTTTGATATCAGATTTATGCTTCTTCAATAATCTTGCTGCTCACCAGTAAATAACGAGTATGTACTAAGTTTAACTTAGTTTGGCACAGGACAGTTTAAGAGATACAATAACAAATTAATCCGTGAGATGTGCTTACTAACCATTGTTCTATACTAGGCAACACATTATCAAAATTATGGCGCCAATATTTTAGAAAAGTAAGCTGTAATTTAGGGAGCGTTTTTACCAAGAATGGACATAATGACATAGGATTTTGAAAAAAGACTCGGAGAAAAGGATACAGAGGATATAGTAAGTTTTGTAGACATGAAAAAGAAAGCATTTTCCAACCAAAGTTCCAACCATAATTTCAACCAAAGGTCACAAACACGCAGCTTGTGAGGTACGTGTCCCTCACAGACTACTTACTTATGGCCCTTTCACGTGAGAGATTTTCCAAATTGTTTAATAATTTTATAAGTTTGGGCTTTGTTTGGAAGCACGTGCCTTTGGGAAGTTTTCTCACCAATGAAAATAAATAAGCATTGCATTCAAGATTTACAGATAAACATTTGAGTATTGAAGTTGACTATTCATTAGAAGCCGACATAGAATCAATCCCTGGTCACAATAAAACATTGACAAAATCATCTTCGACATGGATGTAATCAAATGAAGTCAATATCTTATTGACTTCATTTGATTCATATCTATTTAAGCTTGGTTGTAAATATGAAATGCAATAAAAATATTAATTTTTCTATTTTTATTCACATTTTAATTTTTTACTAGTTCGTACATTTTCTGCAATTTACTATCATATGCACATTCATCATAATAAATTAAGGGTGTCTCTAGCAGCCTATTAGTTGTATTGCAGTAGCATGATAAATGGGGAAAATTGCAGACCCCTTCATCTCACTTTTTCGCCTCTTCCATAAGACATAATGGCACTTTTATGTCCTTAAATTTGAGACTCTTGCTTTTAAACTGTCACATTTTGCTAGATAGAAAAGAAGTAAGTTTAATCACACTGAAAGTTCCGGTTCCCGCCAGATCACCAAAGTTAAGTAGCAATAAGCCGGTTCAATACATAGAGTGACCACTTAAGAACAGTGGGTAATGTAAGTAACCTGAGACTCGTATGCCATATCTAAGTAAAGCTTTGTAAATAACAAGAATAAATTTCCTTTTTTATTCTTTGGCTTTAAATCAATTTAAGTCAGAAAATTTTTTATTCAATGTCGAGGTAATTATTATCTCAGCATTTACAAGTCAATCTTGATGAAAATATCACATGATTGCCTTTCAGTTTATAGGAGAAGGACTATATAATTACATCGTCTATGCATATTGTATGCCAGGCATGAGCTTTATCCAAAAAAGTCTTCACCACGTCCTGACCCGAAGACTTTGAGGTTTCAATATCTGCATTTCTAAATAAAACTTTGATGAAGGCTTAGTTGATAGTACAGCTATGTTTTCTGTTGCCTCATATCAAAATAAGGCAGATTAAAACGTTTGAGTTATGAATAAACGGTAAGCCAGAAGTGATTATTTTTTTCGAAGAGATTATTGACTGAGCAAAAATAACATGGCTTATGACTGAGCCCTATTAATTCTATAAATTATTCTCTAAAGATTTGAGTCTTCATATTCTTTACAGAAAAAACTAAAAAGCGATAAACGAAAATACGAATGAAGAATTAAAGACCATCTTGTTCTAAACTTCTCAGGATAATAAGACTGACACTATCTTTAAGGGAATTTTAGATGGGTTTACAAGGGAAAACAAAGCAGTGAAAAGTTGGAACTGAAAGCAAATGATGTCATGTCACTCAAAAAATTATCGCAAAATCCATCAATTATCAAATATTGAATTTTATAAACAAACCTGTCTTTCTAATTCCATTTGACCCTTTCACAACCAAGTCAGATTGAAATTGTTTAGTAATAATGTATCTTTTTTAAAAAATTATGCTACTAGCCTTTTACAAATAAGCTCCATCTTCGATTCTTTTACTGCCAAGATTTTTTTAAAGTTTTGGATATGCAAAATTATGCTTCGAGTACGATAGTTTAAGGATTAAAATAAAAATGAAATTCGACTGGGACACAGTGGAAGTATTAAGATCATTTTTTAATTCAGAATGTAGAATTAATGTAGAATACACCGACTGCACCGCTGCAGAGGGTCCTACCCCACCCCACAGCGAGTGTCCTAGATATGACACTAAACAATCTGATGGTGAGGTTCTGATGGTGAACTTTGGGAATGCGGAATACCCCTTCATTGCCGTTGCTCCCAGGTCCACTCTGGCCCGGCGTAGTAGCACCTGATAGGGCCCTATCTATGGGTTAAATAGAACTAACGGCATACTAATGCTAAACTGAATTGCTTGAAATAGAAATGTTTTGACAATTAAACCATACTTCCATTTAAACTGCGTGCTTATGCTAAACTGAATTATTTGAAATAGACATTGAAACTGTATTTACACTAAACTGAATTGTTTAACATAGAGCTGTTTTGATATTTAACTGTGTGTAAACAAAATCTGTACTAATACTAAACTGAATTAGCTGAATTAGAACTGCTTGACTAAACTGAATAGCTTGAAATAGAAATGTTTTTCACAATTAAACTGTACTTACATTCAAACCGTTCTTATGCTAAACTGAATTGTTTGAAATGGAACTGTTTTTGACATTGAAACTGAACTTACACTAAACTGAATTGTTATATATAACTGTTTAAATAAACTGAATAGTTTGAAATAGAAGTGTTTTTTGAGAATTAAACTGTGTACTTATGCTAAACTGAATTGTTTTAAATAGAACTGATTATTGACATAAAAATGGATTTAGCGTTAAATAACCTACAAAGATTGTTATGCTATAAAATCCAACCAACCAAACAACCATCTTTTATACTTAAGCTTGGGGCATTTTATAGTTTCAGTGAAATCCCTGCTTAAAAAATAAAATAAAACACTCTCTTTAATCAGATAATATTAAAAAGAATGACAAATATTCACCTAGCTGCTGCTGAGATTTTTTCCTTTCCTGAAGGGTTAACAGATGCTGCATTAACTACAAGAAGAAGGTGTGAAGAAGTCTCTGTGATGGCTTTGAGTTCCTCGATGATATGACCAAGATTCGTTATATCTGCTTTCTTGTTAGCACCTTCTTCAATTGAGAAGACAAATTCCCGATAAGCATGGTAGAAATGCTCGGACAGTTGATGTAATGTAAGTGACGATGTAATTGGCGAAGAAAACATCTTGCGCGTTACACGATTGAGTTTTTCTGCAGCCGCCTTGATATTTTGTTTTGATTTTGAATCCTTTCAAGATAACAAAAGTACGAAATTTTAGTCAATAAAATAATACTGAAAGAGAAATGGGTGGGATGTTTGAGTAGAGGAATTGAACTAAATCTAAAGGAGTTTATTATCTTTTCATTCTCCTTTTATAATTGGTGTTTTTGAATACATAAATGTTAGGTTAGTTAAAATAAAATTAATTTGCCTTATATATATATTTTTTCATCATACAACGTGTGAAAGCACGTGAGATACCCTGCCCTCATCAGCCGCCAACCAGGGGTGATAACACAGTTTCGGTAGCTCAAGGCGGTACTGCCACTCCTGGCGCTACCAAGCAGCTTTTACCACCGGACAGGGTATTAAAAGAATTATATATATATATATATATATATATATATATATATATACGCCAGATTAATTAAGAGCAGAGACTACATTGGACGTTAATCTTCATTTTTAGTGTGCAGTTGGTGATTTAATATATATATATATATATATATATATATATATATATATATACATTGCAAAAGAAAACAGCTGATTTGCGGCAGACAAATCTTTCATCGGATGATGACTCTGGGGTAAGGCATTATTTTTTATCCAAAGCATCATTACCACTAACCCAGAGAACCTTACAATACTACTAGACTTAGTTTTCAGTCATATTGTGGGAATGCTGGATCAAAATACAGCCTCTTTGTAGAGACCTTTGTTGTAATCACAATTTTCCGACAACAAACAGTTAATTCAATGGTGTAAGTCTTGTATTAATTGATATTACAAGAACGTAAACGAGAATAGGACTCTCGTGAACTTCATATACGAAGTCAGTGCACAAGTTCTCAATGATGAATCAGTGATATTAATTTGAATGATATGCCGAGATAACATCATTGGAAAGTCGAGAAATTTAAGTCAAGTTTAAGCACAGGGATTTTGTTTGCTATGAGGAACTCCTGACTTCTATTGATTATATATATATATATATATATATATACGAAGTAATGAAAAATTCCGTCATTATAGGAACTCGGGGTATTACTCAAGTAAACAGAAAGAAGGAAAGAAAACGGAAAGAGAAAAAAGAAAATGAGATTCAAGCAGAGAGATTTTGAAAAAAAGAAAGTAATGCAGAGAGAGAATGCCGAAATATAAAAAAATGAGAATATATATATATATATATATATATATATATATATATATATATATATATATATATATATATAAAGAATCGATCCACATATAAATAATCCAATCATTGTTGACAGAAACTAGTAAAATAGAATTTAAAAATTTTTAACATGTTATGTCTCGAACAAAACTCTCCTTTCAATTCTATGAAATCCACTTTTATAAAACTTCTTTACTTTTAGATAGAAAACATCTTTCAAAACAAAATAACATTTTCATTGTTGAACCTCTTATCTGACATTTAAAATTCCAAATGAGTAAAAAGACAATAGCAGATGTAATTTATAGTTTTAGTCATATAGCCACATTTTCCCTTACTTCAACACGATAGTATTTTGTTTACACTGTAGATGTAATGATAATCTTAATTTGTCCGAATTTCTTTGGTAAAGGATTTTCATTAGTAATTTTTCATTAGTTTTTTTTCACCTCATTTTTGTTGATGCAAACTTCAAAAGAGAACAAATGACTAAATATGAATGACATCTATTGGTTAACTTTTATAGCCTAATCATTAAAGGCGTTGTTCTGACCAGATAGATTTCCAAAGACAAGGCACAAATTCAAATCTTATCGAAGCTTATTCATTTTCGTTCCATATTGCTTACTTAACAATCGTAAAATGTAAAAATGACTTTAGCCTTACAAAAAAAAGAAAAAAGAAAAACAAAAACTAATAATAGTTGAAATGCTTAACTGAGATTTTCTAACAAACGGATTCTCTGTTATTGTTGTTTTTTAATGAGTAAATATTTGCCCTAAGCAAGAACTAAGTTGTCCATTAATCAGAAGAGAGTTATGTGGCAGTGAATATGAATATGGAAATAGTAATGTATGAATAAATGGAGGGTGACAGGAGTATCTGTATAAAATTTACGTTTTCTTTGTATGGAGACAGTAAATAATTGTCTCCCTTAGAGCTGTACGAATGTTTCCATACAACACCTCGTGGTCACATGAGAACCTAGCATCCATGTCGTTCTTTTTTCTTTTGTCTCTGTTCTTTGAGCAGTTAAAATGTACCTTTTTATCTCTGTTCGTTGAACAGTAAAGACTTTGTCTTCCCTCCCAGCGATGGACGTTGTTTATTGCTACGTTATTGAAACGTAAAGCTTACATCACCATGGCTATCAAAAAAAAAAAAAAACAAAAAAACCCCAAAAAAACTCAAGACTTCTTACCGTTTTTATACCCCTTCCATAGGTATTTGTTCATAGAATAATATGTACATTTTATCTGTTGAGACCACGTTCGTGTATTCTTGGGTAAGGTTCTTTGGGTTTTATAGTATATCAACCTTTGTAGGTTATTTAATGCCAAATCCTGTTCATAGATATATTGAATATATGATTTGTATACGAATATTTTGTTTAATGGTTCCAAGTATTGTTATATAAGACCAATAATTTAATTTTTGTACATAGTTAAATAGTCAAACAGTTCTATTTGACATATAGGGATCCAATCAGGTACTACCACTCTGGGTTAGAGTGGACCTGGAAAGCCTCATCATCAGATTGTTAAGTGCCATATCCGGGACACTTGTTGTAGGTGGGGGTCTTACTCCTCTGCAGAGATGCAGTTGGTATATTTTACAGCCCCAGCCGACCGGGTTTGTGTATTCTTGACAACATTACTTGTATGTATATCAGATATGTATTAAATGTTTCTATAGGTGAAAATGAGCTTATCCTGTCTTTCTTTCCCTTCATTCAGTGTTAGTGTATCATGGGAAATAATAATACTAATGTTGAATCTTGATGAGTATGGACGCGACTAAATATCCTCCCGAGCACCAACTAATTCATGCACTTTTTTCTGGATGCCAAACTAAAATCATTCACACCAAATTAAAATCATTCACACTCACTGAAATTAACTATGTTTTAATATAAAATAAATAAATAAAATAAGAATAAAATTACTCCCCCACCTGAAAAGAAAAACTTTTCAATTCCCGCCAAAAGTAACTGAATTATGGTGCCAATGGTATATGACATTTTAAATTAATTTTAACCTATCTTTTCTCCGGCTTAAGATTAGGAGTAGAGTTGGATTTTAGTAAATGAACACCAAAGATTTGATTGTCCAGTCGGCTGGGGCTGTAGAATACACCGACTGCATCTCTGCAGAGGAGTAAGACACCCCCAACAATTGTCCTGGATATGACACAAAACAACCTGATGGTGAGTACTCCTTCATTGCCATCGCTCCCAGGTCCACTCTGGCCCGGAGTGATAGCATCTGATGGGGTCCTATCTATAGGTCAAATAGAACTAAATTGTATTGGTTGAAAAGGGGGCTGTTTTTGTATTTAAACTGGGTATTTATGTTAAACTGAATTGTTTTGACATTTAAATTGCGTACTTATGCTAAACTGAATTGCTTGAAATAGAACTGTTTTGATATTTAAACAACGTATTTATGCTAAATTGAATTTCTTCAAATAGAACTCTTTTAACATTAAAACTACGTAATTAACTAAATTGTTTGAAATGGAACTGTTTTTGTGGTAAGCTGAATTGTTTAAAATAGAACTCGTTTGACATTTAACTGTGTATAAACAAAAACTATACTTGTATTAAACTGAATTGTTTGAATTAAAACTGTTTGACTAAACTGAATAGCTTGAAATAGGAATGTTTTTGACAATTAAACTGTATACTTATGCTGAATTGAATTTTTTGAAATAGGAAAAAATGGATTTGGCATTAAATAACCTACAAAGGTTGATATGCCATAAAACCCAAACAAACAAACTAACCAATATGATATCATCATCATCATCATGTCGTGCCGCCAGCACGGATATCCTTGACCATCTCTCGCCACTTTCCCTATCGTTCATCGCCTCCGGCAGGTCTTCTGGGTTGCATCCTGTGTCTTCACATAGCTGCTGTATGTAAGTTCGGGCTGGTCGTCCTGCTTTTGCTTGGCCATATGTGGGGGTCCATAGTAGTACGTCACTTACGAGCTCGTCTTTGCTTCTCCAGCAGTGTCCGGCGTGTCTGGCTCGTCTGACCTGTATAGTTTTCGTGATGGGAGGCAGGTGGCCGTACAGTTGGCGTCTCGTGGGGTGTTGTCGTCAGGACTTGTTCAATATTGCTCTCAACATTCTTGTGTAGTTGCCGTCAAGTTTCTTCTCCAGCCGTTTGGTTAGCGTCCATGTAGTGCATCCATATAGCAGTATCGATACAACCGCTGCCTGGAAGAAACTGCGCTTCATTTCATCGGTCAGGTCTGATTTCCATATTATTGAGAGCCTATCTATAGCCGTCCATGCTTTCGTCAGCCGTGTGTCGATGTCATTTTCTGTTGATGAGACGCTACTTCCTAGGTAGGTGAATTTGTCCACTAGCCTCAGAGAGGCTCCGTCTAGAGTGGTAATGTTGCCCGTTTGGTTGTAACACATATATTCAGTTTTGTGCACATTGACATGGAGGCCAATGCCTGCTGCAGCTCGTTCCAAACTATGCAGTAGTGTCTCTGCTTGATTAGGCCTATTCGCCAGTAACGCTAAGTCATCAGCGTAGTCGGCGTCTGTGATTGTTTTTGCGGGGTACCTTTTGCTTCTTTTCTTAGTCAGCTCGAAGCCATTTTCCCTGATTTTGTCGATCGAAGCTCTAAGCACGTAGTCTAGACAGATGATAAAGAGGTATGGGGCTAACGTGTCTCCTTGTAGTACTCCTGCAACAATGTCGAAATATTCCGTGTCTCCATCTGGTGAACGTACTTTCACTTTTGTGTTTTTGTAGAGGATCATTATTGCTGCTAAGGTTTCTTTAGGTAGGCCGTATGCTAGTAGGATTAGTTCCATTTTCCCCTCTGTGGATGGAATCGAAGGCCTTGGTAAAGTCGACAAATAGTAATGTCGCCTGAAGGTTTTTTGCCCGGACGCCTTCAAGGATTCTACGGATGGTCAATATTTGTGAGGTTGTGGATCTATTTCTCCGGAAGCCATTTTGGTTTTTCCTAAGGATGTTGTCTATTTTGGGTTCTATGCGGTTTCGTAGTAGGGCATTGTAGATTTTGGCTGCTATGGATGTAAGTGTTATCCCTCGGTAGTTCTTGGCTAATCCGAGGTCGCCTTTTTTAGGGAAAGGAAGGATGCATCCCTTCATCCATCTTTCTATCCTATTTTGACTATAGACAGCGTTGCATTGCCGGAGCAGTATATCGTCGAATTGTCTAGTCTTCCACACTTCTGGGGGGATCTCGTCTAGCCCTGCAGCTTTCCTATTTTTAATTTTTTTAAGAACCGAGTCGAGTTCTTCTTTGGTGAAAGGCCCTAGTTTAATGTCTAATTGCTTACTGATAATTCTGGTGATCGGTTCATCCGTTATTTTCGGTGGGCTTCCTAGTAGATTTTTGAAATGCTGTTCCCACAGTTTTACTCTTTCTTGTTGGCTTGCAGCTTTCAATTTTGCTTTGGCTGTGCTCTTCCTTCTACTTACTTCGTTTATTGTTTGCCAGGCTATCCTGGATTGTCTATCTTCCACCGAGTCTCTAATCTTATCTATCTGATTTTGTATGCATTCTGCCTGTTCTTTTAGATATATTCCTGCTAATTGATATTGTGCTTTTTCTAGTTTTCGGGCATTTGTGTTTGTTGGGTTCTTCCGATAGCTTTTGGAAGCAGTTTTCACGAGTGCACGTTTTTCTCTAACCTCTGACGTTTCCCAAGGGACTCTATATTTAGTTCTAGGTTTTGTTGGGACACACTTTGATACCACCTCTAGGTGTGCTTCAACAAAGTTTTCATATTCGTCATTTGGGGTAACTTTTTCTGTCTTCTCTTGTAGTGTTTCGAATCTGTTTCTTAATTCTAATGCATATTTGTCTCTAATGTCTCTGTTGTTAAGTAGGGCCCAGTCATAGCGCCTAGTTGTCACTGTTCGTGTGGCGTTTTTTCGTAGGCTTAGACGTATTTTGGCCGTGACTATTCGATGATCGGAGGACACACCCTCGAAAGTGGAGTATGCCTCGCAATTCATCGCACTATTTTTCCATTTTCTGTTTATAAAGAGGTAGTCTATCTGTGCTTTACTCTTGTTCGCGTATGTGTGGGTCCATAATTTTCCCTCCCTTTTTTGAAAGTTTGTATTGAGGCATGTTAATCTATTTTCTATCATGAAATCAATTAGATGTTGTCCATTCCTGTTTGCCGTGTTGTGTAGGCTGTATTTGTTGTTTCTGTTTTTCCCGATTTGTGCATTCATATCTCCGCCAATGACTAGCAGGTTGTGTTTCGGAATGCTACGTACTAGGGAGGATAGCTCCTCGTAAAAGGTGACTAGTTCGGTTTCTTCGCTAACATTGGTAGGGCTGTAGCAGGAGATGATCGTTGCTTTGGGGTTGCCATTAAACGTTGCGGCCATCATCCTAGGTTGTATTCTCTCAATGCTATTAAGTGTTTTTAGCACTCTTGGTCCTATAAGCATTCCCACCCCTCCTACCGATGCATTGACAGAGTTTTTCCATGCCGATACAGTCATCAGCATCCATCCATTGCCAGTTTCGTGATATTTGATATCTTCGGTGTGAGTGTATCGATGTTCTTGTATACAGATTATGTCTATCTTATGTTCTACGGCTGATGCAGTTAGCTCTGGTAGTTGACCTATTCTATTTAGGGTTCTAACGTTAAATGTCGCTATCTGTATTGTTTGTTTGCATTTTAGTAGTGTTTGTTTGAGCTCTGTAGCTGATTTTTCGAACACTGAGGCCAGGGCTCCAACCTCAGTAGGACGCGCCCCTTTTTTACCCGCGCGAAGAGCGATGCGGTTTGTGAATGCGGTTTGAGTATGAGTCATGGTTATCTTTCGATGGCTGCTTTTATTCTCATCTATAGAAGCCACTCTTAGCCACTGAGCAGCAGTAGTTCCCCGATCGAACTGACAATCCTGAGCGTTAAGCCGCAAGACTCAAACGTTCAGGAAATATTAGGCATTGCGAATTCGAACACCTTCACGTACACGATGCTATATGATATAAACAAAACCAAAGTATATAAAAACAAATCAGTATCTGAAAATTACAGTACGCCATGAATAAATATTTGAAGATACGAAGAAAGACCTTGAAACAAACAAACTTTCATCAAAATGACTTGATTCGGCGTTAAATGACCCGAAAAAAGTTGATACGCCGTAAAACAAAACAACCAACCAAGCAAAGATTTCATCTTGAAAATGTTATTTACACAGGAAAATTGCCGTATATCAATAATGTCACGACAAGCTAACATTAAAAGTGTTTCAATATCGTTTTTTAAATTCCAAACACGGACATACCTGAATGTTCTGGGTTGTTGGTCCAGGTGGTGATCTGGGAGGCGAGATATTACATTCACTTCCTGAATCATTTTCCACACATGAAGACAAAGATGAGAGACCACTTGATAACTCTTCATATTCGCCGTCGTAGTCATTGTCATCTTCTTTGTTATCCATCATAGCCAGAATGCTGGTAGTCTTGCCTTTACTTTCACCGTCTTCTCTTTTAATTGCTGTGCGTACCACAAAAAGAGATGTGTCCTCCCAATAATCGTTACTTATATCATCAAATTCCTCAGAGAGGTTGACATTCTCCATATGAATCTCTGGACTGATTTCTTCTTTATTCACTGGAAACAGAGATAAACTAATGAAACTGGTTTTAAAATCGATCTAATTCTTGTTTAAGTTTACACGTGCGACCAAAATAGGTATTTTAGACAAATGCTAAGTAACTACTAAGCTTAGCTTAATTTGACGCAGAGTTACTATAGTGGGCACCCAGTGACGATCAAAATCGCTGAAATTAGCCTGCAAGACTAGATTGTTAAACATCACCTTACAACATAGGCCCAATGTTAGTATATTTATTTACTTTGTCCAACATAAGACTACAGTGATGGGGCACGAAATAGTGATTAAATTGACTACAAGCGAATTAATTGCACAACAAGATGCAGCAAATATAGTCTATTTCAAACTACATCAAATGGTGAGGTTTCAATTCTAGAACTCATGGGAGTACATCTTCGTTGCCATTACTCCCCGTTCCACTCTGACCCGAAGTGATAGTACCTGTTAGGGCCCCATCTTTGGGTCAAATAGATCGGTTTAAAAAATACTCATATTAGATAGGAATTCTTTAAACTATATAACTAAAATAGTGCGAAAAAGATGATTGTAATGGAACGTTAAAAATATAAACATTTACAACTGAATCAAATTTTGGCATTGAATAATGCCGTTAAACAAATAAACCAACCTAAACTTGGAGTTTTTACATTTTCTCGAAAGGAAAATCTAGTTGCTTTTCAGGAAAACAAGAGACTTTTCTAATTTCCTTACGAATTCTAAAATAATGAATTTTTGAGGAATACATGATTTAAAAAATGAATTAAGTTAGTGTAATAAAAGACGAACGAAATAATTGTTTTGCTCAAGCTTTATCCAATTTATTAAACTGTGGTCCATTTAATTAATTCTTAAGTGATTTTTGTGAACTGATACAAGGGGGAGACAAACTATGTTTGTCTTTAACACAGTCTTTTCTGTGACAGTAAATTACTTTTTGATCAATAAAGAAACAACCGATGAAAATTACTGTGGTAAGCTGTCTTAGTTGAGTAACTTTTTTAAGTTAAACCTTTTTTTCTAAATCTATAACGCAGAGACGCTTGGTTAAAAAAAAACGAAAAAAAAAAAAACGTTATAAATGCTGGGATTCAAACAACGCTGATTAGCAGAGATGCAATATATGAAAAATTAATCTAAATGACTGAACAGTTATCGTATAAATTAATTCCTGTAGAAGAACACATTTTAAAAAATGGCAGTAATAACTCAACTTATTTCAAATTACATGTTTCAAATGCGTAATTGCTGATGATAATAATGATAGCCTAAATACTCATATGAAATCAAAATTTTCAATCATCTTTTAATGCATTAATTAAGGAGGTCTGTGATTATATAGGTGTTACTTTTGATAAATGAGTCAAAATTAAAATAAATTTCGGAGAAGTCCTATTCGAAATTTATCAGAGCTCGACTTATCAATAAACTAAATAAGCTATAGCTTACAGCCTTACACCCTCGGGGTCTCATTTTCTTAGTACATTTTTATTTTATTAGTTTTTATTCTTTACACAAATCCATCAAAAATTATATATATCATTTTATATATATATATATATATATATATATATATATATATATATATATATATATATATATATATATATTTCATTATCATTAATATAAAAAATAATTTTTCAACCCAAATTCTTTTTGGAGAAAGGCCTCAAATTTCATATCGCTTAGGTCTTCAGCAGGTAAAAGTCAGGCCCCGGCAGAAATATTCCACTTGCTTTTTTATGCTCTATCACTCTCAACTCTTCTGAATTATAGCTTCCATACTTACTACTTAAAATATAAACATTCGTCTTGTATTACAATGTTCTCTTTTTCGAGTACTGGGGCAATATTTAACCATAATCCAATTTTGAACAGATATTCTTGTAGGGTGGAGGGATTCAGAGGAGCTTCTGTGATGCAATCCTCGGCGATTCTTGAAAACTTTCAGTCTTTTTTTTTTTTTTTTTTTTCGAAAATTTGGGTTTGATTTTATACAACTCTATATGGTTGTTTTTATGGCATCCTGGCTTCTATTTAAGTTCCGCTACAGATGGAAGGTGCAAACAAGTCATTTGCCTCTTAACTGGATTTCACGAGGAATCCTTCAATGAGTTATACTCTTTTACATTATAATCCAAATACGTCCCCTATAATCGTAGCCCACGAAAAATGGCAGCGGATGTCCATTGTTCAAACTCCAACCCGCTGGCACCAGTGGAAAATACAAAACTACCTTCGCAAACTAGTAGATGTTTAATAGATAGGCCAGGAACGAGACTAAAGTAACGGACTGCCCAATGAGGATCGAACTCATAACACCAGCAAATGATCTAATGTTACCACCACTCTTGGTTAAGCGCACACTGTAGAGATATTCACTCAGTTTGGTTTCATTGAGTTAAAAGCTATTACGATTGCGCACCCAGTAAAAATCGAACTCACTACACCATGTTCACATTAATCTGTGGGGAATATAGACGCTACAAAAATTGTTTGTACTTATTTAGCACACAGCATCATTGATTTTCGCTGATGATTCTAATTCCCTTAACAAATATGATTGACTTATGGTCGGGTTACTCTGAAAGTGGCAGTTCTTACCAGAACCCCGAAGATGAGCCGCTCAATTCTTGAATGATTAACCACTTCAGAAAAGCAGGTACCGTAAGCAATCCGAAACCTCCTTGCTAATCGAAGCAATTCTTAGTAAATTCAACAACAAATATAATATGAAGACTAAACACTAGAAACGATAGGCGATGTGTTCTGGCAGAACATGAAGATTTTCTGGGTTTTTTTTTTCTTTTTTTTTTTTTTTCAATTTAAAAAAAAATCATTTTTGTGATTCCTTCCACTGAGCGCTTGAGAGGAAAGATTTTTTGAAGTTTTGAAAATTTTTTGTTTTAGTACCGTATTTACTGGTGTAAAGGTTGAATTTTGGACACCTAATATTAAGATTTTAAAAAATGACCTCAATTTTGACGGAAGTAATAATTTTGTAAGACTGAAATTCAAGTGTAATGGAAACTAGGATCAATTGTTACCTTTAAAAATTAATTCAATAAATTAAGGATACATCTACATACAAAATTGACGAATATACAAATATCTATCTCTACATTATAGAAAATATCATTCAGTAAGAAAATGAAATAACTTGAACAGATCAAAATGTTCACATTTTTTAATTTGTAAATGAAAACTTCTTATAAAATGAAATAATAAATGATATGCCACATACTTTGTGCGATCTGAGTCTGCCGAACGTGTTTTCTTGGATTTGGTTCTAATATAAAAGCTTAATATTTCTCAACTGATTCCTTATATATGTTTTATAGATATAATTTTGTCAGTTTTTGGTGGCCGTTAAATCTCTCTCCTTCAAACATATGTCTTTCCTTTAAGAAAGACGCGACTCCAAAAGCGTCTTACATCTGCAACGACATTTCACGTGAACAGGCTGTATGCCTCCCCTGTACATATAAGGAAATAAACATTTATAACTGTAATTTTCTTTGCGTTTTATGCATCTGGAATTTTTTTATCACTTTAGTACAATTTTTAAGATCTTTTGCTTAAAAAATTATCAAATCATTTTTTCCGCCATTCACCTCGCGAATAAGATGGTAAGTATAACTGCGAACAATGGATAGTGAAATGCATTGCATCGGCCACTCCACTTGGAGAAATTCGTAACTCAGGAGAGAAACTTTTCTCGCCAAGTTTTGAAGTATGTGTTTACCCAACCCTCCGTCACTAGTAGATGCCGATATAGTGCACTTGTCGATGATTAAAAGAAGAATGAAAAACCGGTTTCGGTTTCTTTGGTTAATGGCATACCAACCTTCATGGGCAATCAAATGCCAAATCTGTAGCATAGTCACATAATACATATGCAACCATACACATATACGCGCGGAAACATAACGACGACACAATAAAGACGAGCGGACACAGTTCTTTAGAAAAATATACCTCTCACTTTATTCGAAATGGTTACGAAAGGGTTATTGTGTGAGAGGTGAGTTCGAGACTGAACAAAACTGCAACATATTGACCCCCAGCTCTTCTGGCTATAACGGCACTTCTTTCCCGTTCTCCTGGGCTGTTCAACCGGGGGCCTGGGAGCCCTACCTCTGCTGGGTCTGGTTCTTACTCCTTCGAACTGCAACAACTGACTCTAACTCTGATCTCCAACTAACTCGAACTTCCTGTAGCACCGGGTTATATAATTGTTTGACATCCACCTGCTTCAGTGAGCGTCGCATCTGCACTCAATTCAACCAGTCCACAGTCAAGGTTATCCCCTGATATCTTCGACCGGATGCACCTGTTATTTACACAGGTGCATTTCTTATTTGACAGCTCGGTCGGGTCGGAGGTCAATATGTTACAAATCCATCCTTGTAGAAAAACAGTAGTGATACAATTTAACCCATAGTTGGAGGGTATAAGGAGGTTCATACCTTTCGCAAGGGTATTAGTTTGAAAGTGAATGTAATAGGGCAACTAGAAAAATCAACCTAATAAATTGACATTCGGCAAACAGAATGACGACAAATCGACAGATCACCCCCTCGACGGGGCTTAGATTACGCTGACTGTATCCCCTGTCGAGAGGTAAGAACTCTCCATCCTCCAAAAAACGAAGATTGTCCTGGTTATGACGCTAAACTGCATCTGACGGTGAGGCTCCAGTTCTGGAGATCCTCGTCATTGCCATTACTCCTAGGCTCGCAAAAGTAATACCTGTTAAGGTCCTATGTGGGTCAAATAGATCTAATAAGACATTAAATATATGCGATAGGATCGTGTGCAAAAACCTCTTTTAAAAAACTACAAAAAAATGTACACATGAATCAACAATGAAAGCAATTCTATAACCGCTAGGCATGAAATAACCCTAAACAAGTTGACATACCCTTAAAATCAATCAATAGACACTGAGGTCTGGATCCATCTATTATTAGACCATAAAGAGTTATAAATGTTTTCGGCACACCGACAAATGACCACACCGAACTCAGATAAATGTACGTGTGAATGAAACCAGAATCCAGTTGTCAAGATGCATCACGATACTAGAAATGATTCATCAGTAGGCCAAATTTCGGACTATTCTTCTCTACTGGATTCTAGTAAAGTCCTGGATTTATATTTTCTCTGGAATTTATCAGTTGATGTCACAATTTTTTAAATTTCTATTATTTTTAAATTTTCTATTCGAGGGTATAGTAGCTCCTTTGGTTTCTGTTATTGGTTCTGGTTGGTGTTCATACTATTTTTCAGATTTTGGTATTCCATAGTATATGCATATTTTCCAATGAACATAGGGATTACATCTCTTGCTTTCCAAAATAGTACTTCCAATGGTCGCTAGTTGGCGTGACCAAAATAGTATTACAAAACGTATGGCAAAGACAAAACTCCCTCTCTTCGCTTCTGTCTTGACAACTAGAAAGCATGTACAAGTATGAGTCTCTTATCTGAGGGAATTCTCGTCCCAACAAACCACGCACAGTACCATGCTTTGACGTAAGCCTTCATACGACATTCATTCTATGAAAGACTCTTCAACAACTTGATAGGACTTTCTCTCCATTATATACATAGTATTTCATGCAATTCCTGTATCCTTTATATTAAGTTTGGTCAGGTAATAAATGTTTCATTGTTAATTCGTTGTAAATTCTTTTATATTGTTTGGCACAAGGAAGTGTTAAACCATAATACATTTCCTCTGCTACACGTGTCCGAATTGTATTTTTCATTCTCTAATAATTGTGGCTCTGAGTTTTGGTACTGAGATATGACAAATATACGAAGACAAACCTTCAAGTCATCGATACCAAAAACCACTCGACCCTATCACAGAAGTGTTAGGATTGAACAACCGGACACTAAATGGTCAATTGACTGAGGTTTTAATTCGCACAGTCAACATATTGAGTCTGATCAATTTCTAATAATAATGTTTGCCTGATAATTTCTTGTTGGTAACCTATGGTCTTGTGCTGCAATTAAAAGCCCTTCTGTCTCTACCTTCAATTCAGCACTTTTCAGTCATCGATTAGTTTTTACTATATGTGCGTATCGTCCATGTAGTGGTTTTTGTTCTCAGACATTTTTTAATTGGTTCAGTCCTTGTGCTTTTCCTTCTTTCTTTTTTTTATTTTTGCTGTCTCTATTGCTTTATCTTTTTACGTCTAGTTCTTTCAGTGTGAGGTCGAGTTGTTGAGCAAATTTATTGCTTTCTTTATCAATTGAATATTTTTTTCTTTAGCTTCTTGTCTGCATTTACTGTTGCAGCGTCTATTTGAGGTTGACTATTTTCTAATTTGTTATATTCATTTTCTGTTGCAGAAGTTTTCATACAATCATTATCGGTTTCATTATAAACTGGACTCATACCAAGTGCTAAAACTTACATTTCGTTGGATAACAGTAACTACCTTTTATTTGATACTATCTTTTTCCGCATCTGTTAATCAGCTGCTTTTAATGGTATATCTTCTTACATTTGCTAATTTATTTGGATCTAAATGTGTATCTGTACATTTAGTCCTTTCTTACCATACATTGTAGGTTCATTAAGTTAAATTTCTTCCTGATGGTTTGTCAATTGTACAAAAGAATGCATATCAATACTTCTTTAAAATCCTCTTTTGGCTGGTTTTTTTTTTTCCTGTGTTTTTATTTTGTATTGGTTGTAATGAAGACCTTGGAAAATCAGGGTTGGGATTATCTCGGTTCTGACAACTACCAAAGTAAGAAAAGGTTTTTGTCCAGTTGTTGATTTTTCAATCCCAAACTGGTTCATCATTGAAATACGCAGTCTTTTTTTATCTGCAGGAAGACCAATGCAGGATGCGTTTTAAAGAGGTTTTCATATATGGTTTTGGTGCAGTTTCTTCTTATTGCAAAGTGGTGTTTTTGGTTTGCTGATACCATCAGCATAAAAAATTAAATTATATTTATTATCAATCCAAAGAGACAGAATTCATATTATGTTATAAACTATATTATAAATTTATACGTTTTAAATTAAAAAACAAAAAAGTATTATGTGCCCTTTTGAAACTTTTAAGGCAAAAAGAAAAAAAATCACACCTTCTAATGTAAAATTTGTAAGTTTTAACTTAAGATAAGTAGATCTATGCCCATTTTTTAAAAAATCGAGCTTTGTAGGTTGACATATACGTTATTTTTAACTAAATTTTAATTTAGGTGGATAAATAAGTTTAACCACAACATCTTTCAGATGTAACAGTTCGATAGAATAATCAAATTTATTTACCTCAATTCCCCTCTTTTTGTATAATTTCCAACAAATGAATTCTTTTAGCAGGGGCAGGTAACAACGGCAAATCAAAATTACAAAATGATGATAAAGCTTATTCACAGAACTCCAGAGCTTCACCACTGGATACAGGAGGTTAGTGTCATACCCAAAACACATTTGCAGAAGATGCAGTCATATTCTAAGCCCTGCTGACAGTTGTAGACTTTGAAAGAAAACAAAAATACATGAAGCACTTTATGTTGGCACAATCTGAAAATAAAAAAATACACAACAATGCAATGCCGGAAGAATAGAAACTGAATGCCACACTGCCCTCTTTGAAGCTTCTCATTATACTGACAACATATAATTTTCTTTTGAGTAAAGTACAAATTGCTGAAAAGAGTTGGCAACTACAATTTTTCATATGTGCTTACATATAGTCTCCACCAGTTGATAATAATGAAATGAAAAATAAATTGAAACGATATATAGCTTCGTTGATAAATTGGCACACCAAATGGAGGAACTATATATATATATATAGTGCTACCATTGGAAAGGAGTTAATGAAAACTAAATTCATTTATTAAACTGTGAAAGGCATAGCAATAATTAGCTGCAATGATATTTACGAGAAAAACCATCTCGAGAAAAAGACAGATGTAATCTGCCACCTCATTCTGACATTTTTAATAAATTTAGCACAAAACCCATTACCATATAATGTCTGAGTCTTTGAGGGTTTTTTTTGTTTAGAATAAATTCAGTTGGCGTGGTTATCATTTTCAACTCAATTTGTCCAAGAAAAGCGGATTCATAATGAATTATTTTTGATTTTTTATGTCAGATGCAATCATTAATATGATTTCTTTTATCATACACACATATATTAGTGTTTCAAAAAGAATTAGGGGAGGCATAGTAGCTAAGGAACAGGACTATGACATTGTAGTGAGTTCAAATTCCAGTTGAACTATTATGATTACTTTTGGACTAATACCCTTGGGAAAGGTATGAACTTCCTCATCCCACTACTGTTCTTTTACAAAGATGACTTTGCCATTAAATAACCCACAAAGGTTGATATGCCATTAAATAAAGAAACTAAACCATCAAAAAGAATTCCTCTGTCTTCTTGCCAACTTATACAAAAAATGTTGACACCCTTATGATGGTATCTTTATGATATAATTTCAAAGTCTCTACATGTTCATAGTTTTGACGGGGATAATCTCTGTCAACACATTCCTAGAATCTTCCACAGATGATTAAAAAAAATGTCAATATTTCTATGGGAGTATCTTTTTTAGAAAAGCAGAACTGATATTATAAAGACTACCTGGAGAAGATTCCAATATGTTGACAAAGATGGTGAACAGGCGGAGACTTTAAAATAAAGGAACTCTCATAGAAATGTTAACATCTTTTTTAAACACCCAATATTTAAAAAAGAAAATTCTTTTGAAATCTTCTGTTGTGCCCACTAGTTATGCCTACCGAATTTAATAACTTTACATCAAACCGTTTGGGTGTCTTTCATATGTTTGTTCGATTTATACCCAAAATAGATTACAAGAATAAATAAACACTCTTTGGAAAATGACATGAATGAAGACAATGCATGATGTAAACACTTAAGCTGCTAAATACTGGTACTGCTGAACAGTGCTACCACCTGATTATAATTGCAGCATCACATTTACATGTGTATAAATGATATCTTTTCATTTTTAAAGTTGCATCTTTTATCAAACAGAATTTGAATGTGAAATGTGATCTGGACGTAGTTGCACATTGCATCACTAGGTGTTACAAGTCAATACTTTTCAAACAGTTAATCTTGTCTCTTTAAGCAGAAAGTGCACCTTAGTACAAGTTCCTTGTTTTATGCCTGAGGGATGGCATGGTAAACTAATCAATTATCTATTTCGATGAAAGATTTAAAAAAAAAAAAAAGAAAAGAAAAATCAATCCAAAGTTGCTGAAAACCAAATTCAACTGGCAAATTTTCTAGCAGGCACATCTTCCCAGAAATCTTTTGGATAACTGAAATTCTTCTTAATACAATATTTTAGCTGATCCATTCTTTATCTCTAATCTCCTAAGCAATTACTAGTGTATCTAATCTTCACTGAGTGTCTCATTACTGTGTCCTTATGCCAGACTAAGTTAAGCTGCAATAAATTAGATTTGTTATTTATGGACAGTTTATTAGACATAGACTGCAATAGTATGCATGGTAGTTGAGACAGGTACTTTCTCCCCCTCAACTCACCCTAATACCAGTGATTGGTCTTCAAGTCCAAATAATACCCAATAGTACATAGGTTATCCACATTTAGAAAATTTGCAAAACATAATCTTTCTACCCCCACCACCACAGCTCAGCACTTATTTATATAAAGACACTCATAGAAGAAATCAAATCCTATTTATGAATATCTCAGAGTATAATGTAGTTGAAGGTTCTCTCTTTATATTCATTAATGAGTCTATATTCAGCAACATAGCTTCACCAAAGGTTATGTTTGGTGTGATCAAAGGATACATTTATTACATTCAGTAATATGATTATTCAGTTGAATGAAAACACTTTGTCACATAGTGACAAAGTACATGTCATTCTGATGTAGTTTTCACAATGGAATGATAATATAAAGCAACCAATAATCCTTCCAAAGAAAAAAAAAGATTTGAGGAAAATTTGCAGAATTTTTGTTTGTCCTGTAGATGTACAGGTGAAACACAGCAACCCACATTGACCCTGCCTCTCCATCTGCCAGAGTCAGATATCCTGAGATAAAGGAATCTTATTCCTTGTTCAATACAGATGATTTGAAATAAGAAAACCCTCTTCAACTTCTCTTTTTTTATCCCATCCAACAATCAAATAAAATCAAAGATGTCAACTACAGACAATTGAATATCATTCTATTTTTCTAGTCCTAAGCATTCGACAGAAGATTACTGATTATTTGCATTAAAACATGTATATTACATTGTTGAAAATATCAGTGCATTTGTATAGGCAAGTATTTTAAAATACATGCCTTTACTGAACACATCTAAAATGGGTTATCAGATTTGAGAAAGTAAAATTAGACATAGTAACATGGTTCCAAAGTTCAATTTTACAGTCAGATTCTAAAAAGTAAACCAATGGAATAAAACAAAGAAAAATTAAAAAAGAAAAAAAATCACCAGGATTTTATAAAAAAAGATGTTTTAATATTTACAGTAAAGACAGTTCCAGTTGCTTCTTCAGCAAGTCTGAATGACAAATACTGTAGCTTTAATGAGTATGAAAGAAGTTATAACCAGTATAAAAAGAAAACATTTATAATTGAATTAGTTTGACAACATAAAATCGTTTCTACAAAGGTTGCACAGTCACATTAATGTGACTGTGATTGAACCCTATCTAGGTTGACAATAAAAATAACTGCTCCCATCTGTAATTCCTCAAGTAAGAGAGTGGTTTGCCCAAGTGCATATTAAACCACTTTTTTCTCCATCAACCATTGTGCCATGCTAGTCACAAGATTTTTATCATGATATCTTATGATAAGATAGTGGGGGAAGTGGAGTTACACATTTTTAAGGACATTAGTGAAAAGTAGAGATGCAATGGTTACTAGTTTTATGGTAAGCCATGATAAATTTCCTGAAAGTTAATAATAGTTATTTTGTTATACCGGTGACAAGGTATTAAAAATTCAGAATTAAAACATTCCTTTTCCTGATCTTTTTTTCCTCATTTGGATGACTTTAAATAACCCTTGCAAATGGCCCTTAAATATTGGGATTTCTCCTTGAATTTTTATGCCATCACAGATTATTTTTTGACAAATGAATCTTTAGCTATTGTGTGAATGATAACATTTTTCTTCAACTCACATTAACACTCCCCAAGAAAAAAACAAACACATTTCCTGTGTATTACACAGTACTTTTTAAACATTATCAGCACATTTCACAAATACTACAAAGATACTTTAACTTAGGCCACAATAATATGAAATTTTCATAGCATTGCATCTCTAGTATAAAGTGGACATAAAAAAAAACAGCCAGAATTTTAACTCAGTCCCTCCCCACATTTATACAGATTCATAGACATAGGATGAATATTATATATATATATATATATATATATATATATATATCATGTAATAAGGTTATCATTCTGGAGAAATTCTATAAGTTTTTGAAAAGATGTTAATTCTTCATTATAGAGAGATAAAGCTATTGCCCACTTAAATTGTTCTTAGTCTTGAAAATAATGGCCTATTTAAAATGTTAACATTTTTGTAGCATATATAAACAGGAATAGTTGTACTTCAAATATTGTTCTATTTATACAGATAACAGTATTTCTTATAAGTAATTGAACAGGCAAACAATTTGCTTCCAATTGCTTGGCTTTGAGAGTAAAAACAGGAACTTATGCAAAAAAGAATCAAAATTCATTATGAACAGTACCTTATAGATAGTACTGCTCTTAAGTATTTGAACAGGTGTAAAATCAATCTGTTTTTTTATTGCCTAAGATTATGGAGATTTTGATAACTTTTTCAAATAGCAGTGCGAGTTCATCTTTACAAATTCTGAACAAGATTTTATGAGAATCAAATAAAAACTTTTTTCTTTCATTTAAAAAAGCATTTTCCATAAATTTAGTACTCAAAACTCAACTAAATGTAAATTTGTTATGTTGATCGCAATAAAATTTGGTTTTCTTTGCATAATGTTCTGTTTTTAATTCTGTAAACAAAATGATTAGAAACAAATTATGTTTGGTCAAACACATGAGAAGTACTGTATATACTTACAGACATATACACAATTATGTGTTGGTAATGAATATTACACAGATATATATATAATATGCATATGCTGCTGCAAAAACAAAAGCAACAGCTGTCTGTCCAACAAAGCATTCATCAAATGATGACTCTTTGGTCAGGGCTGGTTTCAGGTAGAGAGCATTATTACTACTAACCAAGATCATCCTAGCATTAACTTAAAATACCACCAGACTTTGTTGGTTTTCTGTCACATCATTGGAATACCAGACAAAGATGCAGCTTCTTTATATTGTCCTTTGTTTTATTCAAAACTTTCCAGCATTGAAGCATTAATTCAATGAAATAAGATTTGAAATAACTGATGAGATGACACGTCATTACATTGAACATGAACGAGAAAAGAATTTTCATGAAATTCATGAGCAAAGTCGATCTATAAGATCTCAATAATGTGATGTTAATTTGAATTTATGATAAGATGATAAATCATTGGAAAGTTAAGACAAAATTCTACATAGTTTAAGTTCAAATGACTAATTTTTAAACTGGTAACTTGTACCAGTAAAAAAATGAAATCCTGCGTACCATGACTTTGGATCCCTTGAATTGATGTACAACCTCAGTATGAGAGTTACACAGTTATAAACACATGTAACTAATTTTATTGAAATGTCACTACACTGTTTTCTGACATGATGATGTTATTCTATTCCCACATCATAGATATGTATCCCATTTCTTTGTAACATGGTTATGATTACATGGACTTTTTGAACATGCAAGCCCTCCTCGATATAATAGCTTAAAACAAGCCATGCATGTGATTAAGAATAAAATATCACAAAGTTTTTGTCGTTCAGTCCTTAACCACTCATTGATTACAAAGAAGAATGATCATAAGTAGGAATGGAAAATATATGCGTGTGTGTGTGTGTGTGTGTGTGAATAGTGAGAATAGGTATCATAGGTATTTGCTGTTTCACCATAGTTAAGCAGCAAAGAGCTAGCTTAGTACTTGGATGACCATTAAGTAACAGCTGGTACTGTAAGCAATCTAAGGTCTAAGTTTAGCAAATAAGTGTTTGCTGTTACAAATGCTAAGATTATTATAGAATAGTAGTGGAGGGCATTATGCTTATTATTATAATAACAGTCTGCAAAGTCACTTGGTGCAGATTTGTTGATATAAGGAAGATGCAAACATACATGTATCTGATGATGAGGAACAGGTCAAGGGAGGTCATAATATATATATATGTGTGTGTGTGTGTGTGTGAAGTGATTAGTTGAACAGAGTCAATCAGAAAGTCAAATTGGAGTTTGAAGTTGGCTAAACTTGTAAAGAAATTTGTTGCATTCCATTTCTGACTTTCCTTCTACATATTCCATTTCATAACAAAAGAATCAAGCATCCCTTCCCCAAGATGAATGGGGATTGTCTCTTCCCCAAACTGCAATGTATCCTGACATTCTCTCTTGGTTATTTCCCTAAATGCTCAAGTCAAAGTCTCAATTGTGTAACATTAAGTTCCTAAAGGCAAAATCCATCTCTTTCCTTAAAATCTCCTTCCCTGCAATGGCACAGTGGTTTATTCACCCACCCACTCTTTTCTGTCAATCATCATAGCATACTAGCAATGAAATATTTTTTGTTAAGACATGTAGCAATGGGACAAAAACTAGAGAAAATTGGATCCATGCCTTTCCTAAAAATGCATTATCATAAAGTTAAATAAAAGTAGCCTCAGCTCAATTTAGACTCATATTGTTGATTTTATTTTTTATGCTGATAACTGTGCTTGTATAAGATTTAAGTATAGGAAAAACTGAGAAATTTTTGATTTTTAGAAGTATGAAAATCAATGTTATATGCCCATTATAACCACATAGCTTTTTTTGTATACTCAAAGAGAAAAATTCTGTTTTTAAATGAGATTCTACAGATTTTTTTGTATACTTTATATATCTCCTGCTAAAATACATAAAAAATAAGTCTACTCCTACATAAAATAACTTAATTCCATTTTCAAAATCCTAGAAGGACACAAATGGAACCAAAGTTATAAATGTATAGAACAAACACACAATGTTACAAAATATACAAAAAAAAACATTAAAAAATATATTTAATGTCACTTTCTTACAATAATTTAACATAACATCATTTACTTACAACAACTTAAGATAATCTAACACCACTTTCTTATGATAGTTTAACATCATTATTTAATACCCCAGTATCACATAAAAATACATAATTACAAAACAATACACACTGTCAATCTATATAATTTTTTAATAAAAAAACTAATAAGATTATGTAATTTCTTCTAGAAAGAATTTTTTATATTCATGTCTTATGTTTTATATATATATATATATATATATATATATATATATATATATATATAAAATGTATGTATATATAGTTGTAAATATATAAAACAATTCACTATATAGATTAGGATTTTTGAATATATTAATCTGTAAATAAATTTTTAATAGGAATTTTAGAATAAAAAATAGATATTAATATTACTTAAAAAAATTTCTTTTATATCTCACACCTCACATTAAGTAGTAGTTGTAGTAGTTGTCTGTAAAAGAGAAGATATAAAAAAAACAAAGTAATAAGATTACAAAAAAATTAAAGTGACAGTTCCTGCAACAATCAGAAGATAGAGAGGGTGAGGATATATATATATATATATATATATATATATATATATATATATATATATATATATACACATTTATATTATCCAAAGCCAAGTCAGCCGACATTGGGAACAATTCAATTTTAGAATTTTCTTTCTTCAATATCCAAGTAATTCAAAATCCAAAAGAGAGCTTAATGTAAAATAATAATAAATCAAAGTACAGACCAAATAATTCCATATAAAAGAACAACCTTTGAAAATGACTCACATTTTTTGGTAATAATATTTATTTCAGCAAACCCTATATTTTTTAGAATGTTAGATCTGCATCTTCAGACAAAGAAATAATGAGAAATTTCTAATGAAGATTTAAAAAATCCCACAAAATTCATAACCATAATCTTGTGGGATTTTTTAAATCTTCATTAGAAATTTCTCATTATTTCTTTGTCTGAAGATGCAGATCTAACATTCTAAAAAATATAGGGTTTGCTGAAATAAATATTATTGCCAAAAAATGTGAGTAATTTTTAAAGGTTGTTCTTTTATATATATAATGTATTTTTCAATCCAGTAAATCTGGAGTAGGGAACAATTTTGTCAGGACAAATAAATTATTCAAATTTCAGGATAAATGAATTATTCAAATTTTGAATATTTAAAAATTCCTGGTAAAGAGCTCAATGTAAATAAATTCCTTCCTTCCTTTGACTATCCCTCCTGTCTGGTTGTATTTTATTTTATTTTTTGTTGGATCTGATGAAGTCCTGTTAAAATTATTTTAGAGTCTTTGATTCATATCAATGCTCTCAACAGGATGGAAATAAATTTATTATCCTAATGTAAACAAAATAATATAAATATATAAAAAATAAAAGAAACAAATAGTAAAAAAGCAGGAAATATACAAAATATATATAAACATCAGTAGAATCTGGTTAAAAAATTCTTTTCTCTGAGTATATTAAAAAAAACAAGGTGGCTATAGTGAATATATAAAATTGATTTTCATGTTTCTAAAAATCCAGAATTTCTCATTTTTTCTAAACTATAATCTTTATATTTACATGGAGTAAATGTAGAAATACTACTATATATATATATATATATATATATATATATATATATATATATATATATATATATATGCATGTATGCATGTGTGTGCGTGTTCATATCATAACTCAACATATATAATGATATAAATATGAAGATTATGTTGTGTATGACTGGACATTTGATCAAAAATATTATTCCATGTCTTTTATAGAAGTTTTATTTGGATCATCTTCTGAGAATTGTCATTCAGAAGGAAGCAATGGAACTGCAACATTTGTGTCAACAAGCAGTTTTTTTTATTTTTGATTAGACAGATATAAAAAGGAAGCTTACTTACAAAAGACAAACACACTCACACACACATACACACACACACAATGTATTTGTCTGGCAAAGATCTAAGATTAGCCAGTGATTTGTGTACCTTTCTCTCATTCACCGAATGATTGCAAAATGCACTTGTGATTAAGTTTAAACAGTTTTGTTGAAAAATTTTTTTTTTTAAAAGATTGGAATAAAATGGAGGTTTTGTTAATCAGGAGCAGATTTAAGACTTGACTTTCGACTTCTTACTACGGATATCAATTCAACTGGAAAGGGTTGACTGTCAGTATCTAAATTGTCTTTATCAGAAGAAGGCTGCTGGTCAAAATCTTTTGATTTCTTTATAGTAAAACTGACATCCTGCCACCCTGTGTCATGCACCTCATCTTCTGAAGAATACTTAATACGGTTGACTGAAGATCGAGACTTTCTTTTTTGTGATGAATGTGATGTTGATCCCATAAGCCTTTGTTCTTGCAACTGGTTTACAAGAGATGAATAGTTTGTAGTTAACACATCAGCAGGAGAAGCAGTGGGGGCATTATGAGGGTAACTCTCAGCCTGTTCACAGCTGTCATCATCGTCAATGTTGATAGGTTCTGTCTTGATATTGGAAATAGAAATCTGTTTTTCTGCTGAAGACTCAAATCCCAAAGAATCAATACAAGTGTCGGGAATATCAGCTGGTAAGTTGCTGATTTCGTCAAATTTGTTGTTTGGATTATCAATGTACTGAAGGCTTTCATCCAAAGAGGGTGAAAGACACAAAGAATGTTTGTTATCTTCTTTGCTCAACATGACTTCAGGAGATGAAATGACTAAGCGTTGATAAATACTTGATGATAACATTTTCTTTGTGGAGGGCCTGGACTGTGTGGAAGTACTCTGCAGCTCTTGTGAGAAAATATCATCATCTGTTTTAAAGTTGACAATCTGGATGGAGTCGAAAGGTGATGGTGGTCTTTCACCTGGGTCATTCTTAACTGTCATCGAAGCAAGGTCTTGTGGAGAGAGGTGAGCAGCACAGAGCATCTCCAATTCCTTCATGCCAAGCTGTAGAGCCATTTGCTGAAGCTGACTTAGTAAATGACTACTTAAATCAAGCACACCATTATAAATGTATTCTGCAAATGCAGTCAGTGCTTCATGGCTGATGGTTTGAGGGAAATTCACTTGGAGAAAACGATTTGACTGGCCACTGCTGTTAAACATGGTTAGAAGTTTGGGGCACACTGCTAAAAGAACAATTTTGTGAACCTGTAAAAAAAAAGATGTAGTTGGAAAGTTGATATTTATAATATAGAGATATAATAGATTTTACAAGTATGAAATTATTATATGGTATGAAAATGGATCTTTCAGAAAGAAAAATGCAACAAAGTGTCAAAAATTACACATACACACACACACACACACACACACACACACGCGCACACAAGCAACAAGTATAGGTACCCTGTCCATGACTGAACTAAAAGGATTTTATGAACCGGTGAGTGAGAAAGAGGGAAGAGAGGAGTAAGTTAAGAATGGAAAAATGTGTCTTAATTTGTAATTAAAAGATTTTACCTATTAATTCAAAGGAAAAGTATTCTTTTATTCTATGAATTGTTTTTTCTAAATTCTTTTTTAGTTTACATCTAAAATAATATATAAAAATATGTAACCCTATACTAGTGAAATGTTTAAAACATTTTTATGATTTTTTGGCCTCCAATTAATTTTTATTTTTCTACAATTAGTGCTCCATTACAGAACAATTTTTTGATTAATAATTTTTGAAAAAGCAACATAATTCAAATTCAAAAAATTTAACAATAAAAGAATCTAATAATTCACATATTACAACACTTTTATTTTAGGAATTGTTTTTTTTTGTTTACATTTAAAATATTATTTTAAAAAATGTAACTCTAAACTCATGAGTGGTTTGAAACATCATAATAATTCTGTTTTTCTAAATACTTTTTTTAAAAACATGATAGGAATATAAATTTAGTTCTTAACTGCCTGTTGAGTTAGTGATGAAAACGTATTAATTCATTTTTTTTTACCTGATAAATATGTAACAAAAGAACCTAGAAATTAAAAATGTGACTATTTTTTAGTGGAAAATTTTCTGGATGAATTCAAATGAAAGGTATTTGTTTATTCTATAATTTATTTCTTTTTTTAAAAAAGTTTTTGAGTTACACAGATTAAAAATTAATATATTATAAGTAGGAACAATAAAAAGAAGCTAAGAATTAAAAATGTGTCCTTCCAATAAAAAGAAACTGTTTAAAAATGTAAAATTTTTTGTATTACAATTTCCTTTTTGGGTTGGTTTGGTTTGGTTTTATGGCATACCAACTATTTTTGGTTATTTAATGCCAAATCTTGTTTTTACATATATATTAAATATATGATTTGTAAACACATTTTGTAAATGCACACAGTTAAATGATCAAACAGTTCTATTTCTAAAAATTCAATTTAGCATAAGTCAACAAAGTTAAATGGTCCCAAATATTGCTACGTATCACTAACAATTCAATTAAACATCATTCATTTGTTTCCATACAGTTAAATGATCAAACAATTCAATTTAACATAAGTCATTTGTTTGCACTAAAGTTTAAATGTCAAACATTTCTATTTGACTCATAGATAGGACCCTATCAGGTGCTACCAATCTAAGCCAAAATGTATCTAGGAATGATGGCAATGAAGAGCTACTTCACATTTTCCAAAGCTCAAGCATTACTGGAGCCTCACCATCAGATTGTTTGATGTCATAACTAGGACATTCATTGGGGGAGATCTTACTCCACTGCAGAGATGCAGTCAATGTATTCTACAGCCCCAGATGACTGAGCTATTCTTTTTTGGTTTACATATAAAATAATATTTTAAAAAAGGTACCCTTTGCTTTGAAAAATTTTCATGATTTTTTTTAGTTCTTCAAGAAATTAGCAATTTTTTTACAATTAGTACAAAATTAAAAAACAATTTTTGAAAAAATATTGAGTTCAGATTTTGCCTATGAAATCTGAGTGAGATTTAAATGTGGCAAGTCTTAAAAAGAACTAAAGATTTCCCTTTTTTTTTGTATTTACCTATAAAGAACTGTGAAGGGTTCCACAAATCGAGTGATTTTTAATAAATGAATTATATCATTTAATCAGTAAAAATTAACAATTAAATCTTGTACTTTTCCTTATCATAACTATTAGATGTATTAAAGGTTTCTTCTATTCATTATCTCTAATGTCTAAATACTAAAAACAAAATTAATTTTGAAAAAGCAATTTATAGAACAAAAGTTGGGCATAAGAGCATGTGTCATTCAACAAAATAATTTTTTCCCTCAACAAACTGAGCAATGTTTGAATATGGAAAGCTCTATTTTAAGCTGGTCTATATACATTAATTGGTTAGTCACAATAAATAAACCTATCATGTTTCACTGATCCCAATAACCTTCCATAGATTTTGGTTGATGTTTTTGCTTCACATTCACAACTATTTTATAGATTTGCTCTGATTATAATAAAAAGTATAGTTTCATTTTCATTCCAAGTGATAATACAATACCAAAACAGGTCAAATATACCCTTGAAGACAATTTGTACAGGTTACCATACACATGATGTCATGAATAAAGACAAGAGAATTACAACAAAATACTGACTTTATTCAACTTAAACAATCTTTTACTTGACAAGTCCACATGTATATCATCAAGCTACCATCTTGGTTTGTGCAAGGTTTGTTAAGGGGCACAATTAACTAAAGTAGACATCAATTAGTAAAGTGTTCTGTTAAAAGGGGATAACCAGTAGTAGATTCTAATACATGATTCAATAGATTTTATCTAAAACTTAAGATATTAATTAAAAATCTGTTTTGTTGTTTAATGGTAAAAATGTTAGATTTAAGCCAAAATAATTTCATACTAAATATTTTTGCAGTGGCAGATAGAGATGAGAATTTGTAAAACATTAGGTGTAATGGTTGATGTTATAATAACAAAATTTCTCATTACTCTTCGAGATAAGGTTTTACTCATTTACCTGTGAGACATTTTTTTTAAGATAATCTAATATATAAAATACAATATAATGTCAGTCATACAGACTGATGTTATATTGTATTTTATATATAAGTAGATTACCTTAAAAAATGTCTCACAGGTAAATGAGTAAAATTTGTTAGATGATACATAAAAGACTAATATAAGATTTGTGTATTAGTTGTTCATCTTGGATAACTGGCATTGATGCTAGAATCAATTTAAAAACTTCTTTTCCCCATTTAGTAAGGAGAATACATTAAAAAAAACAAGCAGATCTTACTCAGAATGCTTACTCAAATCAGTAGAGAAACTCAAACAATTCACAAGACACTTTTCATCAGTCTACTTCCCCATATTGCTAAATCTTTGGAGATGTCCAGACAATTAACTTTGATAAACTGAATACTTTATGATGAACAGTTAAAAGTGACAAAGTCATAGAAAGTACCCAAACAAATGGAACACTTTGTACAAACAAACCCATGTTGTTGTTAACTAGTGGGAGATATTTCAGAAAGCTAACTCACCATCACAATTGTACTTCCATTGCCAATTCCTGCATCACAGAGTTGACCTTTCTTCCAAAGACTGGCCAAACATGTCATAACATTGCGTTGATGTTCTGACACAATAAGCATCTTCCGGTGCTGAGTTTGAGGTACTGGGGTAGTTGGTTGGAATGTAACCTTGGTCTCAGGCAGGGACAATTTTGGTGCAGGTCTTTCTTTTGAAGAGGGATTCAATTCCACAATGGACACACAATCACTGTAGATAGAATCCACAAGAAACAAGATTGAACATCAGTAGAAAAAAAAAAGAAATATTTTGAACAATTATCAGAAAACACAGACTTTAATTAAATAACTGGTTTGGAACACTTAGAATCTCAATAAATAATGAAAACCAAAGTCTGTCTCTTGTGGCTGAGAAAAACATACATATTTTCCGCTACTGTCAGTTGTCAATATTCAGTCCCATGTAAAAATCAGGAATTTTGAATGTGGATTTTTGAGACAGGCAGACTGACCCTGCTTGGAAGATTGGCATGATAAGGCGGTCACTTCTCATTAATGCCCTAAGGAAAAGCAAAAATCCATCTTTTCTTCCACTCCTCCAGCTATAAGTAAATAGTAGGGTAGACTGATCCTTTAGTCTTGGTACCAAAACTGATTTGAAAGAAAAAACTAAATTCAAACCAGCTGCACCCCACTTAAAAACTGACCTTGTGTTGGATCTTACTTATGATGCAGGGGTTGGGTAAATACATAACATTATACTGTTAACCATCACTCTATAGCAGGATCTTTACTAAGCTTATTCTAGTTTGGCATGGGGCTACAATAAAAGAGCATTCAGGAAAAATAAACTTACTATACTAACAATGGCTTGTTAAAACAAGCTTGTTAACTTCTGTTCTATTCTAGGCAATCTAGTTTCATTGAATTGTATAATGAAGTGTAACTTAGAATAATTGAAATTTCCAATGGCCTTGTGAACAAGTAATGCCTAAATTAAATCAAAAGGAAAAGAAAAATACCATTTTAAATATTCTCAACACCTTAAAGCCAAACATTTTCATAGCTGCAGTAAACCAAATATAAAATGATTAAAAAAATTGGGCAGGGAATTACATTCAAATGAAGATTAAACTTCAGGCTGTAATAGAATTTGGTTTCCAAAATGGTTTGTACTGTGATTCAGTAAAAATTCAAATATTGGTAAATAGTAGGGAAGACTGGGTTCTTTTGCCTTGGTACCAAAACTGATCTAAAGGGAAAACTCTAAATTTAAACTAGCTGTACACCACTTAAAAACTGACCTTGTGTAGCAGAAAGACATAAAAATGTCTTCGCATTCTTACAAGACAGTAGGTCAGCTGGTAGAATTCCAGTTTAATCTCTAAATTATTTGTTTATGCATCAAGTACAGTAACTACTTAGAAGATATCAACAGTGTTGGTTGGTTGGTTGTGTTTTGAAGCATATCACCCTTCATAGATTAGATGATTTGAAAACAAATATTTATACATGACATTATTTTTAAACAAACCAGAGTTATTTGTCTACACACAGTTAAATGGTTCCAAGTATTGCTATGTAATACTAATAATTCAATTTAATATCAATTTGTTTGCACACAGTTAAATGTTTTTAAGTATAATAAATGATTAAATATTTCTATTTCCCCCATAGATGGAACCCTAATATGTACTACTATTCTGGGTCAGAGTGGGTCTGGGAATAATGACAATGAAGGGGTATTCTAGATTCTCCAAAGTTCCCAACAATTTCAGTTAAGAAATTTGAGTATGGTAGTCAAAACAATTTTTTTTTCTCTAAAAGAGAAAGAATACAATTAGGATTATCACAAACATAATCTGATTTTTTTTATAACAATTTATTACCAGCTATAACTTTTCTACCTTTGATAGTATAAAAAATCTTGTATCATAACTATATTTATAGTGCTTTGAGGATAATGGAAATGAACATAGAAATTAGAAAAACAATCATAATCTCTTGATTATAAATTAAATAGAGTAATTCCTCCTTTATTCTTTCTAGAATTTCAGTTACTTACAGTCAAAACCCTAAAAATAAACAATACATATATTTTACTTAATAATGGGCCATCGATTGATAAAATCAGAGAAAACGGCTTTGAGTTGACAAAGAAAAGAAGCAGAAGGTACCCCGCAAAAACAATTACCGACGCCGACTACACTGGTTCTGGCAAATACACCCAACCAAGCAGAAACACTACTGCATAGTTTGGAACAAGCTGCCACAGGCATTGGATCCATGTCAATGCACACAAAACTGAATATATGCGCTATAATCAAACAGATGACATTTCTACACTAGACGGAACCTCTCTGAAACTGGTAGACAAATTTACCTACATAGGAAGCAGTATCTCATCAACCGAAAAAGACATCAACACACGGCTAACAAAGGCATGGACAGCTATCGATAGGCTTTCGATCATATGGAAATCAGACCTGACCGATAAAACGAAACACAGTTTCTTCCAGGCAGCGGTTGTGTCGATACTGCTGTATGGATGCACTACTTGGATGCTACCAAAACGGCTGGAGAAAAAGCTAGACGGCAATTACACAAGAATGTTGCGAGCAATATTGAACAAGTCCTGGTGGCAACACCCCACAAGGCACCAACTATACGGCCACCTGCCTCCCATCACAAAAATTATCCAAGTTAAACGAACCAGACATGCAGGACATGGCTGGAGAAGCAGGGACGAGCTCATAAGTGATGTACTCCAATGGACCCCCACATATGGCTGAGCAAAAGCAGGACGACCAGCTCGAACATACATACAGCAGCTATGTGAGGATACGGGATGTAGCCCCGAAGACCTGCCAGAGGCGATGAACGATAGGGAGAAGTGGCGAGAGGGTCAGAGATATCCGTACTAGCAGCACGACATGATGATGATGATGATGAATAATGGGCCAAAAGTACAAGAATAGTGTTGGTGGGAATTTATATACATAAGAGAAGCCAATTCAATAAGAGCTTCCTTTAAATGAAGGGGAAATTAAGGCTGCTAAGATCTTTGATAAAAATGAATCTTATGTTACATAACTTATATTAGATTATAATGTTATTAAAGTCATTAATCTCATATTGTGTCTAATGTATAAATTAAATTTTACTAATATGGATAGGGGAAAACAGTATAGAAAAAGTTTACGACTAATTTCAAGCATTTAATGGAGATTTTGGAATATACCCACTCAGATAAGAGGAGATACTATATTGATTACCTAAAAAGATATTTTATGTGATACTTTCATGTTATTGAATGGTTTAGTTTAGTTTGTTTTACAGCATATCAACCTTTTTGGGGTTATGTAATACTAATTTTTTTTGGGGGGAAGGGGGGGTTGCAAGCAGTTATATGGTTTCAAATGATTGTTCCTAACTAATAATCATCATTTACTAACAATTATAGATCTTCAATTAATTATTTCTATCAGCTACTAATAATTATTTGTACACAGTTATATGGTTTCTAGTATTTCTAAGTAATAATAATAATTTGCAAGTTTCATACTCAGTTAAGAATATTTTATGTGCCAATGTGTTAAAGTTTAATCATTTTAAACATTTTCTCAAGCAGATGTTTGATACAAAATAAATTATAAGACATAAATACATAGGATAATTTTGGACCACGGTAATGGTATATGAGGTTTCTAGCTGCATGTTAGGATTTATTTGTTTAGCTAATTGGTTTTATGGCATGTCAACCCTTTCTGATTTATTTAATGCCTAAGTCATTCGAGCAAGAAATTATATGGTCTCAAGTAACTTACTATTCGATAATCATTTACAAACTACAGCTTCAAGTAATTATAAATACAAATAATTTGCACACAGCTATGATTTCAAATATTTTTATCTAATACTAATTATTTGCAAGCTATATGATTGGTTTTAAACCTTTGATTATTTTATGCATCACATAAGTTAGTTTAACAATTATGGTCTCTAATTACATACAGTACAAAAATATATCTTCACAATCATTCTAAACAAGTAAGCCCTTTATATTTAGTTGCCATATAAATGTTTCAAGTGCCAATTGATGTAGTTCAAAATCACTTTAAACATTATCTCAAGTAGATCTGTTTGACCCACAGATGGAACCATAAATACTACCCAAGTCAGAGTGGACCTGGGAATAATAGCAATGAAGGGGTCACACCACACTCACCAGAGCTCCAGAACTGGAGCCTTAATACCATATGCAGTTTAGTGGTATACCAAGGACAAAATATTGACAAGGAACCAATGAGAAAATGAAAGTCATTATCCAAAAGAACCAGTGGCTATTGTTTTCTAAATAGGATTTTATAAGCATTTTTTTTCATCAAGTTTGTTGTCAGCATCACTGCAGTGATCCCGAAAGCATAAGAACTATAGAAAGCCTACCTGCTCTCTCGTTGTTTACAACTCTTGCCTTCAAAATATCTACGCAAGATTTTGGACGGATGTGGTTCCTGTAGTTCTGCACTGGTCACAGTAGCTGAAGCTTCTCTCTTGTTGCCATGGTTCTCGGATGAGATTTTCATTTCATTGTTGGGTGACTGATGAGAAACAGAGGAAAAAAATCATAACATAAACAGTTAGTACGGTTTCTTTGTTTAATGGCATATCAACTTTTGTGGGTTATTTAATGGCAAAGCCATCTCTTGTAGAAGAACAATAGTGGTATTATTTAAGCCATAGCTGGAGGGATAAAGGCGTTCACACGTTTTCCCAATGGTCTGAAACTGAATGTAATAGCATGGCTGGAGTTCAAATTCGATTACTATGAGGTTGGCATTTCTCATAAACAGATGGAACAATACAAAATGTTTTCAGATTTGAAGTATGTTCATTTTTTGCTTATGTTATAATGTGAAGTTGATGGAAAAGAAAAACAGAAGTATTGATGGTAAAAATCTTTACTGCAAAGGTGCTGCTCTTCATTTCTTGTTTACATTCTCATGCAGAGTAGAAAACAAAATAGGGGTCCTCAGTCCTGTGACTTTAGGACATTTATGAAATAAATGTGCATGTGTTGGTTTACATCAATGAACATAAGCCTATAAATAATGAAATTAACTCTGAAAATCAAACTCATAGGTAATAAATATTCAATTAACAAATTTTGGAATTGTGAGTAATATTTTGAAGTTGGTTATTTACCAAGCATAGTCTGGCACAAGGTCACATTAGTGGAGCACCCAATAAGAAACCGACTATACTAACTATAGCCTAAAAGACAAACTTGCTAACCAACAAACAGCACCAAAATAGAAACAAATCAATTCACAACTCTTTTGTTAAATATCAGTTACAAATATCAAAACACACATTTGGGACTTAGCTTCATTATATATATATATATATATATACATATATATATAACACCCCACAAGGCACCAAGTATACGGCCAACTGCCTCCTGCCACGAAAACTATACAAGTTAGACGAACCAGACATGCAGGACACTGCTGGAGAAGCAAGGACGAACTCATCAGTGATATGGCCAAGCAAAAGCAGGACGACCAGCTTGAACATACATACAGTAGCTATGTGAGGATATGGGATGTAGCCCTGAAGACCTGCCAGAAGCGATGAATGATAGGGAGGAGTGGCGAGAGAGGGTCAGGGATATCAGTGTTAGCGGCACGACATGATGATGATGATGATATAAAGTAAAGTGGGCAACCCAAAAGCTCCCTTTTCATTAGCTACTACACCAAGGTGTAGGGGAGGTGCTACTCCTTTCCTTGGATTGCGCCACTTTACCCTTGATCCTTACCTTATAATGCTGAGTGTTAAGCAAGGAGGCGTCAAGTACCATTTTTGGAGTTTTTGGTATGACTCGACCCGGGATTGAACTCTGATTTCTCGGGCCACTGGTGAACTATACCCACTAGGCCAATGGACTAGTATATATATATATATATATATATATATATATATATATATATATATATAAATAAACAAAAGTGATAAAACAAATAGGAATATTTCTTTTATATTATTCATTGATTGTTTTCAACTAGTTTTGACCTTAGGTCTTCAACAGGAGAAAAGTTTTTGTGGAGAAAAAACTTTCTTTTAGAATGTTTTTAAAAACATTTTTATAGGAGTTGATATGCTAAAAGAGAAACAACAAAAAGTATATATATGCCAAATAGACATCCATATTATGATACTCCAAAGTTTTCGAAATTTAAAGCAAAAAATGGCTGCTGAAAGAAATGTTTTATAGAAAATGAGGTTCTTGATTTCTTAGCGGAATGTTTTCAAGAAAAGTGTGAAATATTTTGCAAGACTTGGATGAGCATTGAGTCACTTGTGACAGATGAACATACTGATGAATTTGTTCAAATTCACAAACTTCAAGGTAACACCATACATACATTTTAAGTAGACATGCTCACATCTATATGAAGTATTATGTTGATGCAAAAGGTGAAATGATGATTGTGAGCTAATTATTTATAAATCAATATGTCTGAATATATACACATGCTCTCATATTCTGACAGTTTTGTTCTACAAAAAAATCCTGCCATGCATTTACCTGACTGCTTGTTTGATATTTGGGAGGTGCAAGTGGTCCAACAGTTAAGGACACAGAAAATAGAATCTGAAAATTAAATTCAAATTCCAGCTGAGACAGTTTGTGTTCAAATTAAGACCCCTGGGAAAAGCCTGAATCTACCTCATCTTCACTTAGCTAGGGATAAAACAGTAAAGCAGACTAGGCTTTAAGCCTTGTTTGGTAACAAGTCTAGGAAAAAGAAAACTCTGAATTCAAAACCAAGTGGCCACAAAGTTAGCAACTCCACCTCCATAATATCTATTTGTTACTGAAACTGTAACACTGTCACTAATGCATTGAGGTTGCAGCCTTATGCTTTATAAGGTGAGGCTACAGATTATAGTTTAATAGTTACTTTTTATTGTATGATTAAATAATTGAAGTGTTTTGGTGAGGTTATTCTATTCGGTAGAAGAAGCACTTTTTTTTTTACATGAAAATAAGCAAAAATGATACGAGTGGTGGTATGAAAATTAAAAAAAAATCTCAATTATCTTGAAAACGGCACTATTATATACCTGATGATGCTTCTTTTAGTTTGGTTGATTTAAAAAAGAAAATTGTAAGAGACAATTCTTTCCTAGATCATCATTGACATTGATGCTTTCATGTTAGGCCAGCCTTTTTTGATTTTATATCTAATTTATTTCATTGAGTTAATAAGAAACTTAAGCACAGTCAAGAAAATGTTATTTCTCAAAAAAAAAAAAAAAAAAAAAGAAGAAATATACAACATAATCACATTTGTTAATTATTTCTACTAACATGAAAAGTAAATTATGAATTCCTTTCTAATGAAATGATTTCAGTTTAGAATTGGACATTTGTACAACCATTCTGATATCATTGTCATTTTAAAAGAGTGAACATAAAAACTATCACAGGTAACATCAAAGCTATCAATGGAAACATGCCAAGTCAGGCAAGCTTGGTGTGGTAGAACTTCCTAACCCAACTGCAACAGTTTTTCATGGATCATCTATGCAACATAAGGCCTGACAAAATCATACAATTGTAGGTGTTTTTCAGTGATTACATTGGCCTCACTTTGAAGTTGCATAACACTACACTTTGATAACACTTTGTAAACAATGTCTCACATGTTCCAAAAGCAACAAGGTAATTTTAGGATGCAATACTGGCTATAACAGAAGTATCCTTATTAATCTCTTCATTTGCACATCATATCAATGTACAGGCACCACTTTCCATAATCTGTAATACCAATGTGTGTGCAATCTTCAAAGAAATCAAAGACACATAGACATATAAACGGTCATTTAGCATCCAGTTTCTGAATTTAAAAACTTATGAACCAAAGATGGTAGGATGGGTACAATAAATGTAGAGATGCTCATAGTGCAATGGTTATTGTCATAGAAAATGGACACGACAAAAGTTCATATCTTGAATAAGGCTGTTGGCATTTCTTATAGTGCTAATGCTCTTGGGAAAGGTATGAATCCAACTATTCTCCCTCCAACTCTGGGGAAATAGTATGACAGACTGGACTCTTTAACCTTCTAGAAAAAGAAAAACTGAATTCAAACTTATTAAACTCCTTTTAAAAATTGACCTTGTGTCACATCTTGCCCATGGCAAGGAAGTTGGGTAAATATATACAGTTAATCTGCCATGTAATTTCTTGATTGGTTAATTGCAGCCTGACATAATTTATCTTGATTCATTTTTGATGGTCATTCGTGTTGAGGCTTGTCCAATGCTCCACACCAGAATTTGGTGAATCTCTCATAAACTGTTCATAGCTGATAGTCACTTCTCTAAATATCTGATTGGTTTAAAGTACTGAGATGGCTGAACTGAGGCCAACTTGGAAATTGTATAATAGACACATTCTCAACTGATCAGAATAAACTCTTTTCTTGACATTGAGAAAGGTTTGATACAAGTAAAATTGATATTTGGTAAGGCCAAAAACTACCTTACATATACTCTGAAGTGAAATATTCCACAACATTCTGGAACATTGAATACATTCTTACTGACTGAATGTATAAGTGTGGCACTATAGAGTCCTGCCCTGAGCAAGTTTTCAGAAACATTTGATTGGTTGGTTTGTTTTATGGCGTATCAACTCTTTTCAGGTCATTGAACACCAAATTAAATTTCAAACAATTCAGTTTAGTATAAGTATAGTTTTTGTTTACATACAGTTAAATGTCAAAACAGTTCTATTTCAAACAATTCAGTTTAGCACAAGTACACAGTTCAGTTCTATTTGACCCATAGATAGGACCCTATTAGATGCTACCACTCTGGGCCAGAGTGGACCTGGGAGCAATAGCAATGAAGGTATACTCCACATTTCCCAAAGCTTCAGCATTACTGGAACCTCACCATCAGATTTTTTAGAGCCATATCTAGGACACTCATTGGAGGGAAGGGTTTTTTTTTACCTCTCTGCAGAGAAGCAGTCAGTGTATTCTACAGCCCTAGCTGACTGGGCAAAGAAACATTAGGATTTAGAAAAAAAGTTTACAGAAATATAGTATTGGACAAAAAAAAAAAAAAAAAGACAGGAAAAAAGTGAACCATTCTTTATTATTGCCATGAATTTTAATGAAACCTCAATAGGAAGTGATTATTTTCCTTGATTATTGTTGTCTGAAAGGTCAAATTGTGACATACAGTGATTGTGGACTGTCCACATATCACCAAGAAATTGAATTATTATCATTCATCAAGATTTTTGTCAATCATTTGTCGAAAGCATGACCAGATATAACGTATCACTTTAACCTGCAATGAACCTGGCAGAAATTGTTGACAAATAAAATCAACGTGATTACCAGAGAGCAAGCAATGCATGAGTGTAAGCTGTGACCAATGGAGAACAAGCATTGAGTGGGTATAAATCATGGCCAATGAAAAGCAAGCAATGCGTGTGTGTAAGCTGTGACCAATGGAGAACAAGCATTGAGTAGGTGTAAATCATGGCCAATGAAAAGCAAGCAATGCATGTGTGTAAGCTGTGACCAATGGAGAACAAGCATTGAGTGGGTGTAAATCATGGCCAATGAAAAGCAAACAATGAGTGTGTGTAAGCCGTGACCAATGAAAAGCAAGCAATGCATGGGTGTATGCCATGACCAATGAAAAATAAGCATTGTGCATGGGTCATGTGGGAATTTTAAGACTATATAAGGTCAAGAATTTTGGCTGAAGTCAGTTTCAGCTGGTTGTTCCAACAGCTTCTTTGTGTGTGTGAACTCTCTTACCAATTACTCACCTGAACCACACAAACGCCACCATCGAAGAATAAAAATATATTATATTTTATATATATATATATATATATATATATATATATATATGATATGTGTTTCTAGTCGTTCGTCAAGACCCAGCAGTAGTATACTGCACAGACACTGTCAATCAGTAATTGATGCTAATGGATACCCTACAACCAAATATTAAGTGGTCATAAATTTTCTTAACTTGTCATAAATTTCATCAATTGTCTTGATAAAATTTTTTTATGCCAGCTGTCTGTTTTCGTTTTTTCAATATTCTAACTCCTGATAAAACTATTATTTATCATCATCAAGTCCATCTCTCTTAGTAGGTTCACTAGCCAGCATCCAGTGTCTGCACAGAGTTGATGAATATATGTCTTTGCTGGTATCCATTTGTTGGAATCCACAAACTAATATTACCAGCTGATAAAAAAAGGCATTCAAATGTTTTTATATTCACCAGATGGTAAGCCATAAAGTTAACATGTTTTTTATATTGCCAAAAGCAAAAATCTAACCTTTGATTTTTGATACTTAAGTACTTAGAGGTAGATATTTAATAGGTGATATCATTACTTAGAAGCAGTTGGGATGTTCAGATAAAAAAAATTTTATTACCTTATATCAAAAAAGAAAAACTTTGGGCTATTGATAAGACACAATGGTTCTTAAAAATTGCTGATACTAATACCTTGTAGAATGGACAAGAAAAGAAAAGGTTAGAAAAGAAAATGTATAGGATGATAAATATCTCATCTGGTCTCAATTTCTGATATATTCAGCCATGCTCTTTGGTTTAGTTGAAGACAATAGGGAAAGAGTAATTGGAGTCACAGAAGCTGACAAGTTGCCATAGTAGTCAATGTTCCATTGGTCAAGTTACAAGTGATATTGCCATCAGTGACACCCAAAGAAAATGCTGCCAGTGTTAAGTGCTATATCTCCCAAAAGTGCTAATGAAGAGTAAATTCTAAGCAACATGAATAAACTATTTTTAGGCAAATTGCAGCTGTTTTCGCCTTCTTCCATACTGTTTTAAAAATCTAGTCATTTTCTCCTTTCTTTCTTCTCTTTAAATGAAAATATATGGAAAACTAGTATATCAGTGAGAGACTATCAAAGGGCATCAGCTGGGCTGAGATGTCATATAAGGCTCAAACTGAATGAAATAACTAACAACAGTTGATAATATTTACTAAGCTTAACTTAGTACAACTAAAGTCAAATTGAATGTGGGAACAGATGGTTGGCTGGTTTTAAAACATCAACCCTTGTTGGGTTATTTAATGCCAAAGTCAGTCTTATTTTTTGGTTTTATGTAACTAATCTAATGTTCATTTGTAAAGAATTATACGTAGCTTCAAGTAACTATTTCTAATGCAAATAATATGCATGGTTATATGGTTTCATCTATTCCTATCTAATACTGATAAATTACAGTTACTACCACTCCAGGTCAGAGTGGACCTAGGAGTAATGGCAATGATGTGTTGACTCCATACTTTCCAGAACTCAAGAAATAGGGTCTTGCCATCAGATGCAATTTAGTGTCATACCTAGGACAATGGGAATAGATGTAAGTTAGGTTGTATTGTATCAATCTTCCATGTAGAGGAAGGCTTACCTTCCTTAAAAACCAACATACAAAACCCTTGTTTTACATAATGATTGATCACTGGCCTATTACAAATCTATAAGTGTGGAACACTAAGTGCAAGACAATCTCATTAGATGAACAAAATAGCTTGCAATAACATACTTGTTAACCATTTTTATCAGTTATCATAGTATAAAATGGACTAGGCTACCCAAGTTCAAATCTTAAATGAAGCTGTTTACATTGAGAAAGGTATAAATTCAAATATTCTCCCAATAGCTATGGGTAAATAGTAAAGTAGACTGGGCTTTTTAACCTTGGTGAAGAAACTGGTCCAAGAGAAAAAAAACTTTTCATTTAAACAAGTTGTAGACCTGAAGAGAGGTCATGCTACATTAAGGTAGGTTGATTTTGGAACTATAGTATTGGGCTAAATATGAAAGTTGAGGTTTGACATGAAAAATAATGACACAAAATATGTTTTTATAAATGAGTTTAAAGAGTAAGTTTAGGTCCAAAATCGAAGCTTCAGAATGTCACTTTGTTGATCAGTGAAAGATTTAACACCGTCAAAATGTTCCAAACTCTTATAGAAAACAAATGTATAAATATCATTTAATAAAATGTTTTCCAATATGCAAAATTTCTCTCATTCTCAATAAATCAAAATTATGAATATAAAAATATTCACTTGTATGAAGGCAAAATGGAAATTAAATATGCATTTCAAGAATTGGCAGCAATGAAAGATCACTTCCCTTTGGAATTCAGGTTTTATTTTTTAAAGGAAAAAATTAGGCAAATTTAAATTCTCAATAAAACACCATAAAAGTGAAAAATTTCTTTATTTTAATTAACAATAGCAAAATAAATATATTTTGTTTATGAATCTTGTCTACCGGACTTCCTTTTCCTGAGTATTATTTGTTTTCATTGTTATAAACATCTTGTCATTTTTATAATATGAGATTGAGGTAATCAACAACAGTATTTCTAATAGCAAAATTCATTAGTTTTTTTGTATTTTTATGCAACAGGCTTAATTATTTTAAAAAGAAAGAAGAATACTAGTTTAATCTAAATAATTTTGTTCTATTTTTTTCTTGATTCAAATTAAATTTTATATTTGAAATTCATATTAATAGGGTAATGTTCCAGTTTCATATTAAAAAACATAGTTGATACTCTTTTATGATCAATATCCTTAACATAATACAAACACATAAATTTTTACTTAAATACCCCTGCCAAGTTCATGATGAAAAAATTTTAAAAAACAACACTTTTTCCTACAGTTTTTGGAGTGTTTTGAACAAATTTTTCATTTCAATTTGCTACAAATTAGAGACTTTACTTTTTGGGGGTAATGATTAGCATACTGGATGTTTACATCATAGTAAGTAAGTTTGAACTCCAGCCACACAATAATGTTCACTTTTGGACTAATACCTTTGAGAAAGGGACAAATTCCTTTATCCCTACCAGCTATGGATTAAATAGTACCACTATTGTTCTTCTACAAGGATAGTTGGAGTTTTAAATAACCCATAAAGTTTGATATGCCATTAAACAAAGAAACCAAACCACTTTTATCTATTCTAAAGTTTATATATTTTTAAATGGCACAGACATACTTTATCTGTTGAATTTGAATTTAGGAAAACCAAATGGCAATTAAAGGGTGTGTTTAAAAAACAAATAAACATATTCTACTTTAACCCATACAGTATTGGAAAGAGAGTTAAGTGTAGCAAGTTTGGCTTAGTGGCCCTGTCTTTTCAAACCAAAATTTTAGTCATAGCCTAACCCTAACTCAAACCCTTTAATTAATATGTCCATTCAACTAAAACACCCTAAAACTAACCTTAACTCCTTGCTATAATTATCAGCCATTTTTATAGGAAACTGGAAGATAGCCTAAAAGAGTTTGATTCATAATTGTTTGTTTTTTTTTGTTTTATTTTGATGGTTGAAAAACACATTCAGTTTTAACCCACAGTAACAGTTCCAAAAGTTTTTTGGCTAACCAAGTTATCCAGTTTAGTAATTTCCTTGAAAATATCTATCTCCACTTAAAATATTATAACATTTCAAAATTGATTGCAAAGGAAATAACCAGTATTTGGTAAGCAGTGAACCCACAATTACTTTTATTAAAGAAATATTACATACAGCTGAACCTGAATGTCTCAAGACAGCCAAACAGATTAACAAAATCTGTTGCTGCATCTAAAGGGCAAAGAATTTAGGAACATCTTGACAAATTATTTGATATTTCCTCGTGTGGCTGTAAACTGCCTGTCTTAAGATGTGATGGCTTTGCAGTAAAATGCAATAAAGAAAATTACCAAACAAGATACATTGTCTGCATTTGTCCTTCTAAAAAGAGGTAATGTTAATTCTATGGTTGTTTTAATTTTTATTTGTTTAATTTGAACTCATCCATGTCTCAATTTTCAAAACTTTAATTAATAGAATATAAATTTACCTCTGATAAGAATACAAATAATGTTGTGATATTTTCCTTAAGATTTGTCATGTATGTTAGATTTGTTATTAAACATAGGCAAATTCCAAAATTCAAGGTTCCCATCGAAGAGAGAGAGAATATTTAAAAGATCAGACAGAAAAAACAGAACCAAAATTCATTTTCCAACTAAGACCTATTGACAAAGATGCTGTCAAAAAATAGAAAATGTCCAGCTGAAACAGAGAGATTAAACAAGTAGTTTGAAAGACAGCAACAACAAAATTCTTCACATGTTGCCTCTACATTCGATATTTTTCCACAGTCTTCCAGTGATGAAACAACCGATGACAGTTTTGGGGATCTTACAGTCTTTTAAAAGTCTCTAGATATTCTATAGAACTTACTAGAGATGATATATCTTCCAGCCTTGAGGCATGCCTTACTAATGCTTTTCTATTAGACCTACAACATAAGGGCCTTCTTCATCCATGCATTAATTTAATAGACATCCTCATAGACTAATTAAAAACAGGGAAAAGCGAGTGTAAGTAACCAGCCATCAGAAGAATGTCCAGAATTTTGAAAATCTCATCTATATTGCTGTTGATTGCAGAGTTGATAAAGACACTTTGCAATACAAAGCGGTTACAGAGGAAAATGATAAAAAAATCTAAGAAAAGTAAGAGAACAGAACACAACTTAACTTTCACCAGAGAGCTGGATACTAAAAGCAGATATTTCACCCGCATTATTCCAAACATTTGTGCAACTGGTATTGTTCTAGCAAAGGATGTTGTTGTTTTAAAAGAACTCAACAGTGTAAATACTGTCAAGGCAGTTATTGTGGACAATACCAGTACAAACATTTGTTGTGAGACAGGGCTTGTCACAGATCTGGAGTTGCACACCATTGGTTGTTCACTTCAATTCAAAATTCATAGTTGAAGTATATGCAGCTGGTTTGAAATTAAAAGGAATAATAAATTCTATAACTAACAACTGTATATCTTCAGTATGATCCAGAGAATAAAGTAACAGTTGACCTAGAATGTTGCATTAAAGAACTTAGAGCATAATGCTTTTGCTTTGCTTCAAGAAAATACTTTTTTTTCTTAATGTTGAAATCTGATGAATTGGAAGTAAAGAGGCAATACAAAATTTAAATAAGTAAATATTTATTCATCATTATGTCAATTTACAAGAATAATTTTAGAGTTTCTTTCAAATTACATCACAAACATATAACCAAGTATAAGTAAATTTTTTAATAAAATTATTTTTTGTTTCAGAAGTGGCAAGCTACCAAAGAAAAGATTTAAAAATATGACACTATACACGGGTCAAAATTGATTAACCTCTCACTAAGAGGAGTGTGTGAACCTGTGCTTGTAGAAGGTTTTTCAAATAATGAATTATGGGAATCTTTAATGAATGAGACAATATTAAAGTTTCCTATTAAAATTAACTAAAGCTTTATAAACATGTATATGGAAAAGAAGCAAGATACAAGGACATTATTACAAAATCATTGTGCCATCACATAAGACCTGCATTTAATTCAAAGGGAAATTATACAGAACAATTCAGCTATATTATGGTGTAATATGTTATAGAGTGCAGTAGGTTTTAGTGCAATGTTTAATGAACAATGCAAATTCAAACCATTTTGTCCTATAATTTGTGCCCAGTAGTATTAAGGTGTAATACACTTTTATCTATTTTTAAAAAATAATTAGGACCCAACAAATGGTGTAAAAAAATCTTTATTCAGTCATTAGTCTTTTTTGTAATCTTTTACAATTTTTATAGTTATCATTTATTTGAATACAGTAAAAAAATGTATATTTTTCTAGTGGTGAATCATATTTAGAATTCTGGTTTGAATATATTTTCCAATCATTGTATCTAATACAAAAAATATCATTTTTATCTTGATTTATTATTTAAATATTAAAATTTTGAAGTCAATTTATAAGCAAAAACCTGCAAAAATTAGGTATTTCTGAACATTTTTGCAGATGATCTTTAAAACTAAATACTCAAAAATTGGCAAAAGCTAGGAATCTAATCTTTGGTATCAGTTCTTTTCCCAGCTTTCTTACTGAGTTCAATGTTGATTTTCCAAAAAGAATGACAAATCAACCTGCCCTAATGCTACATGAATAGGGCACACACAACTAAATCAGGTTACAGGATAAGTCATCATCATCACCAATAATATTCTGAGGATGATTTGAATAAATATTGAACTATAACTCTTGTTTGTTAATCAAATGCAGCTGATTTACAAACTTATTTTGCTTAAAGAAAAATAAAGACTTGTCATTTTTACCTTTAATGAAGGATTTTTCATTGTCATGGGGCTTGTCCAACTAAATCTTGTGGCTATTGGTTCATTTCTTGCAGGCAATTTGCTTGTCTCTGTAACAATAATTTTGAAAAATACATTAAAAGTTAAAGAAAAACTATATTTAGTTGTTTTTACAATTCAAAAAAATATTTTATGAGTGTCTTTTAAAATATTTTTAGAAAAAAAATACCCAATCAGTTGGCAAAAAAACAGACAATATGTTTAAAATGAAAAGAACATAAGAATCAGTTGAAATAATTTTGTTGGAAGAGCATTAGACTGTAGATCTAAAGGTGTCTAATTCAATTCCAGGCTTTTAGTATAAACATTACTAAGTATTTCATATGGTTGATATGTTGTTATTTCAAATAATCAAATTTGAAGCTTCTTTACAAGGATGCAAGTCTAGCAGATTGGTATTTAAGTGCTCTAATTTTTAACATGTGACTTACTGAATAAAAAGACAATAATATTTTCAACTAAATGTTTTTGTAATTTTTAATAGATAACTGAGATGGTAGATTTAAAAAAAATCTTTTGATAATACAAATTGTAGATTGTCAAGTTGGAAAACCATGTTAATATCATTGTATTCACTGGATATTAATTTGGATTAAACTTCAAAGTGACCAACCTGTGCCACTTGAATTTGTCTCAGACAAATCAAGAAATGGGTTATTATTATAGTATATATTGCCAAAATAAAGCTAATGAACAAAATAGTTTGCAATCCTAATTAAATACAGAACATTCTGCATTTAAGAAATGAAGATAATAGAGTCAATGCTTTAACAAATTCAAAAAAGATTCATTTTTATCATTCATGCCTTAGAAAATAGTTGGCTGATTTTTTCTAAAATTCTATAATGAAGTCATTAATCCATGCATGTTTTGGTTACTGTATTCAGTAGTCTTTACAAGTTGCTTTGTATTTTTGTGGAGAAGAAAAAAAAATTTTTTTTAAAGATCATTACATGCAATATAATTTAAAAAAAATATTTTTTCATCTAATATGTTATTAAAAAAGAAATAAAGAAGGAAAAAATTTGATTGATTTTAATGGTATGTCAATCTGTCTAGGATTATTTTATGCATAAAAGTTAAGGAATCACATTCATATTGACATTTTTTGTGTAGTTGTTTCTTTTTTTTTTGCACATAGTCCTATTGAATATGAATAATTTTTAAACAGATCAACTTGACCTATACAGAGTGAATCTGAGAATAATGGCTATGAAGAGGTACTCTACACCGTGGCCGTCGCTATAATATTATGTATTATAGCGACGGCCACATCTACACTCTCTAAAGCTCCAGAAATGGAGCCTCATCATCACATACAATTTAGTGTCATACCCAGGCACCCCATTTTTGGGAAGGGGGAGTAGAATTTTAAAAGCAGGTAGCCAAGATTACTAAAATACAGTTTTCTGGTCTACAACCTCAAATCGGTAAGCTATTTCAAAGAATTTTCTGCAACAGACACAAAGGAATTTCTTTAAAAAATCTTTGGGAATTGTTTGGATAAAGTAAATATCTACTTTCTTTCAGCTCATTTAATGGCAAACCATATGATTAAGTATAGCTTTCACTTCTGTTTAGAGCTATTCTTTTTTCTTTTCACTGAATACTGATAATTCTTATATTTTATGATCTCATAAAAATACTTTGATTTTTGTTTCATTTTGCTTAAAGATAAAACAAAAAATAAATAAATACAAATAACTATCTAATTTTAAAATTATATTAATGATATTAAAAAGTAGCCAACAAGGTAATATTTTTACAACTTGGTCAAATTATAGATAATGAAACACAAAAGTTACTTTTATCAACTAGAGTAAGTTCTATCATTTAAGAAGTTTCAATATTAAAACAGCTCAAAGTCAGCTGTGTGGTTAACTGAATTCTTTTAAAAATTCAGATTACCAACATTGATTATGGACTAATTTAGATATACAATGATTCTTTTTTAAGTGAATCTGTTTAACAACATGACTTTGTTGTTGTTGAGTTTAGTCAGGCACAAAGCTGTAGCTGTGTAGCATTCAAAGAGATTTGAACGTACTGCACTTGCAATGGTTTAGCAAACTTGCTAACAACCTTTGCTCTGTAACAGGCATCAAAAACATTTTTTACCCTCTGAGAAAATTTTTAATTTATTTTCTTCACTTTGAAGAAAAATGTATTCTTTGCAACCTGAAAAATAATGCTATCAAAATTTAAACAAAAAAACAAAACAAACAAAAAACTCTACAACAACAATAATAATAATAATAATTAGAAGAAATGTAGTTATTTACTAAAATTAATTTAGTTGTGGCACAAAAAGCGTATAAAGTTTTTCAGTTGAGGAAGTTTTTTTTTTTTAGTATATTCAGAGGAAATTGTGCAGATTTAAATGAGGTAATTTGAACATTTTAAATCATGAAATTTCATATCCGTAGCTCAACATTTATTTTTAAGAAACGGTTTTTACATCCCCCTTCTAATTTAATAGGTTAAAAGTCCCTGAATAATCAATAAATAGAACTATTGCTTAGATTTTGCCACGACAATCGAAAGCCCTTGACGAATTACTCTCCTTAACAAATTGATTGCTGCTCCCTCTTCACCCAAGATATTGATCTACTTATTGTCGTTTACTAAGGTTGGTTTAGTTTGGCAAAAAGCCAAAAGTATAGTACACCCAATGGGAATCGAACTTATTAACAATGGTATATTAGCTTAGCTCGTAATCTATGATACTACAAGAAGCGCCGAATTTTTTTTCAATTATTGATTATATTGATTGATCTACGCTAAAAATATTCAACAACAAAGAAAGCTGTGTTAAATAACTGGGATGGCGTCCTTTTCTTGCAAAGGAAGATTTTAAATTGCCGCATGAAATGTTAGATAGATGACACTTTTTGCTATAAAAATAAAATTGGGAGAGGGGGAGAGAAAACAAAACAAAAAAACAAACTTCATTCACTTTGCAACTGAAACGTACTCTTAATCAAGACACCATCATGTCCCGATCACGATTGATGCTGATGGTGTGTGTGTGTGTGTATAAATATAAATATATAAAGCTAGGAATTTTGTTTCAACAATTTATTCATTCGTAAAATTTGCAAAAACAAATGCATAAAATAATTAGCATCGTTAAACAGAGACAAATCACTACTATCGATAAAACAATTGTTTTATATTATTATATGGATGTGAATCAAATCTTGCCATTAGCTGCTATTTTTTTAAATATCAAGTTATTAAATGATTTATTTGGTTAAGATTCGGTTTAGGGAATATTACATTTTATTTTGACATTTTCCCGATGTAGTTTAAAGTGTGCTTTTTTTTTCTTTCGATAAAGAAACAACTTTCTCGTTCTGAAAATTGACACTTTCGGTAAAACAAAGTTACCAAGAAGGTATTATTGGTTTCTTTCTTTCGTTTAATGACGTATTAATTTTCGCTGGTAATTCAAAGCCAAAACTATCCTTGTAGAAGAACACCAGTTATACGATTTAACCCATAACGGAGGTGAGAATAAGGAGGTTCATACAAGGGATTCTTGTAATGTCAAACTGGGCCTTGACTTTGTATCCGTCTTTATAACACTTTTACGTTCATTTTACAAGGTAAATACATTTGAACTGGACCGCGGACTTTGAAACAATCTCGATACAAATTTCTGAAAGAAAATCGGTTATTTACAACAAGAAAAGAAATACACACACAAAAAAAAATATTAACGAAATAAGGTTCCGTTCATGCAGTTTATTTGCCTAGGAATAATAAACGTAAATAGAACGTCATAAAGATGGATAATAAATTTAAGGTCTCCGGCTTAGTTAGTTTGGTATTATACGTATAAGGATCTCCACTTTAAAGCCACTTCTAATGAAGATGAATTTTTTCCCAAAGAAAGGGGCATTTCCTTAAGAGAAAAAAAAAGCATATTAAACGGCACCGGGAAAGTATATCATGACAAAAACCCAACGTTTGCTAAAAACGAATCTTAACCTAGTTTTAGTGCTAAGACGTTCTTTGGTAGTAGTAGGCCACAACATGGCACTTTTCATCAGGCATTTTATCGAACGACTTTTTATCGAAATGGCTTTTCGTCGAAAAACAACAGAATTCTTACAGAAAGGGCTTTTTATCGAATAACTTTTATAGTAATTTTAAATAGAGGAAAATGTAAACGTAAAATATATTTAGGTATGACCACATACTTTTAAATTTTCTTCAGACGTAAATTTAAAAACAATTTTAAAAATGTCCTTAAGCTGTCTTGTTTTTGTTTTGAAACAAAGAAAATAACCCTATTTTTCAACAAAAATAAATATTATTTTCACTAATCATAACATAAACATACAATTAAATTGTTTTAAAGTCAATGTTTAATTTTATTTTTTATCATTTGTTTTTAATTTGTAAAAAAAAAATGGAATTTTTTCCATGCATCACCTTCAGGACCTTTCCGCTTTCGTCGAATCATTCGGATCAAAGATGATTTTTTTGGAAGCTTACGAGCAGCAACTAGAGGAAAGGTTTGTGTTATACTTTTAATGATAGTTGATGGATGTTCATCCGAGTTAGTAGCTTTTTCACGCATTCCAGACACTGCTTTTTCCACTTCGATACGTGCTGAATCTGGAACATGATTATGGTCAGTTGGTTGATTCTGAATTTCATTTCCTTTAGTAGACATTCGACTTTTACATGTCGAATACTTGTCACATCTCCAATATATAACATCGTTTACACTCTTGTGGCTAAGATATAAAAAGCCATTTAGAATTAATTTACGTTTTCCTCTTCTACTCAATACGAACTCCATCTTAGCTATGGGCAAAAATAATAGACTGAATTTCGTATCGTATTGTTCGACATAAAGTTGTAGCAATCTGATTGGTTTATCCCAAGATTTCATGTATGCAAGATCATATTAAACAACGATTACCGCCACCAGATAATAGATAAATAATAATAATCTGCCTTCATTTCAATTTGGTCAGCATCTGAAAACTTTTTCCTGTTCCCTACTTGTTTTTTTATCATACTGACATAAAAATATTTTATAAAAAGAAATTCAAACTAAACTCTTTCTACTGCTACTGATAAAATATGACTGAAAAAATACTTCATCTTTGGTGACTTCACACACCATTATAAAACTTGTAATATAACAAATTTTATTGGCGTGCAAAGACAAGTTCTTGGGTTTTATTCATTACTGCTTTCCATTTTTGAGCAAGTAGGCAAGGGAGGTTAAAGGTTCATTTCTAATAGAAATTATAGCAATAAATGGATAAACAATATTTGGTGATCCTGTAACAGGCAGTATAATGCTAGGCTTAGCTGAAATAAGTTTTGTTTATATATTCACAGGGTAATAGGGACCATTGTAATGAATGTTAAACTTTTAGCCATAAGATCAATGAGTAAAGGGTAGATTGGGAGTCCATAACAGACTAGGCAAAATCTGAAATTGTCACTTTAATATAAGTTATGGTTCTGGTGAGTACAGTGAGCCTATCTTACTAGGAGGTTTGAGCATTGTAAATCCCAGAGAAAATTTTGAAAATCAATTAATTACAAAAACTTTAGAGACCATATGAAACTGATACTAGAACATATTCTAAAGTCATTACTAAGTCCTTCATCTCAGTGGCCTATGATTCAATCATTACAATAGCCTTACCTTAATAACAAATGCTTAAAAAGAAGATATGAGAAAAATACAGCCAACATATATTTCATATTAGATAACTTATACGGAGAAACAACAAAGCGGACGAACAGTCATCAAAGACCAAGCTGAAGATAAAAGCTTAATTTTTTTAATGTTTTGAAATGACACTGACAATAGTAATTCTTAGTAAGCAATGAAACAGTTCCGTTTGACTCATAGATGAGACCTTAACAGGTACTACCAATCCAAATCAGAGTGGACCTGGGAGTAATGGTAATGAAGGAAGTACTCCATAACCCCCAGAGCTTCAGGACTAGAGCCTTACCATTAGATGCAGTTTAGTGTCATATCCAAGACACTTGTTGCAAGGAGGTGTGTATGTGGGGGGGGGGTCATATCCCTCTGCAGAAATGTGGTTGGCATATTCTACAGTGCAAGACAAAAGGACTCTAAGTAGGATCTATTGTGGAAATAGTAAGAGTAATGTTTAAGATATGAGTCAAAATCCACTGTTCTTAAATGATCCTAATGCACAGCATTAACAAAAAAGTATTAACTTGAATTATATATATATGAATAAATAAAATCAAGTAAATACTTTTTTTTTCAAAAATGCTCCCGGAGACTAGGGTTCAATCCAAAGTCATACTGGTATTTGATGCCTCCTTGCTTAACACTCAGCATTATAAGGTATGGATCAAGAATAAGTGGAGCAATCCGGGGAAAGGAGTAGCACCCTCCCCTACTCCTCAGTGTAGTAGCTACTGAAAAGGAGCCTTCAGGTTGCCCTCGACTACAGTCGGTCAACTTACTTTATATATATGTATATATACACACACACATATACAAGGGTCATTCATTAATAAAGGTGACTTTTTTGAAAAAAGCAAAACATTTTTTTTTTAAGAATTTTTTCCCATAAATGTAAATGCTGCATTGTTTGAAATTGGTTTATAGTAAAAATTATTTCAATCTCACAAAAATATTTGTTTTGAAGCTATTCAAAATAATGGCAATTCAAACAAAGTGTTCTAGGCTTGAACAAAGGTCTGTCATCAAATCTTTGGTAGCTGAGAAGTGGAAACTATGTGAAATTTACAGAAAAATGTGTGACATGTATGGAGAAGCATGTTTTAGTCAAATGGACTAAACATAGGTTTGCCACTGCAAACCTGAGTTGAAAAGACAGTTCATGGAGTAAAAATGCACTGACTCTCCAGTAAAGAAAAATTTCCAAGTGCAGCAGTTGATAAAGAAAGTCATGAAAAGACCCATCACTATTGATTTCCTTGAAAAAGGCGCAACTGTAAACAGTACATCCTATTGCCGACTCCTTAGGCAAAATTCACAATATTTATTGAATGACCCTTGAATATTAGGTTGAGTCATAAATAATTTACTGTTTTAACAAAATATAATTCATTCATGAATAATTTAACCATGAATTAGTTTCTATCAATTGTATATTCGCCATTATTTTGAATCACCTTTTGCCATTTATCTGGGAGCTTGTTAATTCCTCCAAGAAAAATTCAGCTGGTATCAAGTTCAAGAAGTTTTTCCACAAATGTTATCACCTGATCTTTTCAAGTAAATTTTTTATCATTCACAGCATTTTGTTGAGCACAAAAAAGATAGAAATCTCTTAGTGCAAGGTCTGTTGAATATGGTGGATGAGATAAAACAGACCACCCTAAATCCAATATTTTTCCCCTGAAAGTAGCCTCATGGAGTGTGGAATGTTTTCTTAGATTTTCCTGCACACATGACAGCTGTTGGGAGTATAAATCTATATTGAGTGTCTGATGGTGGTTTACAAATTCAAAATGAATAATACTCCAGTGACCCCACCATACACACAGCACAACTTTTCTTCCATGAAGTTCTGTCTTTGGGATAGTCTGCAGAGATTCATCCCTGTCAATCCACTGCCTTTTGCATTGAACATTGTCATAGAAGACCCATTTTCATCATTTTTTATAATATTCTTACAAAATGGGTCATTTCTTTGCCTTGAAAAAAGACTTGTTGCTATGGTTATACAATTTTTCTTATTCTAAGAGTATAAGGAAGCCAAATCCCCAGCTTGCTCACTTTTCTTATCTTTTCCAGTGGGAGTAAATTGTGGGTTGGGAAGTGCTGAGATTAAGTGCTAATCTTCAAGTATTTTTACACAGATTGCATTCCATCAATTCTCTTAAAGCATCTTGGTCAAGGTCTAATGAGTGTCCTGGTCAGGGTTCATCTATCAATGACATTATCACCAGAACAAAACTTTAAAAAATCAGTTTTGGATTCAGTAATGACACCCTGTCCATAAACAGTAGAAATTTTTTAGTTGTATCCGTAATGTTTTTGTTATTCTTAAACTCCCATGACATTACATGTCAAATATGAATTTTCAGTTCCTCCATTTCAGGAGTATGAGATCATAGATTAAATTATGATACACACTCTTTTACCACTGAAATAAGAATGACCGATGAAGGTACTCTTTAATCAGGTAAGTACCAATTGTGTTTAAAACATTGAAAGTTTGAAATGCAGGGTTAAAACTTGCTTTTAAAAAACAAAAATTATTTGAATCAACCCAATATATTCAACATTTTGACAACTTCATGACAAAAAATACAAGTTTCAAATGTGGCTGAAAAACATGATAAAAAATTTATTCAAAAAGTAAATTTGCATATCACTTTTAAAGTAATATCTTTTTAATAAAATAATTTTTTTCTTTCTTTTTTTCAAAACATGCACTTTGAGTTCCTCCTTCCTTTATACGCCTATCCAACAAACTGGATTAGCAAATTCTGGTCAATGTTCAAAGAAATGGTCTCCATTTAATTCTGACACTAATTATTCTTTTTCAGCAGCATAGATAGTTCAGACAATTTTGTCTCTATTGTAAAACATTACTTCCATTTCATAGAGGGATAGATTAGCATCAATAAATAGGCAGGACAGCAGAAAGGTAGCTAAAGCTCTCCTAGTCACCATTGAAATAAGAACCTTTTATGTCACGCTCCATCCATAACTCTGGTTAAGGGATTTTACAAGTACTAGGCTGCATTGAGTAATGTGCTTTGCTTCCCTAGTAAGGGTGAGTATGCCTATGTGACAACAGAGACAGACAGGTGTTAAGTCTAACACTTTCACAATCAAATCATAGCCGTTTGCATTGAAATAAAACGCAATAACTTTCAAGATTAGGTCCAGATTAAGTATATTAAATTATAATCACATTGCAGAGGTTGCTACATGTGCATATTTGTAAAATATTGGAAAAATCAATTCCAACCATTTGACTTCGTGCTATTTATCATTTCCATACGAGTTATCTCCCTTCATTTAATAGCAACATGAAAACAATTTGAGACGGTTGCATAGTTACTGCAAATGATTAATTGGATTAATACAATCCTGGGATATGCAACTGAATCTTTATTCATACATTTGGAAAAGTTTCAAATTATAGCTCTAAATGGCTTTTGGTACCCGACACAAAAGATACCATTTATTTCAAACTTCCTGTAAGAATAAAGAATAAACTTGATTTTTTTCGTATCTACGAACTAAAGGAGAAAGGCAAATAAATAAGTTATCAATTTTTCAATCAAACCATGGTTTTGTTTAAAAGTACATATGAACGTTACCCTTACGTTATTTTATCAACATGTCTCATCTGTTCCTTCTGTTTTTACAATTATTTGCTCACCACTTAATGTCTTCGAACCTTGGTTTGATTTGAAAAACTCTTTTTCTTTATGTTAGCAATGTCATCATCAACACTAGTCTCCACCAAAGGATTTGACTTTTTGCCAAATATTCAATAAGCCAAGGAATGGTTCTCAAATTTCTATGGCACCAGGCCACAAGAAATGTATTTTTTGGTGGGGGGGGGGTAATAGTTTGAGGTTTTGATGTTGCTTTAGAAAGTTTGATTTTTGGAAATCAAGAGCCAATTTTTCTGAACATAAGTTAAAAAAAAAAATCAAAGTTTTTCCATGCAACAAATATATATTAAATTAAAATTAAAGAATTATAACACCATACTTTCACTTTAATTTTATTGAAAGCCTAAATTTTTTTTAATGAAAAATTGGGGGAAAATGCAATAATAGACACGCATTGATTATTATTTTTAGTAAATAAATGCAAAAAATAAAATTATCAAACCTGGACCATTGCCACTAACGAGTGTACAATTCTATAATTTTTACTATGATATAGGTTATATTAGACACGGGACAAAACTATAGCGTATATACTTTGCTATAATTGCTAAGACTGTAATATTGTAATGCACACTTTTTTTTTCTAAAATTATCGCATTTTCGATCATCAATCCTCGAACTTCAGGTGGTGTCATCTAAAAAATGGCGAAATAAATTTAAAATGGTTTCTTCTTCAACAAGAATTCAAGCACACTCACATTCATGTAACCGGTGACCATATTTCTAATAATAGTCGATTGTCTGCATTTAAGAAGTTTTATCTGATCGACTTTGATCATTTGACCGGGTGGCAGGACAGTTTTTTCTTTCTTTTTTTTTTTTTTTTAAGTTTTCATGTTGTTTCAGTATGGTTTCTAGTTTCAAGAAATCAAGTGCCAATTTTCCTGAATGATTTTCATTTATAAGTTGGTTAAAAAATAGTTTCTTGACAGAGCAAATTAAAATCATAGAACTATATACCTTTTTCACTAGCTATAGTTACACTGAGAGCCTAAATTATGCTAGAAATTGAAAGCTAAAATTACGTTGGATATATCTTCTACTATTCTAGACTATTCTCTTTATTCGGTGTTCAAGCGAGCTTGTCCTTGACCTCTCACTTAACAGCATAAAAGAGAAAAACGAAATTAAATTTGAATTTAATATTGGGGATACAAACTTTATTGTAAGTGATAAAACATAGATTCTCATGAAAGTAAAATCATTCATTAATATTCAAAATATTTCATAAACCTTTTTCCTTAAGTAAATTAAAAACATTCGTTTCACGTTGTCAAAGAGGAAGACCGGAAGTGCGTAAATGAGAAAGTAAAGGAAAAAAGCAGTCATTCAATACGAGTCTTTCAACCAATCAGAATTCTCCATTCAACACCATACACGCGCGTATGTGCGTGTGTGTATCTTCGTGCAAAACCTTTATAATTCATTATTTGTACACGTTTGCATTGAGTGTTTTAATCAACAAAATATTCGAGTTGTCATAATAAGTTGTAAAAACTAAATGAATTTCCCATCTGAGGGGAAAATCCTAAATAAAAACTTAGCTAAAATTCTTCTGAACTATAACATTTTAAATTATCTTTGCTAAAAGATTTTAGGAGCTACTTTGGTATGCGATCTACATAGCCAAGGTGATCTACAAGAGTCAAAATTCTACTTTGGTATGCTATCTACATGTTTTATTTATTTATGGTATAAATAGAACAATCAACAAATACATATATTTATTTACAAAAAAAAAAAAAAAAAAAAATTACCATTTATACATAAATCTCTATACGTTTATTAATAATAATATAAAAAATTGAATGAAGCGAATATAAAACAAATGTACTGATTTTATCGGCGGATGGAACGAACATCAACTCGAAAAGCAAGAAATAGATCGTCAGGTGTTTTTCTCCTATTACGCCAGGAGAAATAATCAAGGTATGATTGGAAGGTTATTCACCAACTCATAGTAGATATCTTGAATAGAATAAAGAAAAAGTAATTCTAAAATTTAGCATAGTGAAAGCTTGAAAACTACTCATAACAGTAAAATGGGAAAACACATTACCGCTGTGGATCGAACGAAACGTTTGGCAGCCTCTAGCCTTGCAACGTAGAGTAGGCTGGATTTTGCCATTTCTCCCCTTTCTTTGAGTTTCCTTCATTTTTCCACCACAGCGATGACATGGTGCAAAATCTTTTTCTGCAACTAAAAAGTCATTTCTTCGTAGAAATGCAACTGCTTTCGTCTCGTCTGTGACCTCATTGTAAAACTCTTTAGCTAACATCTTAAAGGTTATTTAGATATTCAGATGTCAATAAGCAGGTAAAATTACGGAAGGGTCCGCAGGTCGGCTATCGAGACTGAGGTCTATGCCGGAATTAAGTGTGCTGTTGCCACATGTACCTTGTTGAATAGAGACCGGAGCTTCCGACACTCGAACAGACATTAATTTGTGCTTCAGACTCCCTAACCAGACATTCTCTCGAAACCAAGACAAGTGTTTACTTTGTCTCTTGATAATAAAAAGAAAACTATAACTTTTCTTGTTGTAGATCACAATATAAAGTGTAGATCGTATACCAGAATAGCTTCATCACACGTAGATCGCATAGCTAAGTAGCACTAGATTTTGTTTACATTTTTTCAAATCGGTTTGTCTATTTCTTCAAACCGATACTCATTTTTTAAGTTAAAAAATAGTAAAATAAGGTACAATATTGCTCTTCAATGCATTTTTTTTTTTACTTTATTCGTTTTCATAGCTTAATCGTCTAAGGATGTGGTTAATCAAAAAAGAAAAAAAATTCAGGTTGAATTTTATTTTTTCAAGAATTTTAAAATTGATATCCGTAAATTAAACTCTTTCACTCACTGCAGATTACTGGGATTTTGTTAATATAAAAACAGTGAATAAATAAATTTTACTGGTTAGAAAAAGACGTATTTTACCAAAATAATACTTTTTTAGAGTGGTTTTTCATTGAACGATATTTTTTCTTCAGAGGTTCGCAAGAGAACCAATATATATATATAAAAAATCACGCTTAAAAGAAATAAGCTTTTTCAGAGAATTTATTAACATAAAAAAACAAGGATTATTACTCTTTTGATCACTATACTTTAAAAGGACAGGAGTAATAAATAATACCAACTATTATATGATTGCATAACTCAAGGGCAGCTAGCGCCACCAAATTTTCTGTGTTTAACGCATGGGATCTCCAGAGTGTATTTTTAGTATATTAGTTTTTAAAGATCAAAATTTTACTTTTAGTGAGAGGTTCAGTTTGTAAAAATAATGCTAAACTATTCACCCCTTTTGTCTGTCAGGTTAGCTTATCAGAATTTTCACCTTTTTGTATAATCGTAAAAAGCAGAAATCAACCAAAACATTTCCTAGTCATGTAAACCTAAGTTATAATGACTTTTCCAATCATTAGTAAAAGATCTTTTCAAAAAATTCTTGTATTTACATTTGTAAAGTACAATTGTATTTCCAATTGACACTGTTTATTTACTTATAAAGTAAATTTGTCGAGAGTGACCCGAAGGCTCTCTTTTCAATAGCTACTACACCAAGGTGTCAGGGAGGGCACTACTCCATTCCCTGGATTGCTCCACTTTACCCTTGATCCTTACCATATAGTGTTGAGCACTAAGCAAGACAGCATCAAATACCATCTTTTGAGTCTTTGGTATGACTAAACCTGGGATTGAACCCTGGTCTCCTAGACAATTGATGAACACTCTACTCATTAGGCCAATGGCCTAAAGCCATAAAAAATTAGTTTGGTTTTATACCTGTGTTTACTACTGTAATACAAAGTGGGATGGATAATTTTATGGCCAGTTTATTAAACATAAAATTAATTTGTTTGTTTTCTGTGTAGTTTCAAACAAAAGAACAAAGAGTCATTATATTATCTAAGGCATGCAAGTTTTTATTTGGGTAAGAAAAAGTTGCACAGTACTAGATCTGGAAGATGTTGCACTTGCACAATTCTGTTTCACAAAAAATGCAATGCTTCATAATTTTCTTTTTCAAATTGGCAATGGCTGGTTTAGATAAGTTTAGTTTAATAGCAGTCTAGATATACATAGATCATTTTATTATATAAGTTGCTTAACACTACACATATTTCATTTTTTTTAAGTGTCAAGACAACTTAAGAGTTTTTTTTTTAAATTTAAAGCTTTAGTCTTGCTGGTTAAAAAAAAAATCACTCTTCATATATACTGTGATTATACATTTTTAAGCCTGAAAGTTGGGATTATACACAAGAATTAACTTTTTATCCTACTACATGCATCACCATATTCAGGATGGTATGACCAAAAGTACATTACATCTATGATCCAAACTACCTAATGTGTAACAAACACTTCTGCTTTATGACACAACAGAGAAATAGCCACAGAATATGTTTATTTATAATTTTCTTTCTTCTAGTGTGAGCTTATTTTTTCCACAAGCTTGTTGGATTTTTATGTTAACATATCTAGGTGTTTGTTCTAAATATTGCATAAATGTTGTTTCAAAACATAAGTAAACTATATAAATTTATATGAACCAGATGAAAAGTTAAACAAATGTTAAATTTAACTGCTACAAATTTTTTTCAGGATTTCATTGCCCAAATTTAGAGGTGCATATCATACCCAAATAATTACAGTGTCTAGGTTTCTAAAAGAAAGGGGTTACTTGAGATCTTTTGAGAAATTCCTCAAGATATATAAATTAAATGCGATTTAAGAACTCATCTTGGTGATAATTTTCAAATAAAGCATCATTCAATAAATAGTTCAAATTTATGATCTATTATCGACAGTGGTGAAAATGGAGGTAGGGTAAACAAGAGTACAGTGTATATCTAATTTTCAATTTTAAGGTTTTTATATGTTCAATGTTTACAAATAAAGACATTTATTATCCTTTGTTAAGTTTCCATCAAGAAAAAATTATTTTATCAATTATAGCTAAACATGCCTATTTTATTCAATTTTCATAATAAAACACATAATACAGATTAATTTATACAATAAAAGTGGGTCAGCATTCTGATTGGGCTGTTGGAAGTTAAGAGATGGGAGTGACCACTGGGTGGCTTTGTAAAATAAGGTAATGTGAGGTCAGGTTACTGAAAACAAAAGAAAGAAAATCCCTGGCTAATTGTTAAAAATTGAAAACCATGTTGATTGTTGCAATGTATGCACACAATTCAGGCTGCTTGAATTTGCAACAGCTTCCAACAATAAATGTCAAAAGTTAATTAATCAGGTGAATATTTAGAAATTAACAATATTTCAATAGATTTACTGTTGCCATTGGCCTAATGAGTAGAGTGTTTGCAAATGGTCCGGGAGACCGGGGTTCAATCCCTGGTCAAGTCATACCAAAGACTTTAAAAATGGTACTTGATGTCACCTTGCTTAACACTCAGCATTATAAGGTAAGGATCAAGGGTAAAGTAGAGCAATCCAGGGAAAGGAGTAGCACCCTCCCCTACACCTTTGTGTAGTAACTATTGAAAAGGGAGCCTTCAGGTTACTCTTGACTAAGGTTGGCAACTTTACTTTTTTTTTTTTACTGTTGACTTTCAGGGATGATGATATCTAAGAAATGGCAGAACAGTTTGGCATAAATGGTTGGTTATGTAAGTAGAGATTTTAAAGAATTTAAATTGTCAGTTGTTAATGGCTATAAGTACAATTCCAATATCCATTGCAGAATGTAAAAGAAGTTTCAGTGGTATGAAATTCCAGTTTTTAGTGAAGATTAATTTGTTGACATTGTTAAGTCATAAACAACAAATGGAGGGATCTTAATTGAACACTAAAAAGAATATTTGCATACAATTATATAATAATGCAAAAATTATTATAGATAAGAATTAGGAACTAAAATACTATTAATTATATCAATATGAACAATAAAGAATAAATATAAAAGAAAACAATATTATATTATATTATATTATATTATATATATATATATATATATATATACACACACACACACACACACACACACACACACACACACACACACACACACACAGTGCAATGAGTAAATTGTCATCTTTTTAAAATCATTAATTTTGTGCATGCATTTGGTTTAATTCAGGTTTTGTCTACTGTGCAGCAAACCAGAGTCAGTTGGGTGCTGTCTGTGAGGAAAGCATCACCGTGATGCAATTCACTCCTCCAGAAATTTTGAAATAGCATGTTTGACATTTATGACAGAAGATCCAATATGAAGATTTCAGAATGTTTGAGTGTCAATTAGAGGACAAAGCAGAAGATTCAAAAAAGTTAGGTGAGTACAATGAATGGTACAGCAGCTCTGACGTCTCACTCACAGGAACATGAGAGTGTCTGAGTTTCTTATCAGGCAGTTAGTGCATGAAGACATTTGATATTTCTCATATAAGATGAGAAAGACTCAATCAGGCCATGAAAGACAAGAGGAAAGCCAATACTGCAAAGCTTTTCAACAAACTCAAGTATCTCTCCAACATAATATGCTTTGTTTTTTTTCTCAAATTAGAAAAGAATTTTTGCCAGCATCAGATGGTGAACTCACAAAACAACCATTGGCTTGTTCTATCCACACAAAATGTAGTAATAGTGATAAAAACCAAACAACAAGTCCACATCATTGAATTTGGGGTAATCACTAACAATGCTAATGTTATACCTCCATTCAGCTACCCACATGGCCTCAGACTCAACATGGAGGCCTACATCAATTGCTTCAAACAGGTAGTGCTGCCCTGGATTGAGAGGGTGGCTGCTAGCAGACCCTATATTTGGAAACAGGACTCTGCGCTATACTACATAAGCAGAAGAACCCAGTGTTTACTGATAAAAAATTTATGTGACCACATCACCATTAACATTTGTCCATTTAACTCCCCAGATTGCAATCCCTTTGATTATGTGTAGAGTACAGTTGAGGAAGAAACCAACAAAATTCTGTGAAACACCAAAGATGAACTGAAGGCAAAGGTAATAGCAGTATTTACTAATTTAAACAAGGAGACTATGGGAAGGGCTTGCAGGAAATTCTGAAGTCGTCAAGAGGCTATGGTTGAAGCCAATGGCAATTTCTTTGAATAAATTTAATCTATAGTATTTCAAGATATTTTCATGTAATTTTGATAAATACATCTGATAAAGTGGGATGGCAGTGTTATTTTCTTTTTTGCATAATTTAGATGACAATTAACCCATTATACCCTGACCCTATGTGTGTATATATATATATATATATATATATATATATATTTCATTAAGAAAAAAACAACGAAACCAATCACAAAGGATTATAAATTTATTTCAATCCTGTTACGCATTTTTGAAATTTTCAAAAACACGAAAAAAAATTAACAGGACTTCATCAGATCAATTAGATAAAAAAACTAGAGTAGACACATGAGAGTGGGAGGGAATAGAAGAGTGGGAGGGGATAGAAGAGGGGTGAAGAGTTATCTCTTCATTAAGCCCACTTCCGTTTTAAATTTAAATTTACGGTTGGCAATGTAGTACATTTATTTTAAAACAATTTTTTTTAAAAAAAATATATATATATATACATATACACATACACACACATTCATTCATTCATTCATTCATCTGTCAGCTATATTACATTAGCTAACCCTATCTGGTTTAGAATCTGCTGTCTTTATTCCCTGCCAAGGGGTAAGACTGCTCTCCACCAAAAAAGGAGGTATCCTAAGTGCAACACTAAACTGCATCTAATGGTAAAGTTCCATCTCTGGAGATCTGGGAATGTTGAGTACTTCTTCTCTGCTGTTACTACCAGGTCCACTCTGACCCAGGGTTAGATTTACCAATAGGCATAGTAGGCCATTGGCCTGGGACCCATAGGTATCTAGAGGCTCCCTCAAACTAATGTTGTGCAATGTGCCAGATCATGACCTTGATTCAAGTATATACCAGGTATTTCATCATGTAATATATTCAAAACCATAAGGGATCCTGTACAATAAGTATAGGCCCATAATGGTCTTCAATAGTTCTCAGGTGAGAAAAATTTGGGACTCACTAAGGAGTTTGGTGTAGAGCCCTCAAGTAGGTAAATCCCACCCTGGTGGTAGTACCTGTTAGGGTCCTATCTCTGGGTCAGATACATCTGTTTAAAAATTATTCATATTTGATAGGACTTTTCTCTTAAGAAACAACTACACAAAAGAATGTAAATATGAACATACAAGGAACACAATTTCATAACTTCTAAGCATAAAATAACCTGAGACATGTTGACATGCTGTTAAAATCAATCAATCATAATCATGCACTATATCGCAATAGATGGTTTTGAAAACTGACTAAGCCTATAGTTACAAGGAGTGCCATCAGGGTTCTCTGCCCAACATGTGAGCGATGCTTATCTATAGGAAGGAAGGAGTTGTTTTTTGTTTTAAAGAAACAATGACGTTAATATATATCTTATATCCCAGCTACAGGTTAAATAGTACTAAAAACTGTGCCCTGTAGCCTGGTAGGGCAACCAGAAGGACAACTCTGAATTCAATTTTCTAACAATATTAAATCTGATTGTTAAAAAAAAAGATGAAACAAATGGAAATAAAATAGTTTAAATTAAAAATAAATTGGTATTTATGTCATTTTTAATATTTGACAAATATTCAAGAGCAATTTTGGCAAAAAAGATCAATTTTACACATTAATTTAAGAAAAATATAGAATGGATTTTTTTTCTGAAATTCAGGTGACTACTTTAGATCCATTTAATTCTTTTGCTAATAGGTATGAACAATTTATGCCAGTTTTATAATATTTCATAATTAAAAAGAACCATTAAAAAATGAATGATTTTTTGAAGAAGACCACAAATTTAATAAATTTTCAGCACGTGTATGTGAGCTCAAATACACATTTTTCAAAGAAACTTGAATTGACATAATATCAAAATAGGCATTTTTCAAAAGCATTTAAACAAAGATGTAAAATATCAATAATTACTGGTAAGTCAAGGGTATAATTTTGAATTCTATAAACAAAAATACATTTTGAGGTCCTGTAAATATATACAGTCAATTAGTATAATATATACAGTCAATTAGTATACTGTAAATATATACAGTCAATTAGTATAAATAACGAAAACAAAAATGGGGTATATAAAAATTAAACAGTGTGACTTATGAAAGTTGAAACAACTTAAGGGACCTTTATTTTTCAGTAGATAAATGTGATGATCATTTTATATACTAATTATTACCTCAAAGGCAAAAAGGACAATAATGTTTACATAACTGAGAAGAAAACACTGAAATAATTCTCTTTCTTAATTCACCATTTTTAAATTTATGACTTTTCAAAATTCAAGAGAGGAAATGGATTTCTAGAATTCCTTACCTTTATGATGACTAACATCCCTTAAACTCTGAGAATGAGCTGATGTCTTAGCATCAGGAACCTGTGTAGAAAGAGAAAATAAAATTTTCTATTTCAGCTTTGACCACTTAATCTCATTTTTATTTTACAATTTAATTTCAAATACTTAAAAAAGTTTAGTACAGAAGATAAATATCTTAATTTCAATAAAATTTCACATTTATGCATGAAACTAATTTGAATATTTGATATGTTTCCAAAATCTTTTCATTTTTAAAATGGACCCAAAGTCTGGAAATTAAGTTTCTATAAGTAATACAAAATAATTTCTAGAAAGAAAGAATAAAAACAAATAGGTAAATGTGAAAATTGTGTTTGTCCTTTTTGTGATCTATCTGCTTTTTTCAAATTTTAACATACATGCACCTCTGTCTGAAAATGAACCAGCCATTTGATTTTAATGAAAAAATAACCTACCTAGGGCAATGGTGCTTTAGTCCACATAAATGTACCCCCACTTGGGTGTTCACACATTTATTTAAGTATTCTTTCTACTTTTCAAAACAATTTACAAGGTCTTCCTTAGAGATCACCATCAGTGAAATCTCTTCTACAGCCTGAAATCTCCCTTTCAACAGCAATTTTAACTTTGAGAAAAGCCAAATGTCACAGGGAGTCAAAACTAGACTGGTGATGGGTAGCTAATAAATCTAGGTGATGTGATGTTTTACTAAAAAATTTTGCATGAGATATGAAGAACAGGCAGTAAAGACATTCAAAATATATTGATATTTCAGGATGGTCTGTAAAGCCACTTGCTCTAGATCTTCTAAATCCTCACACCAATTTCCTTTGATTGCAGCATTAAATGTTTCCTGATGTAATTGTTGAAAGCCTTTCAAAATGTGGATTGCTTTGTGGGGTTCACTCATTGAATTATCCAACTCCCAAAGCCTTAATTATTCTGATAGTTTTCACAGACAGATGTCCAAGTTTCAAACAAAATTTGATACATATTATCTCTGAATACAAATATCGGACAATACAAAAGCTCATTCAAAGGTATTTCACTGTCAACGGAGTAACACTATGGGAAAGCATCTGTTCATGCAAGCACAGTAAGGTCCCTTCTGATTGGTTGCCAATTTACATCAATGCAGCGACTAGTTCTGCAGATATTCAAAATGGCTAGATACATAATGAACAGACCATGTATACTCACGAACAGTTTCTGCAAACTTCAAGTTTTATTGTCACTAAATGTGAACTTATGTCAAACTTGGCTCATAACATTTTATTTGAGTTAAGAAGAATATATGTAACATAGGTAACTATCAAATATCTTTCATCTAATTTCAAAGCATTAAAATATTCCATAAAAAAACAATTTCTAATAAGCCCACACAAAATTTTATAATGGTTTGAATGAAGTTATAGTTTTCGTGTTATAGACAAAAAAAAAAATGTAATTTTAAATAGAAGCAAATAACAGCAGAAGCTCAAGATGAAAGCTTATAAATGTATTGATTTCTAGCATAATGAATGAAAGAAAGTGTAACAAGCTACAGTGTGTTAGCCAGACTTCCTTAACAGGTAAGGATGGTCAGCCTCTGACCAAGAAATGAATGAAAATTCTCTCAGAAAATAGGCCAAAAAAGAAAAAAAAAAAGAAATCGGGTCAATATTATTATTGTTGTTAATTTTGAATAAAGAAAACATTATTATCAAATAAGAAGTTATCTACTTTAGTTACAGATCAAGTAATGATTTTATTTGGAAAGAAAAGACCATATGTACCACTTTATGACAATAACAATCAAAGCTGAATTTCTGACAAAGTTAAAATATACATTTATTACAACTAGTATCTGCTTTTATTTTCATTATAACTGTAAATTTTTATAAAAGACAAACATTCTAAAAAAATATGCTTGCAAATAATCAATATTTGACAACAAAGTTTACTTAATTCTTTATTGATGAGCAATGCAAACCTTGTCCAGTCATATAGATTTGAGGAGGATATGAATAAACCTTAAAATATTAACAAAATTAGTGGTTAACAGAATATTTATCATCCACAAGCATATTTTCTTTGATGTTTTAACATTACAAGACAAGGTTTATATATATATATATATATATATATATATATATATATATACACACACACAGACATTTAGTGTAAAAAGGATTATTTCCATATGGATTCAGCACTTCTGTTTAAGATTAAAGTGTTATATCTGATGTTATCTACATAACATCAAAGTGTCACATCCCAGCAGTTCTAAATTTAGTAGATTATCTGTACTTATAGAATTCCCATAGTTATTTTTATAGGATAAAATATTAATTTGGTTTGGTTTGGTTTCTTTGTTTAATGGCATATCAACTTTTGTGGGTTATTTAATGCCAAAGCCATCCTTGTAGAAGAACAGCAGTGATCCTATTTAATCTATAGCTGGGGGATAAGTGGTTTCCTACTTTTTCAAAAGTGAACATAATAATATGACTGAAATTTGAACTAGTTTACTTTAAGGCTGCAGTTTAGCACTTTAGCCATTATTCCACAGGGACTTGCTCAATAAAATATTGGAGATGCAGGCAAAAACTGTTATTATTTTAAAGAGTAAAAATTCAATATTTCTGTAAAAATAAATTCTATATGAGAGAAATGAGACATATATATGTGAGGATAATGTAGGCAGAGAGTCAATGGTGTTTGGAGACTGTGAGTCCACATGTATCATCAATTATATCTATGCTATCCTAGTTTAGATATATATGCACTATCACTTACATTGAGCACTCTTTATCTATAAATGTATAAAAAACTATATCAATATATATATATATATATATATTTTAATGGGTACAGATATTAGACTCTGTTCCTAGTCAGAAGTAGCAGCAAACAACATTTAGGTCCAAGGAAAAAAAAAGCAGGAAGCAACCTTTTTTAGATCATATGGATTAGTCCAAGGGAGAAATATTTAGATCATATACAAAAGTGCTGGGAAGAAATATTTAGATCTTAGACAAAAGTGTCTTGGTACAACTTTTAAATTCTAGGCAGAAGTGCTGGCAATCGACAACTAGCTCATAGGCAGAAGTGCCAAAGAAAAACATTTAAATCCAAGAGAAAAGTTCTTGGGTGCAACATTTAGATTATTGGCAGAAGTACCAAGAAGCAACATATAGAGCTGATGCAGAAGTGCTAAAGAGGAACATTTAGATCCAAGGTTAAAGTGCTAAGAAGTAACATTTAGTTTCTAGGCAGAAGTTCTGACTGAAAAGCAGCATCTAGGTCCCAGACAGAAGTACCAAAGAGTAATATTTAGATTCTAGACAAAAGTGTTGAAAAGAAACATTCAGATCCTAGGCAGAAGTACTGAGAGGCAACATTTAGATACTAGGCTAAAGTAACAAGAATCAACATTTAGATCCGAGGCAGAATTACAAAGAAGTAACATTTAGATCCTAGGCAGATGTGCAAGGTAGAAACATTTATTGGGTGCAACGGGTAAATTGGCAGCATTTTAATTAATTTTGCACAAGTACTTTGTTTCACATTTTGTTAACTGTGCAGCAAACTAGAGTCAGTTGGGTATTGTCTGTGAGAAAAGCACTACCATGATGCAATTCACTCCTCCAAATATTTGGAAAGAGCATTCATGCCAGAAGATCCAATATGAAGATTTTAGAATGTTTGAGTGTCAATCTGAGGACAGAGCAGAGGATTCATGAACAGTTGGATAAGTCCAATGGTGATTATGAAGTTATGGAAGTTTGGAAGCCTCACTGTTCATTCTGATAAAAGAACTCCCAAATTTGTTGGTGATAACTAGACCATTATTGACAATAATCCCAGCAAGTTAATCAGGTTCATAGCCATGATTATGAGAATGTCTGAGTTTCTTATCAGGCAGGTAGTGCATGAAGACATTTGATATTTCTCATACAAGATGAGAAAGAGGCAATATTTATCACAGGCTATAAAGAACAAGAGGAAAGACTTCACTGCAAAGCTTTTCAATAAGCCCAAGCATCCCCTTCAACTGAATATGCTTTGGTTTTTTTCTTAGATGAGAAAAATTTCTGTCAGGATCAGATGGTGAATTCATAGAACAACCATTAGCTTGCTCTGTCAGCACAAAATATACCAAACATCAGTTCACATTATGATGTTAGGGGTGATCACTAGCAATGCTAATGCTATGCCTCTATTCAGCTTCTCATATAGCCTTCGACTCGACAAGAAGGTCTACATCAAGTATCTGGGAGGGGTAATATTGCCTTTGATTCAGAGAGCGGCTGTTGGAAGACTCTACACATGGCAACAGGACTCTGTACCATGCCACACAAGTAGAAGAACCCAGTGTTAACTGTCAGAAAATTTCAGTGATCACATCACCCCTAACATTTGGCCATCTAACTCCCCAGATTGCAATCCCCTTGATTATTATGTTTAGAGTGCAATTGAGTGAGAGACCAACAAAATTCTGTGCAATACTAAAGATGAGCTGAAGGCAAGGATAATAGCAGCATTTACAAATTTAAACAAGGAGACTGTTGGAAAGGCTTGTAGAAAATTCCAAAATCATCTAGAAGCTGCTGTTGAAGCCAGCGACAATTTCTCTGAATAAATTTACTCTATAGTATTTGAAGATATTTTCAAGTAATTTTGGTAAATATATCTAATAAAGTGAGATGGCAGTGTTATTTTAATTTTTGTGTAATTTAGATACCAATTAACACATCATACCCTATATATGTATATATATATGTCTGCGAACGTGTGTGCGTATATATTATATATCAATTCATCTGTCAGCTATATCACATCAGCTAGCCCTGTTGGTAGGGTTTAGATTACTCTGACTTTATCCCCTGCAGATGGGTAAGACCCCACTTTAAAAAAAAAAAGAAAAAAAAAGAATGGGAAGAAACACATTTACTTGCTAGGAAGAAAGATTTATATTTTAGGCAGAAGTGCTGAGAAGAAACATTTAGATTCTGGGCAAAAGTATCAAGAAGCAACAGTTAAATCCTAAGCAGAATTGCTGGGAAGAAGCATATACATTTTAGGCAGAAGTGCTGATTGGTTTGGTTTGGTTTGGTATTATGGCATGTCAACCATTGTTGGTTGTTTAATGCCAAATCCATTTTTATACATACAAACAGTTCTATTTCAAACAATTCAGCTTAGCATAAGTACAGTTTAAATGTCAAACACTTCTATTTGATCCATAGATAGGACCCTATCAGGTCGGGCCAGAGTGGACTTGTGAGTGATGACAATAAATGGGTATTCTGCATTCCCCCAAGCTCCAGCATTACTGGAGCCTCACCATCAGATAAGACTCCCCCAAGGTGCTGGGTAGAAACATTAAGAACCTTGGCAGAATTGCTGAGAAGAAACATTTACATCTAAGGCAGGAGTACTGGGAAGAAACATTTAGATCTTAGGCAGAAGTGCTGGGAAGAAATATTTAGATCCAAGGCAGAAGTGCAGGGAAGGAACATTTAGATCTTAGGCAGAAGTGCTGGGAAGAAATATTTAGATCCAAGGCAGAAGTGCAGGGAAGGAACATTTAGATCTTAGGCAGAAGTGCTGGGAAGAAATATTTAGATCCAAGGCAGAAGTGCTGGGAAGGAACATTTAGATCTTAGGCAGAAGTGCTGGGAAGAAATATTTAGATCCAAGGCAGAAGTACTGGGAAGGAACATTTAGATCTTAGGCAGAAGTGCTGGGAAGAAATATTTAGATCCAAGGCAGAAGTGCTGGGAAGGAACATTTAGATCTTAGGTAGAAGTATCAAAGTGTAACACTTTCATCCTAAACAGGGTGCATAGATTCTACACTCATTCTAACAAGTTACAAATAAACAAGTCATATGATTCATTGTATAAACAGATTTATATTTACCATGTTAGAACCTCGCTCCTGATTCTCTAAAAGTATTGTTCCAGTATCCATCTCTACAGGGTTGCATACAGATTTTATAGATGAGGGGAAAGCCAGAGAAGCACCATTACTTAGACTCGATGTGATGGCCTGTCCCATTGATATTTTTTCTTTGTTACTTATCCTTTGATAGCCAGAAAGATACAATGCTGATTTCTGTCCCATTACAGCCATAATTTGAGCAGGTTCAAAATAATTTCGCAGTATTGAAGCTCCTGTGGCTCTGATAGAATGGTTGGTGTATGTCTGTGACAGTGAGCATATTTTGCTCAAGTTTGACATGAATTTGGCCAAATTTTTTTCTCCAACAGCAGATCGACAGAACCAGATTTCATCATTTTGGTAGAAGTGTTCCCTGGGACGCTGCCAGAGACGGTCACAGTCTGGGTGTACTTTGCTGAGATAAAGTTCAAATGATTTTACTGGGCACATATGGCTGCCAGTGCATTCAGGCATTATACCTGTGGAATTCTCATGGTCATTCTCTTTTTGGTTCCCAGTTTCGTCAACTTTCACCACTATTTTCATACCTGTTTCTGGATCTTTCATCACTTTAAATGTTGATTTAGTCATCTTGGACATGTTTTCCATGCCTCGACGAAAAAAATACATGCGAATGTCAAACTGAACTTTATTAAGAAGTCCAGCCGGTGTGTTTGGATCAAGATGTGCAGATGCATACAAAGTCTTCAAATCAACATCTGTGATAACTGGATGATGATCAACATCACCTTTCCCAAGACGTCTCAATTCTGATATGGCAGCTTTAAATAAATGGTTGGCATCAAAGAATTCATGGTCTTTGATGATATCGATTTTCCTGTAATAGGGTGGAGACTTCAAATACCGATTTATTCCATAACGAAAATTTTCCAAGGAATTCACTTTGTAATGGGTCCCATCAGCCTGACGGGCATCAATATAAAACTGACCAAGTGTTTTGTTCAAGGTTTCCTTGTCAAATTTCTCAAACTGATCATCAATTCCTTTCTCCCGAAGATATTCCCGGAAGTTGTTGGCTGCTGTCTTGTTAGACCGAATTGTTCGGCTGGAACTTATTTTTAGTTCTAGAGGAATTTCTTGGATTTCATAAGCCAATTCCCCTTCAGCAGTTTGCTGGGAATAATCTGCTATTGGAGAATCAGGTTCTTGTGTTGCTAGCATTTTGGTCCAGGAAATTATTAATCAGAAGATGAACAATGCTGAAAAGTCAAGACTATCTCTTGAATTTCATTTAAATGATTATAAGGCTGGTAGTCTTGTGATGCCTGAATCTTTTGTAAGCATAGTGAACAATCAGGTTGGATATAAGCTGAGTTGTAATGCCTCATTACCATTTCCAAAGTTGTTAAAGACAGTATCAAATTATGGCACAAAAAACATTAAGTGGGTAGTTAACAAAAATACTTTGTTTATTAATGACAAAAACAAAGTATAATAACGTTTATTTGAATGAAGACATGAAACAATATGCAAATGATCTATCATGAAAAATAACAATATTAGGATGACATTTACATAATGGAAAAACCTCAAAATTGTTTTTTCTATTTAAAAGAATGTGGTTTTATTTGCAATTCCAAAATTATCATACCTTTTTTTTTCTACTCCTGAATATAATTTCTACCCTCAACAATTGAGAACTCTATGAGTAATCATGAATGGGAATTGTTTTTATAGATTTAACTGGTTCTTTTTTTATCAGTTGAATGATAATCTCAGAGAAATTTTTTGAGGCACAGGAAATTTTAATCTTTGCAAGTGAGTTTTATTGGTTTCACTAAAGCAGTTTGCAGGAAATAACCTGAAAAAAAAAATTAATCCAAAATAAGTATGTTTAAATAAAATTGGACATCAAATAGGAACAATTTTAAATTGTCTTTTGTGAAGCTAATTCATGCTACATTTGAGACTAAATTAACATTGTGAATCACTGCATATGAATTTTAAACGCAAGATTTTATATTTACAAATGAAGATTAACTGAAATCGCTCTTTCTGGCTAAATGTAAATTTATCTTAGCAATATAGCCAACATAGTTGCATATTGTCCCACTGGTTATTACTTGAGCTTTCATTAGAAGACCAGAATTTTAAATGCTGATTTTCAAAGCAAACAGGCTCTCTTTATTTGCAAGATTGGCACATTACCATTTTCGTACTGTCACATGTTGGACTAAACTAAACTTAGTAATAAGGAAGAATAATTAGTTCATAAGTAAAATACTGTGTAAGAGCTCATATTGTACCTTTAAAAAAAATGGTAAATCTAATTAGATTCCCCAGTCCTGATAACATAAAGCAAACATTTTTTAATGAATCATAAGAATGTACTATTTATATATAAAGAAACATAATTCAATGTATATTTGGTTTCTTTCCTTAGAACTAAAAATAATTACAAAACCTGAGAAACAATGGACCAAGTTCAAAGTCAGCATTAAACATTATTTAATATCTTGTTATACAATTACATATTCAGCCCTGGGCACAAGAAAGCAGTGTGATGGAAACAGAATCCAAGACAGAAGCAATTAGGAATAGAGGCAAAATCAGAAAATACAAGTTCAGACTTCCTTCCTAGCTTTGAAATGAAATCTTTAAATATTTTCCATTTCCAATATTAAGGCCTTTTTTTCATTTTTCACAAAATAATTTCTATAACTTGGCTTGACTTAATTTAAATAAATAAGTAACCCTTTAGTACCAAAGGGTGCCTCTGGTGGCATAATGGTTAGCAAGCTAGATTAGCAAACCTTCACAAGTGAGTTTGAGTCTCATTGGATGCCCCATTCATACAGCCTTGTGCCACATCTAAACAAAAAGCTTAGTAAATTACAACTCTATAATATAATAAAGGCCATGAAGTCAGCAATATTTGAGCATTTCACCCTAATGAAAGATCATATTTACCAACCCCTCCGCTCGGACAGGATATGACACAAGGTCAATTTTTAAGCGGAGTTTAACAGGTTTGAATTCAGAGTTTTCCTTCTCCTAGACTAGTTGCCTCAGCAAGGCTGAAGAACCTAGTCTGCCCTACTATTTACCCATAGCTGGAGGGAGAATATTTGGATTCATACCTTTCCCAAGGGTATTAGTGTTATGTGAAATGCAATCAGTCAGGTCCAGGATTTGAACTCGTGTCGCCGTGTCCATATCCTGCGACGATAACCATTACACCACGGGCACCTCCACCCTAATGAAAGATGGAAAACATTTCATGGGTCACTGAATAACAGTCAGATGTGATTATTGATTAATATACATCAGCTATTTACAAAGGAATCACAGTTGCACAGTAAAAAAATTAAAGAATTCTGCATTAAGTTCAAAGATTTGAGGTCTTAACTCCACAGTGCTTTCAAAAAGCTGATTCAAAGACCTTATTACATTTCATACAGTTTGAATTACCAGAAAACTAGTTACCAGCTCCAAAACTCTTACAGAATTTGACTTTTGTGACTAATACATTAAAAATGACAAAAGATCTTTAACCAAGCTGTTACTAACCTGAAACCCAAATTTTGGTCAGTTATAAGTCACCAACAGTTTAAAATAGCTGCTTCATTTAATAGAAGATGTTTGATATAGTGTAATAGTTAATAAGCTAGGCTAGCGGACAAACACTACAGTTCAATTCGCATTGGGCACTCTATACTTCCAGGCTTGGAAGTTTAGTAAACGAAGAGACACTCCATTTTGTAGTAATGGTTTGTAGCTAGTTTTACAGATCAATTACTACTGAGTAGGGAGTTCAATTCTCTCTAGGGGCCTTATATTTTTATCCTTCTGCCAAATCTAAACTATGTTTAGTTTTTTTTAGGGTAACTTGAATGGAATAATGGTTGAGCTAGCCTAGTTGACCATTGTGACCATTTGGTTCTCACTAAGTGCTCCATACTTCTGGCTTTGTGTCAAATCAAGGTAAGCTTAGTAAGTAAATGACTATTTGCCTTTTAACATGGAAATCATGAAATTTCATATATAAACCTAGTGAAACGTTTTTTAGAAAATTTTTTTTTGCAAGTGAACATCTAATATTAAGATATCAATTAGAATAAATATTCACAGTGTATTGAACAGAAAAGTCACAGGTTCCAGGGAAAGAACTAGAAAAAACATATTGTGTTACTATGAACAATACAATGAATACAAATGAACATTCAAAAAACTTCCAGACAAAGTGCAGCTTTGTAAATATCATCTTCTATTTTATTTTGATACAAGCAGATGCAATTCTTCATGAACTAATAACTAATTATTGAATTCATTGCTAGAGGTACAAAGTGAACTTGAGTAGAGTTTTAATTATTTCAAGTTTCTAAGTGGCTGTACTTGTCGACATTAATAGAATTGAATGGTCAACATAATGATTATGGAGCATGTCTAGTTGAATTGTGAATAGAATAAATGATGTCAAAAGTTTTAAAATGTATATTTAGAATAAAGTTAGGTAAAAAAAAATCTTAGTGTATTTAATGTACTTGTCCTATTATACTTAACAATTAGTGTATATACTAAGTTTAGTTTAGTTGGGCAAAGAGCAATAAAAGTATTAAACTCTATGAAGATTGAACTTAACTATACAAGTGAATGATTTAAGAAATTACAAGTTTGCTTAAACATTATACTATGGCAAGAGAAAGTTCTCAACGAAGTCAAAAGATTGTTTAAAAAAATGTTACGTACTATATATACTCACATATCATGTGACTTTATGAGACCTAAATTTTAGCCAAATGTTCGGGATGGGGTCACACTATATATGAAATACAAACTTTGTGCATGTAAATAGTTGTCCAAGGCTAGGACCAGGCCAACTGGTATGTGTACCATTTCCAACTAATAAAGGTCTCAGTTTAGGTCTCAAAAAGTTGCATAATATGTGAGTATATATGGTAGGTTTTTGTACACCATTTTTATTTGCAGACACATTCAATTTTAAACCAGTCTGTGTACGTGTGGGCATGTTTCAATTTTAACCTGAAATAATTCACAACATCACTGAGTCAGCCCTTGCCTTTCCAATAGATAATATAGCATAGAGAAGGAAGACTTGCTGCATAGGAAACTGCTAGTCTTCCATAGAGCCTTGCCCAGACCAGAGTTCAGATCCAGGTGCAAATCTACGGTCTAATAAGACTAATGGATGTTACCAATGATTTTAAAGATCAATTTTTAAGAGTATTAAGTTTTGTCTTCAAGTACATTTCATTTGTGGCCTTATGCCAGATTAAGCAAATATTGGGAATTACTGATAGCAGAATTTACCTTAGTCAACAATTAAATTCCCAACACCATGTCAATTTTCACCTGAAATGATTCAAAACTGTAATTTAGATATATATAAAGCTTTCTAGAGCAGACAAAGTTTAGGTTTTTTTTGTTCAAACTTTCCTTTAACAATATGGATTGCTACTTTCTTCTATTTTATCCATAATCTTTAATCCTAAGCCCAAATGATGATAATAAACTAATAAAATGAATAAATAACAGGGCTTAAAATGTTGAACCCTTTCTCACTAAGAAATTGACGCAACACAATCTTCTTGAACTCATTCAATTTGGCGCTAATCTAAGGTAAGTTTAGTTAAATATATCAATAGTAGATACTAACTTCAACTTAGGTTGGCACAGAAAAGTAAACGAAAAGGAATCCAGTGACAAACTTTCAAAAACCAATGAGAATTTGATATAAGATTGTGTTATTCATTGCTCTACAGCAATTCTTACCGAAGTTGCACTAAGTTTTTTGTCGTCAAAAGTATTTTTAATCGAGGAAAAAGAAAGAATAAAAAGTGATCTTAAATGTTTTACCGTTTTTTTGTTTTTCTTTAATTTTAAACGAAAACGCATTATCATAAATCTTTCTTGTCTCGAGGAAGCAGAGATAACGCTGTCTAAAATAAATTAGGATTTGTTAAACTCAACAAATATATATATATATATATATATATATATATATATATATATATATATATATATAATACTAAGAAGAAATTTTGGACAATTATTTTCGAGTAAAAAATAATTATATATATCCGAGCCCCTCCCTTACCTCACAACGATAAAACAACACCAGTGTTGGGACAGGATGCATAGAAGTTAAGGTTCATGCCTTTCACAAGGTTTTAACGATAAGATGGCAATAAGTCCTGAATATCTGTTAGTGTTATCTACTTTCATAATTTCCATTTGATGCACAACTGCTTCCACCAAGATACCTTTTTTCTTGAATCGAAAAAGATAATTTTTTAAAAAGGTGAATATAATTCTAATCATAAAATTTTGTTTTGTCAGCTTACTGATTTTGAATAAGCGTAAAAAAAAGTTGTTGTTTTTTAATAAGGTAAAACTTAAAAAGTTAACTAAGAAAAGGCGATATGTATAATTCCTGCCGGTAACAGTCAAAAATCTTTATGAGAGATATTGAAATGAATTACAGTAAAGATAAATAAATAAATAAAATAAAGATTGAATAAACAAAAAAAGGTGTACTTTTTCGTTTTGAACGAAAGAGAAATGGTTTGTGATCCTTGTATATTTGTTATGACTGCTTGTACTATACTTCACCACAGTTGGAGGTGGGAGGGGGTAGGGAAAAAAGTCTGTTGTCAATAACAAAAATCTTCACCTCAAATCCCAACAATAACAAACCCGACTACACAAAAACAGTTTTCGATCTCTAATGATATTGACGAAAGAAAAAAAAACAACATATTTCCTCACAATATGCAAATAACTTTCATAAATATAACGAATTTTAGATTTTAATGAGGTGGGGTAAAAAAAAAAAATATATATATATATATATATGTATATATATAACTGAAGTTTAAAAGTCCATTCCTTGTGGTCTTTACGCCAAAAGAAAATTCATCCTCAACAAAAAAGTGAAGCAATGGATCGGGAAAAAAACAATTTTTTAAAGGCTAAAGAAGAGGGAAAAGTGAGAATATTCATAAGCAAATCTAGTTTGAATACAAGTTTATGATAGGGAAACTGAGAAAATATGGTTAAACTCACCTTTTTTTATAAGTAAAAAAGACAAATGGATAATTTAGACAATTTTTTTCTCGCAATTTTGTGACATTGTTGGTTAGGTGTAGATAACTGGAGCATTGGTCAATTTGTAACAAGCTTACTGATTGGTGGAAACATGAATTCTTATCCAATCGTTAATCCACTTACATAGAATGCGTTGAATCGCAACGTGAAGGACTTAGGACTGAAGTTTCGTGTGGAACGAAGCAAGAAACAAGTTCATAGTTTTGATAAAAGCTATACGACTTGTTTATTGTCTCTTTTATGCAGTAGAGTAGTTTTAGTGTTTTACGGGCTTTATGAAACTAAGCATTTTACTAAAAGGTGATTTAAGTTTGACGTGATCAGATGTTAATTAATAATTTCAATGAATAATGTAATGACCACTGTCGCTCGCTCTATTTTCCCTTAGGTGCCGGGAACCACCAAGAAAAAAATGGGACGAGAACTTTATGTTGAGAAAAACGGTGTATAATTCTCTAGTGTTAGTAGTGTACATTACAATGAAATTATTTTTATTTCAATTTATTTATAGTTTTCTTGGGATTAGTCGTGGGTACGACGATAGAAGAAAAAAGATGCCGACAAAGTATAATTTTCAAAACTAACAACTTATCTTTTGTAACGCTTGTTAGCACCAGGCATACCAATAATACATCCAGGAATTTTTTGTCTTATTACAGATATTATAGCAAGACTACTGCTGTTATGATTTAGGTTTGATTCCCAACAGCTGGTATGGTCACGTGACCATAACTAATGAAAAAAGGTAAAATTCTAATTTACTCTTGCAAAATTAAATTTGTTTAAAAAATTAACTGTAGTATTTTCAGAAGACATATTTTAATTTTAAAAAGAAAAAAAATCGTTACTGTGATATAACGCCATTTCTCAAAAAATCGAAACATTAATGCACACTCTTACTAAGTGTCATGTTCCAAAAATGGCGTTTTTGACAAGATCACAAAAACTGAAAACAACTGATTTTTAAAAAATTTCATTAATGAAATGTCAATGCCGTTCAGAAATTGATACTGGAATTATAATAATCAATTATGGTTAACACAGAAATGGAATGCATTAAGTGTAAGTCCTGAAATAATTTCTTAAATTTTTATTTTTAATTTGTCTCATTATGAAACTTGAATTTTTTAAAACAATAAATCCTACTATAACTGATTTAAATGCCTTACATGTTGGAAATATATTTACAAAATATTAAAGCATAAAAATAAAACCATAACACCACCAAAATTAATTGTCTTTCCTTATCAGTGCATTTGCTGGTATACCTCAGTGTCAAATCACAAGATTTTCCGCTAGACAATTGACATTTTAAATTCAATACTAAGTTAATTGAAACGTTATTATCATAAATTCACTATTGAATTTCAGTTTTTTTTCTTTCTTTTTTTTAAGTGAATTTTTACGAGTAATCAGAGATACATAGAGTTGGAATATAATACAGCAGGTATCAAATATAAATTCACGCATTCATTATTATAAGAAAGTCACCAATCATTTTAAGCTTGTTCAACCTTTTGGTTGGAAGACAAGTATAGAATGTTTATTTCCAATCCAAAAACTCTAGAGATCAATATTTGAATTGTCACGTGGTTTCATGTACTATAAATTCTTTGCCGCTTGCAACCTACAGAGAGTGAACAATTAAAGAGTTATGTCTACTAGCATTTTTATAATCCTTATGCAGACAGATAAATGAGGAAATATACGATGTCAACAATCATTTTTGGTTACTTAAAGAGAGACATAAGCATTTGGTGAAAATTTGAAATTGTCTGCTGATTATGAATAAATAAATCACAATCAACAACAACAAAGATTAAAATTGTTTTTCTAGTAGTTGTGTCCGTTTGTAGATTTCTTTTGAGAAATAAACAGTAATAAGTTTTTCATTAAAAAAATAAATACCAATTTAAACTTGGAAATTAGCCTTAATTTAAAACTAGATTTGAGTCCCTGATTCTCTCTCTCTCTCTCTCTCTCTCTCTCTCTCTCACACACACCCCCAAGTGGCTTTCTGGGATACTGTTAGGGTTGCCTGATGTGTTCAATACTTAAGCCATGAAACTATACCACAACCTAGGGCAGGCCCAAGGTAATTGACAACACCAGCAGTCTCCCAAATAGCAGTACTTTCCAAATACAAATGGAAAAATTAACTAAACTGAATAAGAACAGTCAAAATAAAATTCCCTGATGTAAAGTCAGAGTACACAGAATAGCTGGGGCCTATGAAGGAATGTAAAATAAAATATTATACTTTAAAGGTTACTGAAGTTTAGCATGCTGAGAATCCCAGGAAGTTTAGGTCTAGCCCTGCCCCTGCTTGGAGTCCTTTTCTGATAAAGTTTTTGGTCGAACCAATCCTGGAAATTATATAGTAAAAAAATGGGCAAAGTGCTACCTGAAAATTTGGGTAATTTGACCTTTAAGAAATTACTTAACTCTAATGCCTTCAAAATTAGGTGTATAGGTAGCAATATCACAAAAGGTACTGTTAAAATCTGTACTACATTCAGTTCATGTTTACTGTTTAAAATTTATGAATTTTTAGGTAAAATGAAAAATTGAACTGAAATCAATTTTCATTTGATGAGTAATTTTAGGTTATTATTTTCATAAGTATTTGAAAAATATAGGGTGATGCAAATATCACTTTCCATTTTGAAATTTAATTTTTTAATAAAAAGATAATGACAATTTTTATTTTGAACCTTAGAAATTAATTTGAACTAATTGCAAAATATATCTTGCAAATGCCTTCCATTTTCAGCTTCAAAGAATCAAAGACTTTCTAGGTAAATCTCTGTTATCACTCAAAATGTCCAGCTAACAATCCTCTAATTTCTTGATCATTCTTCAGTTCCTGAAGTGTTTGGAGCTTTGTTTTACATAAACTCTTTCTTTAAGGTTAAACTCTAAAACAGGCATGGACAACCTTTTTCGAGAAGCAGGCCATGTGAGACATGGCTCATCATCTTATGGGCTGCACTACTAAAAAAATTCAAAGTAATTCATGTTGAAGATACCCCAACCCTTTTCATTACAGAAAACCATATGCATAAGGATCTACTTTAGAAACAGGAAATAATTTGTATAATATTATCAATGTGATTAACACACTACTGCCATGATACATTAAAGAACGATTAAAAGAAAAAATGAATACTTGAAAAATCAATGTATTTAATATATGATCCATGCATTAAAGAAAAAATTGAATATTTTGATAATCCACGAAACAAAATTGTATTTAAACTATTTTTTTTTAATTACAGGTACATATTTAATAATCAGATGAACAATTTCATTTGTTGCTTTTAAATTGAAAGGTAACCTTAATAAAAAAAATACCCAATAAAAATGTACATAAAGTAGTAAGATTGATTTCTAATTTATTCATTTGACTATTTGAAAAAGTAAATGTATGAGAACAAAACAAGGCAAACAAAATTTTAATAAATTTTATTTTCCTTATGAAATTGTAGCCCATGAGTACCTAAAAGAACAAATTTGGAGTGGTCAAACCTGTCAAGGGTTTTAAGATAGACTGTGATTTTTGTGCCACTCATTATATTCCTTTGAATAAAAAAAATAGAATATATGAATAAATAATACAAAAACATGAAAAGTGAAAAGGTAATATATATATATATATATATATAAGCCTATTCACTACCACAAACAAGAGTGCCTACTTTCCTTAACCCCAGTCATGCAATTGACAGTGGAACTTGGAAGACAGCTAAACAATACTTTACCCAGACACAATCATCATTTTAGATTTAACGAAGCAGAAGATCATATGAAAATTAACATTATTCTTGGAAGAGCATCTGGAGGAAGTTTATGAAAGGAAGCTTGCCAAATACCATCAACTGGTGGAACAGTGGAGAAGATAGAGATTCAGGCTTTGTGAGAGCCAATAAAAATGGGGCATGCTGGGGATTTCTTTGGTATTTACTCTGCAGGACCTTGACTATTAAGGGGTGGAGGCATAAGAAACATCATGGAGCTTTTGGAAAGAGTCAAAGTGGCTTTAGATTAAGAGGGATTGTTGCTGCTAGGATGCAAGCTAAAAAAAAGATAAACCTCAGCTGGGTTAACTGAGTGAGGGAGTCTGATGCTGAAAGACCCAGGAATATCACTGACAATGCATTTTGGCTTATCTGTAAGATGTGTCTTTAATAATAAACTATATATGTATATATAAAACAGCTACCTCGACAGGTAGTTGAAGATATGAAAATGGTTTGGTTTGCCCAAGTTATTTATTCACTTCTATGTTAACTGCCACACTATGCCAGTGGTAAAGCATTTTGTCAAGATTTCTTTTGATGAAATAGGACTCAAAGAAAAGTAGACCAATCCTTTTTCCCAAGAATGTTGGTATAAAAGTAAAGTTGGCAACCTTAGTCAAGGGCGACCCAAAGGCTCCCTTTTCATTAGCTACTACCTTGAGGTGTAGGGGAGGGCACTATTCCTTTCCCTGAATTGCTCCTCTTTACTCTTGATCCTTACCTTATAATGCTGAGTGTTAAGCAAGGCAGCATCAAGTACCATTTTTTGAGTCTTTGGTATGACTCAACCTGGGACTGAACCCCGGTCTCCTGTACCTTTGGCGAACACCCTACTCATTAGGCCAATGGCCCGGTATGTTGGTATAAAGTGAATATAAATAATAAGCAAAATTTAAACTTAATTTGCCAATTTCATTTTCTGTCTCAATAACCATTACACCACTCAACACACACGTGTGTGTTGGGTGGTGTAATGATTATTGACACAGAATGGACATATGAATGAGATATTGCAACTGTGATTGCAGGCTGTTTAAAAACTGACCAAAGTCTCTACTTACAACTACAGTTGTGACATCTTGTTCAGCAACAAGAAAAGCTGAATTAAAAGCTAAATACCAAATCTTTTTCTGTTATTTTTAATAAAATATACCTACAAGAGAATCTGGTGCCTAAATACACATTATATATATATATATATATATATATATATATATATATTATAACAGTGTTGGTTGTCACTAAATCACTTTGTGGGTATGTGTCAAACCAAGTGTAACATAATATGGAGAGTGCTCAATATCTAGGATAGAGCTATTATATAATAACAATAAATAAATATATATACTTAATTCATGGAATTTATACTGCGACTCTGGGTTTCATGGAAATTCAGGGTCGCAGTATAAATTCCATGAATTAAATATATATATATATATATATCTAATATATATTTATTTATTATATATATATATATATATATATATTAAAACTTACAGAAAAAACATTCATATGTATATATATATATATATATATATATATATACATGTCTGGTTTTTCTGTAAATTTTAAACCACAGATGTCTGGTTTTTCTGTAAATTTTATTCTATAAAAAAACTTACCTAGGACAATTGTGCCTTCACTTCAGTGTGCTCAATTTTAAACCCACAAGAGAGTGCCTGTTCATGTGTGCACAGTAAAGTGGTCTCTGATTAGTTACCAAGTCACATCAAGATTGTAGTTCTTTCCTAACAGAGCACCTGGCCTTTTTTGTAGATAATGAAATACTTCAACAAAATTACCATAATTATTGATACAATAAGCTTGTTTGTCATCATTTCTCAACAAATCTTTACCAAATTTAATATGGATATCCAGCTGCATCCCAGAATTGTGCATAGATGAAGAAAATCTGAGTATGGCTACCCTCTCAATCATTGCAGGACAATATCGGTAGAGTAGTGATATGTTTTTAATCCTGTTACAAATTTGCCACAAAGAAAACAAAAGTTAACAAATGAGAGATTGCTGTATAGCCACATACAACTACACAATACATATATGCGGAAACATAGTCAACAATAATGACGACTTCAATGAATGAACACTCTTCTTTATAAAAATATATCTCTCACACTTTATTCTTAAAAGGGTTGATGTTGGTTGTATGTGAGAAGTGAGTTGGAGATGGACAGACTGCTACATATTGACCCAAGTTCTTCTGACCATAGCAGTGCTTCTTCCTCATCTTGGCTTGGTTGCTCAACTGTGGGTCACTGAGGGCCCAAAGCCCTCTGTCTGCCGCTGGTTCTCAATTCAGCACCTTGTCTCCAACTGACTCAAGCCGTCTGTCCCCTGGTTATATTATTGTTTAACGCCCACCTGCTTCCGCTGTTCTTCTGCTTATTTACACAGGTGCATCTCTTGATTGACGGCTTGGTCGAGGGTCAATATGTTACAAGATCAGAGGATATGAAATTCTACTTAAGACCACTTTATGCCACCTAGCTGCCAAAATAAGAACTGGGTCTACTATACACACTATCATCAATTTCTATATGATCATATAACTTAGTAAAAGATGCTGACTTCAACTCCCCAAAAAACAGCACATTTTCTCAAAAGTTTTATACATCATATCATCCTAAAAAGAACTACTTTAGAGATGTATCTGCATTAAAATAAAGATATTTGTACATATAATTATCTAAAAAAGGAATTATGTACAAACTTGCTGTAATTTAAGTCAGTTAAGTGTGACAAAAAAAGTAGTGTTTTGACATATTTGGCATCTAGGCAATACTACTTATCTCTGTCAGTTTTTCGGTAATTTACCAAATTACAATTTTGTCTATCTGTCATAGCATAACTTAAGGATAACTAGAGCTATGAACTCCAAATTTTATATGGTTACTAATAGAAACCCAAAGCACATTTTTAACAGTAGTTTTTGAATATTTCAAAAGCTTTAAAAGTTTTTAGTGATTGATTTGATTTAGAATGTAAGTATAATAGAGACATGTCTGTTGTAATAGTTATTATCATAGGAAAGTTTTTAGGGATTGGTTTGATTTAGAATGAAAGTATAATAGAGACATGTCTGTTGTAATAGTTATTATCATAGGAAAGTTTTTAGGGATTGGTTTGATTTAGAATGAAAGTATAATAGAGACATGTCTGTTGTAATAGTTATTATCATAGGAAAGTTTTTAGGGATTGGTTTGATTTAGAATGAAAGTATAATAGACATGCCTGTTGTAATAGTTATTATCATAGGAAAGTTTTTAAGGATTGGTTTGATTTAGAATGAAAGTATAATAGAGACATGTCTGTTGTAATAGTTATTATCATAGGAAAGTTTTTAGGGATTGGTTTGATTTAGAATGAAAGTATAATAGAGACATGTCTGTTGTAATAGTTATTATCATAGGAAAGTTTTTAGTGATTGGTTTGATTTAGAATGAAAGTATAATAGAGACATGTCTGTTGTAATAGTTATTATCATAGGAAAGTTTTTAGGGATTGGTTTGATTTAGAATGAAAGTATAATAGAGACATGTCTGTTGTAATAGTTATTATCATAGGAAATAGACATGGCAAACCAAGTTCAAATCCTGGATGAGAGTGTTTGTATTTCATTTCCCACTAATGCCCTTAGGAAAGTTATGAAACCATCTCCTCTTCACTCCAACTATAATTAAATAGTAAGAAATAATAGATACATTAGGCCTGGTATAACAATTAGTCTAGAATAAGGAAAACTGAATTCAAACTAGCTATACTCTACTGAAAAAACTGACTTTGTGTTGCATCATGCCTTGTGGTTGAATGGTTGGGTAAATATTTCCTTGTTAGGAATCAAAGTTAGAATCTTTTTGCTCTGAGTTTTTTTAGTCACCAGAAAATCAAGTAATTAGGTTGTTTGTACATTTGCAGTACAAACATTAGCTACCAGGGAGTCATAAACATTAACCTCTCAACAACACTTATTAATTAGATCCTCACAAAAACATAGGTGTTATGCTTGTGTTTATTGTTTCACTGATAAATGGGATGAATAAATTTATTATCAGTTTATATAATTTAGCATCATGACTGTAAGGTAGGTTTTCTGCTAATAATATAATATACAAATCTTATATTTGCCTATAACCATAGAATTCTCTATTTTTTATATCAATGTAGATACAATTTTTATTGTTTATCAGCAAACCACAGTTAATTAAAAAGAACTTAATTAAAAATGGATCTGACAAATTAACAATTTCTAAAGAGAATAAGCTGGTATTCATTTTATCAGAGTCTATAATCATATCAAGATTATGACCAATACTGTCATTGTTCACATTAGAATTTTTTCATAACTGATGAGAAAAGCAAATGACTTGATATATCAATACAGTCACCAATGTTGGCAAGGAAATTAACCTTTGATGGATTTTTTTTTTCTGGAACCTTTTGGTTCTGGGATACTGGTTGTGTTTTAGTCATCTGGGTATTAGTTGGACATTTGCTTAGAGAAATCAAACAAATGTTATGCGTCAAAAGAGATCATTTTTTTAAAAATATTTTTTCTTTGGTCAGCATTTTTTCTTTATTGTAGTCTTCGACAGATTCCAGAGTTCATTTTCTCAAAGAAATTTTATGTGTTAATTTAGATTTTTATGTAGAGAAAGTGTAAGCATAATCAAATTTGTTACAGGACACTGCACTGAATTATTAATCACTAGAATAGTACCCATAAAAAACCTTGAGATAATTTTTTAAAATTTTGAATTAAATTTAAATTGATTTTTTTAAATAATAATATTTAATTAGATTTTTTTAAAATAATGATATTTAATTATATTTCTATTGATACAGATATTACACTTTGATCCTTAACAGAAGTGGTATTGCTTTAATCCAATACAAGTCATACAAATATTATGCTTTCATCCTCGTAGAAGTTATGGATGGATGAATAAAGAAACAAAGAGAAAAAGTCACATTGTTCATTGTGTAGATTATGAAGTTTATAAAACCATAAGTATTTGAACATACTGTTACAATATAAATTAAGTTAGTAAAAGTCTAAGATTTATTCACTTGAAAAGAAATGCTACAACAAAAGGCTAAGGTTAAAAAGAGAGATTGTCAGCACTCATCTCTACATTTTAACAAAAAGGACAGTGGTAACTTTACAAACAGAAATTTGCTTCTTGTGGTGTCTGTGGTAGCAACTATCCATCTTATTTTCAAAGATTTTACTCAAATATAACAAAATCCTGTTTAATCCTAGAAGCAGTACTCAACAAAACCACAGCTGCATTTACCTCTCATCCCACAAATCAGCCAAGACATACTGAATATTGCTGGAAGATTTAGGGTAAACTCATATGTGACATTCTCCTATGGACTCCAACATATGAACACACCAGTGTTAGCTCAACTGCAAAAACTTACATTCATCAACTCTGTGTGGACACTGAATGTCATCTTGAGGACTTGGTTAGAGAGATACCAGATAAGATCAGATGGCAAGAGAGAGTCAGGGGAATCCATTCTATCACCATGCCTTGATTATATTCATCTTTGGCAAGAGCCACCGCTCAGTCTGTTCAACTTTGGTAAAAGCTATTAGCAAATTTAGAATTTCCTTTGGTATTCAAAATTCCAAATGCCTGTGCCGATATCAACTTTCTCTTTTGTTTTAATGCTTAAAATAATGCAGTCCAGTCATCTGGGGCTGTAGAATACACCCACTGCATCCCTACAGAGGGGTAAGACCTCCCTCAAAATGAGTATCCTAGATATGACACTGAACAATCTAATGGTGAGGCTCTAGTCCCAGAGATTTGGGGAATGTGAAGTACCCCTTCATTACCATTACTCCCAGGTCCACTCTGACCTAGAGTGGTAGCATCTGATAGATTCCTATCTATGGATAAAATAGAACTTTTTGACATTAAGCTGTGTGCAAACAAATGACTGATGTTAAATTGAATTGTTAGAAATAGAATGGTTTGACCATTTAACTGTGTGTAAACAAATGACTGACTAATTGAATTGTTAGTGATACATGGTACTTGGAACTATTTAATTTTATGCTAACAAATGATTAATAGTAAATAGAATTATTTGTATTTGATAGAAATACTTTAAACCATTTAACTGTGTGCAAAAAAAAATGAGCTCAGGCTTGTTTAAAATATTATCAACAAAATGTGTTTACAAATCATATATATTTGATATATACATTACCAGTCAAAAGTATTTGGCAACCCTCAAAAATTTTTATCAAAATTACTCTCTTTGGCTGCTATCACTACTTCACAGATTCTTGACATTCTTTCCACCAAAGACTGGAGGTAGACTGAAGATAGTTCTGCCCAACATTTCAGCAAGAGTTGCAAGAGTTGAGTCACAGTTATGGATTGTTGAGCTCTGACTTTTCACTTAAGTTGATCCCACATCAGTTCAATGAGATTTAAGTTTGCTGATTGTGCCAGCCAAGATATGCTGAAGGATGTGCTGTTTCTCTTTGCTTTTGATGTATCTCTGGCAGAGTTTACTTGAATGCTTTGGGTTATTATCTTGCATGAGTAGAAATCTTTGAGCCACAAGCCATGTTCCAGATGAGATTGTGTAATGCTACAGTGTGCTGTGATAACCAGTCTGATTCAAATTGCCCTTCACCTGGTACAAATCCCCAACTTTGCAATTGGCAAAAGACCCCCACACCATAACAAAGCCATTTCCATGTTTTATGGTCAGTGTGATACTAGGGGTTACAGCTCTTTCATCAAGTCTTTGCTGTACATAGACCCTTCTATTTGGCCCAAAGATTTTGAACTTTGATTTGCCAGTTCCACTACTCCAGTCTTTGTGCGCCTTGCTCCACTAGAGCTTTTTGACATTTTGCTTCCTCAACACTGGTTTCTTGACAGCAATTCTACCATATAGGCCAGCTTCACAAAGTCTTCTCCTCAGTGGATGTTGACATTTTTTAAGACATTTGTTCAATTGTGCAATGATGTTTGGAGCATTCAGCCTTCTGTCACATAAGCTGGTGACTCCGATGAAATTGTCCTCTGCATAGGTAAAACTAGCAGAATCTAGCGAACATTAATTCAACACAGAATAGACTAATGTGAGTTCAAGTCGTGATATAATGCAACTTTTTGAAAAAAATTTTTTCATGCTCAGCACTAAAGAAGTAAAACACCTTCATATCAATTTTTCAAAAGATATCTAAGGTCAAAGTTACTAAGGAAGACTTGTATGTAGTATAATAAATAAAATCATTGTGGTGCTTAACTTGTTTGATTAAAGATAACACTTTTAGGATAAGAAATAAAAATTTTGACGGTGACCAAATACTTTTGACTGGTTTTGTATGTATAAAAAGAATCTGGCTTTGAATAACCTATAATGGGTTGATTTGTCAAAAAGGCCAACCAAATCAAACTAAAATAATCCGAGAATCCAGTGGATCTGTCTGTAATCAGCAGGTTCTGATATAAGCCACAAATGCATTACTAACTGGATTTATTTTAACGCATGTTTTCAATACTAGTGTAACACTGCTACTTCTATCGTGCTCTATTGAAATAACAAAATACATCTTTGTATATAAATATGGAGGTGTGGGTGGACTAAAAGTAACACAGAGAATAGAATCAGTGAATTCAATACTAGTGTAACACTGCTACTTCTATCGTGCTCTATTGAAATAACAAAATACATCTTTGTATATAAATATGGAGGTGTGGGTGGACTAAAAGTAGCACAGAGAATAGAATCAGTGAATTCAATACTAGTGTAACACTGCTACTTCTATCGTGCTCTATTGAAATAACAAAATACATCTTTGTATATAAATATGGAGGTGTGGGTGGACTAAAAGTAGCACAGAGAATAGAATCAGTGAATTCAATACTAGTGTAACACTGCTACTTCTATCGTGCTCTATTGAAATAACAAAATACATCTTTGTATATAAATATGGAGGTGTGGGTGGACTAAAAGTAGCACAGAGAATAGAATCAGTGAATTCAATACTAGTGTAACACTGCTACTTCTATCGTGCTCTATTGAAATAACAAAATACATCTTTGTATATAAATATGGAGGTGTGGGTGGACTAAAAGTAGCACAGAGAATAGAATCAGTGAATTGAGTTCAAACTTGGAGTTTTTCAATTTCAACATCTTTATATTTATTTTATTTTTTAACAGATATATTTTATCTGATGGCACTGCGATATAGAGTTATGCCCCAAATTATTCATACCCCTATGCAACTTTAGAATATTTTTGAAAAAAATATGAGAATTTTTTTAAATGCTTATATTGAAATTTCCTAAGTTATTCTTGAATAATACACAAAATAGATGTTTTGCAAAAAATTCAATTTTGTATAAATAAGATACAAAGATTACAAATGAAGCATGCTCATATTTATTCATACAGTCTGAAATCATCTGCTGCAAAGCCCTTGTAGTCAAACTAAGTAATGTTATTGGATTATTAGTGGATTTTGATTGATTAATGGTGATATTCATGCTAATTATTGAGCATTTCTACTTTGTTTATTTTGCATTAGCATCAGTGAAATATTCAATTTACTCTTTGTCCACTCAATATGGTAAAGAAAACGGATGTCTGCATCAAGTTAAGACAAAAAATTGTAAATGCCCATAAGAATAGTTTTGGCTAGAAATCCATTTTGAAGCAATTTGATATCTTAAAATCAACTGTTCAAAGTATCATACGGAAGTTTAAAAAGTTTAACACTGTTCAAAACCTTACAGAACAAGGAAGAAAGGAGAAGCTTTCACCTCAATTGGCAAGATAAGTTGTGCGAGAAATTAGTAAAAGCCTGAGAATTACAGGAAAACTGCATCTGCAAAATCTCAGTATGGAGGGAATAGAAATTTTAAGATCAACACTACAAAAAACACTTAAGAAGGAATAACTTAAAGGATCTAGACCAAGAAAAACACCTCTTACAGCAAGACATGTAAAAGCCTAATTATATTTTGCCAGAAAATATATTGATAGACTAGTTTCTGGTCATCAGTTTTATGATCAAATAAGACAAAGATTGAACTTTTCGGTTATAGGGACGTTTCATTTGTTTGGAGAAAGAAAGGGGAAGCTTTTAAATCTAAAACACGATTCCAACTGTGAAACATGGTGGTGGGAGTTTTATGTTTTGGGGTTGTTTCTCCATGAATGGAACTGGAAGGGTTGTAAGGGTTGAAGGAATCATTAAATAAGACCAATATGTAAAAATTCTAAGGGAGAATTTGGACAAGTTTGCCAAAGTTCTCAATATGCGATCTGCTCTGATGTTTCAACATGATAACAATCTGAAGCATAATGCCAAATCTGTTTAAAAATGGCTGAGAGATAATAAAATAAATGTTTTGGATTAGCCAAGCCAAAGCCTGGGTCACAATCCAATTGTAAATTTGTGGGTGGTTGTTGAGAAAAATGTCAATATGAGGAAACCCCAAAATCTTGTACAATTAGAAGAAATTGTAAGAGAGGAGTGGTCCAATATTTCTGTTGATGTTTGCAATAATCTAGTAGTTAACAACAGCAAATGTCTTGAGGCAGTTATTAAAAATAAGGGCTTTGCAACAAGTTATTGTGTAGGGTACAAATAAATGCTTCATTTTTAATTCCTGTTCGATTTTTCTACAAAATTTAATTTTTCCAAAAACACTGATTTTGTGTATTATTCTATAATGACTTACAAAATTTTTGCATAAGCATCATTAAAAAAATTCTCTTATTGAAATGTTTTTTCAAAAATTTTATGGGGTATGAATAATTTCAGGTGTAACTGTATATGAGAAGGCAATTTTTTTGTTTATAGTCTTTAATCATTATGTCTCATCTATTAGCTTTTACCTATGAGTGTAAGGTGTGTATCATGTTTATATATAAAAGAGGAAAGAGAGACTATCTCCCAACCCTACTCTCTGTAAAACTTTATTTACTCACCACATATTACCATTAGAGAAAAGGTTTTGTAGTTTAAAAAAATAAAAAGCAAAAATCAATTTCTTTCTTTGCAACTTGACTCAAGATTCACTGATTTTTCTTTCCCATTAAATTATCCTTTCAATCCTTGTAAGTTTTTCATACTAGTTTTAACTGGCAGTCTTTCACAGGAGTCTGAGTGACTGCAAGTCTCCTTGATCTCCAGGACTCTTCTGAGTATTCAACCAATTTTAACAATGCAGTGATTTTCATGGTCTCAATCCTCTTCCTGATTTCCAATTCGTCCAGTCTTTTTTGTAAGGATTTGTGGGCTGTTCTAAATACACCAATTACAATAAATATCACTGTCATCCCCATGTTCCACAATTTTTAGTTCTCTAGCTAGGTCCAAGTATTTGTCTATCTTTTGGCTTTCTTTAATTTTCGCTCTTTCATTATTATCATTTTTATTATTATTTTATTTATTCATTGAGAGTTTTTCACATCAGTTTTAGCTGATAGTCTTTCACTGGAGACTGAGTGACAGCAACTCTCCTCAAGTCTCCAGAACTCTTCTCAGTATTCTGATCATTCTCAATAGTGCCATTTGGATGGTCTCCACTCGTCCTCCAACCTCCAAGTCCTCCAGTCCCTTTAATAATCCTTTGATGACTGTACCAAAAGCACCAATCATGATTGGTACAATTGTCACCTTCATGTTCCATATTTTTTTCAATTCCCTAGCAAGATCGAGGTACTTATCCTACTTTTCACATTCTTTCAGTTTTATTCTGTGGTCAGCTGGGACAGCAAAGTCCACAATTTTGCAAATTCTCTTTTTTTTGTTGATTATAAGGTCTGGTCTTCTGGCCGAGATTAGGTGATCCGTTTGTATGTCAAAGTCTCATAGGAGTTTACGTGTTATTCTCCAGGATTGCTGTTGGATTGTGCATATACCATTTATTCGTATGGTCAAGTTTAAATTTCTTGCACATTTCCCAGTGGATCACTTTGCCCACTCAGTTGTCTCTAGTCTTATACTCCTGTGCTAATTTGCTGCATTCGCTTATTATGTGATTAATGGTTTCGTCTTGATCACCATATAACCTACATTTGCTATTTTGTTGCATCTTATCTATTCTCACTTTGATATGATTGGTTCTGATGACGTTGTTTTGTGCTGCTATTAGGAGAGATTCTGTTTCTTTCTTAAAGTTTCCTTTTCTCAGCCACGTCCAGGTTTTCTCGTGTGAGATGTTGTTTATTAGTCGTTTAAAATGTCCATAGAGTAGTTTTCTTCCCATTTTTGTTTCCTATTTATTGTCATTCTGTTTTCCATTGTGTTTTCTGTCTCATTTCTGATGGCTGTAATCAGTCCTCCTTCGTGTTTTTCTATGTAGTCCTGAAGTCATTGTATCTATGCATCAATGCTGTTTTCAGTGCTGGCAAGTCTTCTTCCTCCCTCCTTTTTTGATACATATAGTCTGTCAACGTCATCTCTGGGATGTAATGCCTTATGCATGGTCATTAGCTTTCTTGTTCCTTGGTCCACTTCCAAAAGGGTCCCGAATATCTAACAAGGGGTACAGTGCAGGTATTTATTCCTTTGATAAGGTTTCTGCTACATAGTTTTGTCTCAAGTAGCTTTCTAGTTCTCCTGAGATATTCTTTCTTAATTTTTTCTTTCATCTCCACTTGTTTGATGGTGTCAGCCTCCAAGATACCCAAGTATTTGTAGGTATCCTTCTCTCTGAGCATTCTAATCTTGTCTTGGTTTGGTAGTTCCATTCTGCTAGTTAGATGTTGCTTGCCACTTTTCATTACTAGCATGGTACATTTTTCTATGCCAAATTTCATTCTTATGTCCTGACAGTATATTCTAACTGCATGTATTAGAGTTTCCAGTTCTTTTTTATTTTTTGTAAATAGTTTGATGTCATCCATGTACATTAGGTGATTGATCTTTTCCTGCGATCTACTAAGTTTGTATCCAGCTGTGCATTTTCTGAGTATGTGGTTAAGGGGCATCATAGCAATTATGAATAATAATGGTGATAGTGCATCTCTTTGAAAAATACCTCTTTGCTTCAGTTAAGCTTCTTCCTCCTGCTGTCAATTCCACTCTCCAGGTTTTCGTGGTTTTCTCAGTAAAGTTTATGACTTCATTTGATATTTTGTACATTTTGAGACTGTTTATTATCCAGCTTTGTGGGACTATATCATATGCCTTTTTGTAGTCAATCCAGGTCATAGCTAAATTTTTCCATCTGGTCTTGTTCTTGTTTAGGATGTGCTGGGCTATGTAAAGTAACTCTGCTATGCCTCTGGATCCTTTCTGCTCCTCCAGGAATAATCCACAGCTTGTTAGTGAGTAGTAAATCTCTTCCCTTATTTGTGCTGTTAATATTTTCTACATCATCGGTAGGCAGGTTATAGGTCTGTAGTTGTTTGGGGGCAGTTCCTTTGCTTGGGTCCTTTTGGATCAAGGTGGTCTTTCCTTTGGTCATCCATTTGGGTATGTGTGCTCCTTGTAGGCATCTGTTCATTTCTAGTGCTAGTCTATCATGAATGGAGGTGAATTTCTTGAACCAGAACCCATGTATTCCATCATGGCCAGGCGTTTTCGAGTTTAATATTTTTTTGTGTGTCATTTTGAGTAAATCGATGTGTATTTCTGGCCTTCTGTGAGTCTTTCTAATTCTCTTGTCATGCTGTTTATCCATTCAGCCTTTTTTTGTGTTTTCTTGGTTGCCATATTTCAGTCCAAAATCATTCAGTTTCTTCTGCATCCAGTTGCTGGTATGTTTTCATGTCATTTCTTCCCAGTTGTTGATAGAATATTCTTTCATTGTTTTGGAATGTCCTGTTTGGTCCGTATTATTTTACCCTTTGTCGATATCTCTTTAATTTCTCTTCTTTCGCCAGTACTTTCTGGTTTATTTTCTCAACTTGTACTGTTATCTTTTCTAGTGTTGCCTTTTCCTTTTTGTTCCTACTTATTCCAGCATCTTTCTTTTGTTTTATCATTTTGGCCTGTTTTCATAGATTTTTTTTTATCTGCATTTCCAGTCGAATTTCCCATCCTAGTTTTGATTTTTTCTTCGTGCTTTTTGAAGGGATCCCAATTTTTTCACAAACTAATTTCACCTCTGCATAGATTAGATTAGTTCATTTAATTCAGTTATATTATTCATAGATATGTAAGTTAGTACTTGATTAATTCGTTTCTGTCTTAACTGTTCTCTATTCTATGTTTCTTAATGATGGTAAGGTAGTCTTTTAACTGTTCATAATTCTGTTAAAATTTTCTATGTTTACCTATTGTTCTTGTGATAGTGTTTGTTTTGAGTTGTTTGGTTGTGTGTTATTTGGTTAGTTGTATGGTGTTTATATTTTCCAAAGTTGGTGGTTCATATCTGTTAGGCTGTTTTTGTTTGTTAACAGTGTCTGGTACTGTATTATCATCTTGTTCATTATTTATTTACTGATGTATTTCTAGTATTTCAAGGTCAGAAAACCAACCTTTCTTTATTATTGTTCTAACTTGGTTGGCAAGTCTTTGGCTTGTTGTCTGAAAACTAGTACATTCTTGCCAGATCTCTATCATTCTTTTCCTATATCCTCTTTGTGAAGGGTTGCTCCTAAAAGAGCAGTGTAGTGCAAGTTGGTTGTCTTCCTTTGTCCATGTTTAGCATTTCTGTCTCTGGTTGTTGTGGTTCTTTAAATCATATTATCATTATTGTTATTTTACTCCTTGCAATTGATTATTATTATCATTATTATTATTATTATTCTACTTTTTGTAAGTTTGTTACACCAGTTTTAACTGATGGTTTTTCACTGAAATCTAATGACAGCTAGTCTACTCAGGTCTCTAGGACTCTTCTAAGTATTCTAGCTGATTTTAATGATGCTGTGATTTGAATGGTCTCAATTCTTCCTCTGACCTCCATTTACCCCAATTCCTTCTCCAGACCTATGAGGACTGTTCCAAAGGCACCAACTACAATTGGTATTACCTTCATGTTCTATTGCTTTTTTCAACTCTCTGCCAAGATCAAGATATTTGTTTATCTTTTCACTTTCTTTTATTTTAACTCTATAGTCCACGGGGATGGCAAAATACGGTATTTGACAAGTTCTTTTTTTATTTATTAACTCTAGATCTAGTCAGGATTTGGTGATCCATTTTTATCTCAAAGTCCATCTTTATCTCAAAATCCGGTATTTGACAAGTTCTTTTTTTTATTTATTAACTCTAGGTCTAGTCAGGATTTGGTGATCCATTTTTATCTCAAAGTCCATCTTTATCTCAAAATCCGGTATTTGACAAGTTCTTTTTTTTATTTATTAACTCTAGGTCTAGTCAGGATTTGGTGATCCATTTTTATCTCAAAGTCCATCTTTATCTCAAAATCCGGTATTTGACAAGTTCTTTTTTTTATTTATTAACTCTAGGTCTAGTCAGGATTTGGTGATCCATTTTTATCTCAAAGTCCATCTTTATCTCAAAATCCCAGAGAATTTTATACATCTCATTCTTAAGGTCAAATTCTGGTTTGTCCATATACCATTTGTCAGCATGGTGAAATTTGAATCTCTTGCATAATTCCCTATGAATCACCTTTCTCACTTTGTCATGGCTACTCTTGTATTCTTTTTGAGCTAGTTTGCTGTATTTACTTATGTAATTAACTGTCACTGCATAACCTACACTTGCTATTCTTTTGCACATTATCAATCTTGGCTTTGATAAAATTAGTATTTATGGCATTATTTCGTGTTGCTATTAAAAGAGATTTAATTTCTTTCTTCAGGTTTCCTCTTCTTAGCCATGTCCCAGTCATCTCATGAGCAATTTCCTTTGTTTGTTACTTGAAGTATCCGTATTGTTATTTTTCTTCTAATTATTGTTTTCTTGATTTCTTGTTTGTTTTTTCCTGTTTGTCCTTTAGTTAATTTTGTTGATATTGTTGTTAATGACTGCTGTCATCAGTCTTCCTTTGCTCTTTTTTTGTATATGCTTCTAGTCCCTATTATTGCATCTATACAATCTTTAATGCTAGTGAATCCTCTTTCTCCTTTTCTTGATATGTACAATCTGTTGTCATTCCTCAGGTATTAGGTCTAATGCATAATCATAAATTTCTTTGGTCCATCTGTCTGAGTTCCTCTCTTGCTCATTTTAGTAAGGGTCCAGAGTATCTTACTAAGGTTACTATCCAGGTATTTTTCCTTTGATTAGATTTCTATTGCAGAGTTTGGTTTTGAGAAGTTTATTTGTTCTTCTAAGGTACTTTTTTCTTACTTTTTCTTTCATCATGTCCACTTCTAATATTACCAGGTATTTGTAGTTTTCTAACATTACCAGACATTATTATCACTATTATTTTTATCATTATTATCTCTTTCCCAGCTTTTCATACCAGTAGTAACAGGTGGTTTTCATAAAAGTCTGAGTGACAGCAAGTTTCCTCAGCTCTTCAGGACTATTCTAAGTATGCTAACTGATCTTGGCAATGCAGCAGTCTGTAGGGCCTTGATTCTGTCTCTGATTTCCAGTTTCCCAAGTATCTTTTCCAGGTTCTCTGGGATTGTTCCAAGGTCTCCAATTATAATTGGTATTACTGTCACCCACATGTTTCACAACTTTTTCAGCTCTCTGGGAAGATCCAGGTATCTATCTAGTTTTTCACTTTATTTTCACTCTGTAATCAGCTGGATTGGTAAGATCCTCTATTTGACAAATTATCATTATTATCATTATTTCACTCCTTGTGAGTTTTTTCCACAAGTGTTAGCTGATGGTTTTTCACTGGAGTCTCAGTAACAGCAAGTCTCTTCTAGTCTCCTCAGGTCTTCTGAGTATTCTTATCAAACTCAACAATGCAGTGGTCTGTATGGTCTAAAATTCTTTCTTTGATCTCCAGTTCTCCCAATCTCTTTCCTACTTCTTGGGGAGTGTTCCTAGTGCTTCAACTATGATTGGTATCACTGCCACCTTCATGTTCAACAACTTTTTCAGCTCTCTGGCAAGATCTGAATACTTGTTTATCTTTTTGTTTTCATTTTGTTGTCTGCTGAAACAGCAAATCCCACCAGATGACAAATTTTTTTTCTTATTAATTAACTCATTATTATTATTACTCCTTGTAAGTTTTTTTTATGCCAGTGTTTGCTGGAGGCTGAGTGATAGCATGGCTCCTCAAGTCTCCAGGACTCTTCTCAGTATTCTGGCCAGTCTTAACAATGTTATAGTTTAGATGATCTCTGCTCATCCTCTGATTTCCAACTCTTCCAGTCTCCTTATCAAGCTTCTGGAGATTGTTTCAAGTGCACCAATTACCATTGGTATTACAGTCACTTTCATGTTCCATAGTTTCTTTAGTTCTTTGGCAAGGTCTAAGTACTTGTCTCTCTTTTTGTTTTCTTTGTTTTTGCCAGGATGGCAAAATCCACTACTTGGCTGGTTCTCTCACTCTTATCAACTATCACTAGTTCTGGTCTTCTGGCTGAGATTAGGAGATCTGTTTGTATCTCAAAATCTCAGAAAATTTTGTGTTTCATTTTTCCTGGGCAGATTCTGTTTTGTGCGTATACCATTTGGTAGAATGGTCAAATTTCAGTTTCTTGCACAATTCTCTGTGGATCACCTTCCCCACCCAGTTATATCTAGTCTTATATTCTTTTTGCGCTAGTTTGCTGTATTTGGTTATGTGATTAATGGTTTAATCTCTATCACCACATAATCTCCACTTGCTATTCTGTTGTGTCTTATCTATTTTCACTTTAACATAGTTTATTATTATTATTATTATTATTATTATTATTATTATTATTATTGTTGCTGTTGTTGTTATATTTCCAGCTTTACTTTTGGTTTCTTATAATCCTTCGCCAGGCAGTAGTGATTATGTGCATGCTATGTACTTATCTTTTCTGCTGCCTATTTTAGGTATAATTCTTCCAATCACATTGATAGTACTCTCCTAAAGAAATGAGCAGTTCCACAAAGTGCAATATTTTTGCATGTTATATTTTATATAGGCTGAGAATGCCTGGTCTCTTCTTAATGTATTTATCCATCCCTTTCTTAATCACACCCAGGACTTGCATTATTACTGGCATAGTAAGGATTTTAAGGTACAATATTTTTTTCAATTTCTATTTTCAGGTCTTTATATTTACTTATTTTATCATACTCTTTGATTGTTGTATTATTGTCTGTTGGCATTGACATATCAATTAGAAGGCATGTTTTTCTTTTAAAGTCCTTAACCACTATTGCATTGGTCTATTACTCTTTATTTTTCTTTCAGTTTGGATAGCAAAGTCTCTGAGAACAATAACTTCTTTGCCTTTTGTTATTCATTCTGGTTGGTGTTTATACCAATTTTTTGATTTCGGTATTCCATAGTATTTGCATATTTTCCAATGTTCTATTTTATCATGAATTTCGTTATATTTTATTGGTGTTAGGATTGGGCAACTGGACAGTAAGTGGTCATTTGATTTAGTTTTTTTGTTCACATAGTCAACATATTGGGTTTGATTCATTTTTTTATAATGTTTGCCTGATAGTTGTTGTTGTTATTGTTGTTGTTTACTACTACTACTACTAGTACTACTACTACTACTACATGCGAGCTTTTCACACCAGCAGTAGCTGATGGTTTTTCACTGGAGTCTGAGTGACAGCAAATCTCCTCAGGTCTTCAGAAGTCTTCTCAGTATTCTGTCTGATCTTAACAATACTGTAGTTTAGATGGTCTTGATTCATCCTCTGATTTCCAGCCCCCTTTCCAAACTTTTGGGGACCATTCTAAGTATATCAATTGCAATTGGTATCACTGTTACCCTCATATTCCACAGCTTTCGTTTTCTTCTTCTTCTTCTTATTATTATTATTTATAAGATTTTGTGTTCCATTTCTAATTTTTTTCTAATGGTGTTATAGTAACTAGTTAACTCTCATTTGCTCTTCAAAACTTAAAGTTCAAAACTTAAATTTGCTATTCAACTAACAGATTTGTTCTAATTAATGTGAACAAGAAATTTCTCTGTATCTTCCTAAATACTTTAAGTAAAAATGCCTTTCAAATTTGTTAGTTTACTTCAAACTGCTTGTACATTCAGGTTGTTGTTTTCTTCTCTCCTAACCTTTCCATTCTTTTCTGCCAAACATTCATAGTAGCTTGATATACCAAATTTCACCTTTTCTTTACCCCTGGTTGGCATAGCTAAAAGTTAGGCTTCCTATGACATAGATATTGATTGCATATATATACTTATATACATTTACAAAGACAATGGTGATCAATATATTTCAATTATTTATTTGTGTTAAATCTTTGATTATTACTACCAAGATGATATCTCGAAATTGTTCATTTACTCTTGCTCATCATTGCAATTTCAATACACAACCCAGATACAGTTTCATTTAGTAATACTTTAACACTAAAATGATGGGATTGTAAAGTATAATCAATAAAATACAAGTTTACATTGTTTCCCTAAAGACAAAATAACCAACAACTTCAATGTTTCATGCATTTAAGCTTTGTGTATGGAATATTTCTGTTATAACTTTAGTACCATCTTACAGATATCTGTTGTTTCCTACCACAAATATCATTCACTTAGCTACTAAGTCTAACCAGCTATTGATTTAAGAGAATTTCTGTCCTGAGACAAATTATTAATGGCAAAATAATGAAGAGATATTTATATCATGTTTGTTTTGTGGATTTCTTGGGTATTATATTGACCAGTAAAGGGAAAGACCTTCTGTCCAGTTTCCTTTGTGGACAAAAATATGGTAATAAGTCTTGCCAAATTGGGATTAAAAACAGACCTTTGACTTTTAGTCATTATTGAAGTTATCTGACTACAAGATGTGGCAAATAATAATAAAGTTTATGCATTTACTGTAAAAAAAATTCTTGTCATATACTGTCAGATGATAACAGCTGTAAAAATAAAGCTTTTTTTTGTAAAATAATATACAAGTGTGTAGAAAAATTGATAACAAGGTAATCCAAGTGGAAGGAGAGATTTATTGAGAAGTCGACACTATAGCGTTTCGGTTCTACTGAACCATCATCAGGACCATGAGAGGTGATATAAGCGATATTAAGTCAACGATGGATGTTTAAAAATATACAAGTGTATTAAAATATTTTCATTTTTTAAACAATTGAGTATTTTTTAGGCTTAGGTAATATTCAACATATGGTTTTTTTTTTTTGACGATCATAGCTCTTTTGAAAGTTTTAAAATTCTAGTCATCAGGGTCTGTCCAGTAAATTCATCATGAGAAACTAATCATCGGTAGATTGATTGTGTTTTATTTCATCATGTGGTAAATTGTGTTTTATTTCATCATGTGGTAAATTGTGTTTTATTTCATCATGTGGTAAAATGATTGTGTTTTATTTCATCATGTGGTAAAATGATTGTGTTTTATTTCATCATGTGGTAAATAGATTGTGTTTTATTTCTCCATGTGGTAAATTGATTGTTTTATTTCATCATGTGATAAATTGATTATTTTATTTCATCATGTGGTAAATTGATTGTGTTTTATTTCATCATGTGGTAAATTGATTGTATCATAAATTTATCTACAATAAATTCATCCTGTGGTGAATTTATTACAGGTAAATTATTCATGGCTTACTTCAGGATTTAACCATTATGCTTAAGAATTTAATAAAAAGAGCTAAAGGGTTAGGTTTAGAGTAGCCATATACTATAAGAACAATTCATTTGATACAATGAATTTACCTGCAATAAATTTACCATATGAAAAATTTATTGTACAATGAATTTACCAACAATAGCTTTACCACATGATGAATTTACCATGAATCAGGTTCTCCATACCTTGCATTTTAAATCATCATAGTCAACAATATCAAATACTGCTTATGACTTTGTTTCTGTGTCAGGCTATGATAACCTCTCAAAATATGGAAGATTGACACATCTTTCTCACTGCTCATTCTACTCTTTGAACTCTCTACATTTTATCTATTCTTGTTCCTATTATTGCTGTCTTTAAAGTTTGTGATTGAGCAGCCATAGTTATCCCTTCTGTCTCTTTTATTAACTCTTCATTTTTCAACCACAACCAAGATTTCCTTGCCTCTTTTGTTTGCCTTGCAGTTATTTTCTGCAGATGATTTGTTTTAATTCCTCTTTCCATTTTCTCTTGTATATTTTAACACTTTCTACCTCTTCTAGTTCATTTCCTCTCTCTGCTAAAGTCAACTTTTCAGTACTATTGCTTACATATTCATCTAGTTTTGTTCTGTCGTGTCTTTACAATCTTTAACTGATACCAAACCCCTTTCTCTTTCTTTTCTTGGTAGATATAATCAATCAATACTATCTCTTGAATGCAAAGCTCTGTACATTGTCTCCGTGCAGTAAGATTTCTCATCTTTCTATCCAAATTTTTAAGTTGTTCTCTCATCTAGTTAAGCAATACAACAGACTATTTTGATAACAACACTGCCCAAGTGTCTATGGCAGAAATTCTATTTCCTCTGTTTAATTTTGATTTAACCACTTTTCTGACTCTTCCAGAATACTCTTGCAGAGGAGTCCCATGAAATAATGGCTAAAGTGCTGGACTGCAGCCTCAAAGTAAGCAAGTTCAAACTCCACTTGTGCTATTACATTAACTTTTCGACTAATACTCTATGGAAAGGTATTGACCTCCCCCCCCCGCCCTTATCCTCCCAGATACGGATTAAATAGTATCACTGCTATTCTTCAACAAGGATGGCTTTGGCATTAAAATAACCCATGAAGGTTGATATGCCATTAAACAAAAAATCAAACCAAACCAAACCAAATCACTCTTGTATTGTTTTTTCTTTAATTTAAAAAAATAATATTTTGTCTGCTTCAAGGACATTTTGCCCAATTCTTTAGTGAGTGTAACGTTAGGTAGTTCTATACCCTCTGATACCAATTTCAGTTCTATCATGCCATTCTTGTTAATTCCAAACTGCATTCATGTATCATTACTCACAACCCTGACTGTTTGGACAAAGGAATCAAGCACTTTTCAACTTCTGTCAAAAAGCTCAAGATCGTCTATGAAAAAGAGATAGCTCACCTTCTCACCATTGCTGAACTCATAGAATGATTTAGTGTCTTTCAAAACTAGGGCTAATGTGATCATAGTAATCACAAATAGAAATGATGAGTGTGAATCCCCATGAAATATCCCTCTGTTGATACTAGTTTGTGAGTGTGTGATAGTTTTATATAGTCAACCTATAACATTATCAGCTGCTTCAAATATATTGAAGCACTCCTTGATCTACATATGAGGGATACTATCATATGCTATTCTATAATCAATCCAAGTAGTTGCCAAGTACTTCTTCCAGTCTCTCACTTCTTTTAGGTCTTTTTGATCTATATATAATAGATCATTTGTTGTCTTAGACCCTTTTATGTACTCTTTTTGTTATTCTGATGAAAACACATGAAATTTGAATACATGCAATTATCTCTGTCAGTAATTCCCATATTAGTAGTAAGAAAGATTGATTTTAACATCATATCCACCTGTTTAGGGTTATTTTATTCTTAGAGGTTAGAGAATCATGTTAATTATATGTTCCTATTTATATTTTTTATGTAATTATTTCTTAAGAGGTTTTTTGCACACAGTCATATGAAATAGGAATAATTTTTAAAAAGATCTGTTTGATCCACAGAGTGAACCCTAACAGAGTCAGAGTGGACCTTGGAGTAATAGTAATGAAGGGGTACTGCACACTCACCAGATCTTCTGAACTGGAGCCTCACCATCAGATGTAGTTTGCTGTTATACCTAAGACACCTATTTTTTTGTGTGTGTGTGGGGGGTCTTACTCTTCTGTAGTCAGCATAGTGTAAACCTCGCTAATAGGACCAAGGTAAACATGATATTGCAACATAGTATTTCTTTGGGACCTTTAATATCAAAACAGTTTGACATTTTATCATCCATTTGTGGAACATTGCCATTTTCCTAATGTTTAGTTTGACTGTAATTCTAACATGCAGAAGAGTGAAACTTTTGAGCAAGAACCTCTGAACAAGGTTTGGACACAAGGATTTCCAATCAAGCATATGCTCAAGAACTTTCTTTATCTTTTCAGTTGTTCCTTTGACATTTCCTTATTTTGGTATCTCTTTTCTCTTTTGATCTTTTTCAACTATTCTGCATCTACTGAACTGGAATCAGCTACATTTTCCGATCAAGAAGCTATACTATTATTCAACTTTTGTGTATGTATGACCATTACTTTTTTTCTGTATTAGATTAGAGTGTAGTACATGTCAAATCCCCAGCTCTTCTAATTTGGTATGAGTTGTACTTTCTGAACAAGAAACTTACATAATAATTTTAAGTGGAAAGTAATTGAGAAAAGTGACAGAGAAGAGGAAGGAAAAAAAAGAGAGCATAAAAGATAAAAAGTAGGGTGCAGAAATCTTTGCTGTTTTAATACATTTTGGACTATAGTTTTTCAGCATTTTTACTTCATCCAAAGGTATGAAATTTTCATTATTCTATGAATTGTTTAGACTATTCATTTTTGTTATTCTTATTACAATGTTTTAGATATTTTCTTCAGGTTTCTTTAGCTGTGTGTTACATCTGTCAATGAATAGAGATTACCAAGCAGTTTTTCATTATCTTTCTCACTTCTTTAACAAGAACGTCACCACCAAAAGAAGATCAGATTGACTGATTGGTTGATTTTATTGGCATTTCAACCTGTCTGGGATTATTTGATACCTAGAGGTTAGAGAATTGCATTCATTGTATGTTCATATCTATATTTTTTGTGTAGTTATTTCGTAAGACTTTTTTTCACACTGAATACAAATAATTTTTAAACAGATCTATTTGACCCATAGATAGGACCCTAACAGGTACTACCACTCCAGGTCAGAATGGATGTAGGAGTTAGGTTAATGAAGGGGTACTCCACACTTCCCAGATCTTCAGAACTGGAGCCTCATCATCAGATGGAGTTTAGTGTTATACCCATGACACCCCTTTTTGTGGGAGTCTTACTCCTCTGTAGGGGATACAATCAACATGTTCTTAGCCTCACTGACAGGGCTAGAAAAACACTAGAGGGCACATGGTCAAAACATTGTAAATAAAAAAAACATAAAAAGAAATTATGTCTAATTAAAAGAAAAAGTATGAAGAGCATCACTATTTAAAAGTCATGAGACCAGCAATCAAAAGAGGCTTTTGTAGAGTCTTAAAATTAAAATTTTCTGCTGACAGGAAAACCTTTAAGGAATTACTTTAATCACTGACATAAAATTCAAAATTATTCTTTCATGTTAGTGGTCAATATAATGCTGAGGACACTTCATAGAAATAGACTTGTTCCCCAGCTTGAAAGGTTTCATGCAAGATTTGATATTTAATTTCCTTAAACTATGCTTTTGAAAAGAATAGGAAAAAATAAACAATGCAACCTACTATCTTGATTACACTTATTGGTATCCATTAAATTTCTGTACATAATGTATATCTCCTGAAAAAAAATCTAGTGAAACAGCTTTAGTCTATTGACAACTTATAGATAATAAAGAACAGGAAATGTTAAAACAACAAGTTTATATAAATTTTGGTTATTTTCCATTTATTTTTGAAGATATAGCAAAAAAAATGAAAAGGTGCCAATAATGATGGCCGGGGCTGTAAGTCTGAAGAAGACTGAAGATTAGCAGGATTCAAAATAATACCAATAAAGTGGTAGTCCAATTGGCTACAAGAACCCAAACTTATGTGGTAAAATAAATTCTAATTTCTACATTTTGTTCTGTTAAAAAAGTTTAGTTAAATGTTGATAATTATTTTGATAAGTCACAACTTTTTTTTTACCTAAATTCTTTTTTAATTTTAAACTTTATTAAAGAAAATAATTTTTTTTAAATAAAACATTTTTAAGATTAGAAAAGACCCTTTTTTCTTTGAAATAATTTCTTGTTTAAATTGAATATTATTTTAAAATAGGCCGCAGATTTTTAAAAAATGATTTTATGATTAAAATTTTCTAGGGAACATTACTTTTCAAAATAAGTTTGTAATTTTAAGTTGTTTTGAATTTTAAATAACTATCTTTTTAAAGTAACATTTCTCACAGAATAGTTAGCAGATTTTTAAAAAAATAATTTTAGAATTAAAATTCTTTACAGAAATTTGCTTTTTGAAATAACTTTCCCAATATAAGTTGTTCTGAATTATAAGTAATTCAAATTGTGAAAACAAAGTTTCTTAGAAAATAAACAGCAGAGGTATTAGCTATATAACAAATACATAATACCATAATTTTTATGGGTACTATGCTAGTAATAAAAGTAGATATTCTCATGAGGAAAACCAAAGAATGTATTAGTTGAAATAGTGAGTTAAACACAAGAAATATGATAAAAAAATTTTTTTAATTATGAAATGATAAAAACATTTCAGAGTCTCAGAAAATATGAAGAAGGCCAAAGAATGAAATGTTCTATTAAAAATAATAAAGGTTAAGAGAATAATTGAAAAATATATGAAATAATAAAAACATTTTATCTCAGAATTTTAGAAAAAATAATAAAGAAATTTGTTTAAAAAATGTATAGAATAATAAAAAAGATATGCTTATTCCCAATTGACTCATTAACTTTGATCTAAATAAAACTAAACTATGCCCAGTGCATTGTATGTTATACATACAATTTACAACTTTACAAAAGAGCTAAAAATACCATAAAATAATGAAACAAAAACTTGTACTTCATTGTTTAGTAAGGAACAATGACCTTGACAATAAAAAAAAACAAAACAATTCAAATACAAGAAAAATTGCTATAATAAACAAAGTTGTTAATATAATCAACAGATTTGAATTCATTTTAAGTTCAATGTTTGATTTTGTTGTTCTTTTCTAACAATGAATGATAAAAAAATAATTGTCACATGACATTATTTTTAAACCTCTCAAACATTATGTTTTTTTTATATAAATTAGGATTTCTGAAACAAGTATATCAAAACTTTCATTCACACTAATGATTGCATATATATATATATATATATATATATATATATATATATATATATATATATATATATATATATATATATATATATATATGATTTAGGATAGCATAGACATAGTCAATGGCACATAGGCAAGAAACTGACAGTCATCAAGCACTACTGACTCTATGGCTATGCTATCCTGAATTAGATCTATATAGTCTATCACTGATATTTGAGCACTCTATTGATAAATATAGCAAACTATATATATATATATATATATATATATATATATATATATATATATATATATATATATATATATATATATATATATATATATATATATATAAGATAAACAAACCTGATAAGACAAACAGGAATATTTCTTTGTAATTACTTGTTTTTTAATTATTCTCAAGTAACAAAAATATGTGCCCTCCAGCACAAGTATTTAAATTTTAATGTAATAAGATGTTATATCAAATTAGAGAGACTAACAAAACTATATGATATCTCATAAAAAGATTTTTATTTCATTTTAATTGATTTCTATATAAATTACACATAGGATTGCTTTTGATATATTTGAAAATGAAACAATATTAGAAATCAATAACACCAAGTAATTATTCATTAAACCTGCCTTTGTTAAAACCAGTATGCAAATTATTCACACCATATATTATGTAAACCTTTATTTCCAAGCAATATATATCACACCTAGCTTTTCCCATCACTTCTGAATTTCATTACTAAATTTTTCAAATTTAATTTTTTAACTAAATTAGTAAAGAATAAAATTACTGTAGTTTCTTTGTTAATGGATTTCTTTTAAGAGTTATCAATAGGATTTTTGTTCATATTTATTGAAATAAAACCAAACAATTAGAAATCAATAATATCAAACAGATATTTTTCAAAATCAAATTTTTAAGATCAATATGCAAATTAACCTTCCTATTCCCATTGTAAGTCACTATTACATGTTGTTAGTATGTAGCAAAAAACATCAGCTATCAGCTGTTCTGGTCTAGCACTGGGCCACCTGGCATATATGCTGGGTGGCCAGACAATGACAAGCATAGATTCACATTGCACGAGACCTCCAGGTCTGTTTAATCTATGACTAGCAAGGTCACCGGGCTTCACACCAGGAGACTTAGCAAAGGCTGGCATAGTTCACATTGCACCTACTGATCCTATGACCATCATTGATCAGCAGTACATGACTGTTGGCTCATATGCAACCTCCCCCTCTCCTAAATCCCCACTATAAAAAAGACCTCATATCAATTCTTGCCAGGTGAGAGGCATGGATAAATATTAAGGCCAACAGTTTCAGTTTACTATTTCAGTCTAGCACTAGGTTGCCTGGCATTCATGATAGGTGGCCAAACAATGACATGCATAGATTCACATTGCACTAGTATTAGTAATATAAAACAATGTTCTTAATAACTGAGACTTTAATAAAAATAAAATCAAGGATAATATGACATAAATAACTAAGAGAATTGTGATGTCAGCGGTGACATAATTTTGGTTACCAATAGACAAATACATAATCTCTATTATAATAAGACTAGTTTTGATGTTAGGCTATTGTAAGAATAAAATTTTTTGTGAAGAAAAGTGTTTTAAAGAATTTTCAAAAGAGTTGATATGTCACAAAAGAAGCAACAAAATATGAACCAGTAATGTAGCATAACCATTATTTAAATTTTTGGTATCCAAGGGATTTAAACTGACCATTTTATGATTTCTGTATATCATTACCACTTGACAGTGAGATCTACAAAAGGGAGACATTTGTCTGATTGGATAATGCATGTTTCAAATAAACCTTAACTGTTTTTAATATTTTACTTAGGCATTTGTTTATTTGATTGTTTATGTTCCAACCCATCTGTTCATCCTATTACAAGGCTGTATTTTTGAGAATGGATTAATTTGATGTTAAAGCCATTTGGGAATGTTTGATCCATTTATTTTTGTGTGTTTCTATTATAGCTGTGATTCTGTTTAATGTGTTTTTTTAATCCTTTCTTTGATGGTGAATTTTTTCATTTTTGTTAAAGTCATAGACATTTGAGCAGGAATGTTATTTTGTCAGGAGTACTTTATTATAATCTATAGATTTGTTATCTTGTCTGTTGTAGTTTAATCCAAGATAAAATGGGACTTTCCTATATATTACTTTTGACACAGTGAGCAATCTATTAAATAAATTAAATTTTTACATTTTCAATTTAACACATGATCATTTTAAAAAGTTTTCTTAGTTGTGAAGCAAGTGAATGAGTTGTTAAAATTGAGGTAGTTGCAGCATAAGTTGTTCTTAATATTTTATTGCTGGCAAAATTTATTGGATTTTATTGTAGGCTTCTTATGGATTACTTTATTATTCAGTATGTTATTGCTTCATATCATTTCTCTGAGGTTATTTGGTCAACAATAGGCCAGTATGCCTGATTCTTGAAAAAATATCTTTTAAGCTGGGGTTTAATTTCAAAATGTCCCAATGGTTCTAGATTATTTGAGCTAATGGTGGGAGAGTGATGTTAAATGTTATTATGAGAAGAATGTGATTCAGTCTCTCTTTTGGTTTTAACTTTAAGGTATCTTGCCTAAAGATACTAATGGCTTTGTTTATTTAGATTTCAATTCAAATATGGGAGTGCATATACATATATATATAGTAACATGGCAAATTCTGGCATTAGGGCAAAGATAAACTGATATTAATGGTTGTTTTTTAGCATTGACTACATTTTAACCTGGTAAATAGAGCTAAAGTTTTCATTTTTCTTATTTCTATCAATTAACTTAATAACTTCAATCTCCACTGTTGTTACTTTTGGTACTAATAAACTAAATGTTTCTGGCCTTAAGGAAATATATTTATTAACAAAGAGACTAATTTTGAAATTTTTAAAAAGTTTTAGCAAATTTTAGCATTTAATGTGTATCTTATGTATTAAAAATCAGGAAACAAAATCAGGATGATCAGTGGTCAGGAATTAATTAATGCAAGTATTACAGACAGGATAGCGTTATTATATATTTAACCTAAATGCATTGTTAATGTTTTTACTATAGAAATTTGATAAAAAATCAGAAAGAAAGGAATTGAGTTTAGCATCACCTATAAAATAGTTAATGTATATATATATATATATATATATATATATATTCCTATAAAACACTAGATAATTATCATATGTAATAATTACACTTTTATCAACTGTTTACTAAACAAGAGACCAGCAGATTTCATATCAAACACTTTCTAAATACAATAGAAAATCGTTTTATACTATTTACTTTTTACTTTCTCCACTAAAATGAAAATGTAGAATATCTTATTCTCAAGTAGAAATGCATATATAAATTTTTACTCATTTTATAATAAAATCCAAATAACAATCCTGAATCCAAATTTGGAGACTCTTAAATATCATAGTAACAAAACTTTTCAATAATCTCTTGGATTATTTATAATTTCTCAATAATGTCCCAGCCTATACTCTCTGTCCATATCTCATTATTGAAATGTCAATATGTAAAATATCTCTATAAGAGACATAAGGAAACAGATACGATTATTTGACCACGATTTGGCATTTAATATATATGAATAAATAAATAATAATATCTCTATTGACAAAGAGATGAAAGCTAATAAGGACAGAAAAAGGCAGTACATACTTATAGACGTAGCAATATCATCTAAAAGATGAAAATTACTGAGAAGCTGTAGAAGTACTGACTTGGAGATTGAGATCAACAGGATATGGGGTATGATGACCAAAATAGCACCAGTGTTCATCAAAGCTCTAAGACTCTTGCAGAAGGGAAATGAAATGTTCTACTATATCCCAGGCAGCATCAACACTCATGCTGTTCAAAAGATTCCCCAACTTGGAACAGGCTTTATACTACAGAAAATATATGACATCTCCCCAGTTGTACCTTTGGACCAGAGTTTAAACTCTTGTCTTTGCAGAATGTAAAACAGGGAATACAAAGGTAGCAGTGGTGGTGGTGATGATAATAACAACAAAATGAATTCATACAACTACTGTTACAAAAATAACAGTGGTGCCTCCAATAAAGCCTTAATCAGATAATGATACTGGAGTGATGCATGGGTTCAAGGCCAAAACATTATTACCATTAACCCACAAACAATCCAAGTTTAGTCAGATATACTGAGATGGAGTTTGCAACAAAGCCTTGATAGGAAACCTCTTAACTCATCCATCTATTTCTTATATATTCCTCTTAGAGATCTTCATATTTTTCCTGCTTATGTTGATATGCCCAGTCAATATTTTTCTACAAAGGAATCATTAATTCAATGATGTAAAATTTTTTAGATTAAATGACCAGAGCACAAGCTCAAGATTAAATTAAATTTGATTCCCCAAAGAATAAAACTTGAAAACTTACTAATGATAAATCCATCAAATTTTACTTTATATATTGTTGAATTATTTAAAGGTAAAGGTGTCTGTTTTTGCTATGTCTATACCAAATTTTGTAAATTGGCTAATTTTTCCTGAAAATCATGTTACAACCTACACAATTAAAATTATGCTCAAGCATTATATATATATATATATATATAGTCATCCACAGACAGATCTGTTTCGTTCTATCAGAACTCATCAGTGTGGCTAGACAGTATCTTCCCGTAGCTGGGATCAAAACCCGGTTGACTCAAATGTCAAACCGAAGCTTCTAACCATTCAGCCACGAGGAGATATTAGCTGCAAAGTAAATTTTAAATGGTTATGAATCCCAATTACTATTGTTTACATACATCCGTTCAACGGTAGCCGAGACCTCAATTCAACTACGAAGAGGCTTGCAATAGACGCTAATGGCAACACGATTACTTCTTCGCCAGAGAACTCAACCCCACAGGTGTAGGGGAGTATATATATATATATATATATATATATATATATAATCATATGAAAGCACAAACATAATTGAGGCTAAAAGTTTTACACTGAACATTCAGCTTAAAATATTAGTTACAATTTTATTTCTTTATTTTTTAATAAAATTTTATTCAACAAGTAGGTCTATCTGCAGATATTGAGTATTTTTGTTGTAACACACACACACACACACACACATTTACAGATGACATTAGAGGAGAAATAGTTTATAAATTTAGAAAAAGTAAAAATACTTCAGAAACAACCCAAAATATTCATGGTATTTATAGGATAGAATTTTTTATGAAAAAATTGCTGAAAGGTTAGGAAATATAACTTCAGTTTAAAAGATGCCCCACAGACAAGTTACCCTGTTGTCATTAATGATGACCAACTTTTATACAAATTTGATTGAAATAGTACAATTAACAATTGAATAATTAGCTCAAAAACTAAACTGTTATTTCCATCAGCTTACACCCACCCACTCACAGAGTATTTCATAAAGGACACAACCCTAAGGTAAGAGGGTAGAATTTATGCATATATAAATTTTCTGCTGCAATAATATAGAGTAACAGTGTATTCAGAGATAACACTATTTAGCAGTTACAGATGATTGTATTATGTACTAGGATTCATTCAATAAAAAACAGGAGAAAATAAAGTTATTAGACTGTTTTATCTTATCTTCCCTGCTCATCAGACTCAACATCTTAGTGTTAGGACATTCAGAAATAAAGAAGATCTCAATTCAATCTCAAATTCATTTAACTTCAAATTCAAAAATGATTTATAAACACTTGAGAAATGAAATTTTATTTGAAATTTCTTCAATCTATATTTCCCAACACTACTTGTTGGGAAGTGTAGACAGTGTTCTATATAGATTGTAGAGTGTTGATAAATTTAAGGAGATTAGGAATATACAAGATCAAAAGAGCTTTGGTCACAAATATAATGAAACATGTATGAAGCTGCGTCCAGACCTAAGAAAACTAGTTTGAATATATTGCCTTTTTACTTCAAATTCCACTTTGATTGGAAATTTAGAGAAATTAGTTTTACTCCCCTCACTATATTTTTTAGGGACTTCCAAGAGAATTTACAGTATCTATTTGAGTTTCCAATGGAGGGTTTTAATAGAAATTCACTATCAGTGAGATTTGTAAATATACAATGTTGGTTGTGTGCTGTTTTTTATCAGGAAACATTCAACCAGTTTTCATCTCTCAGAAACTTTTGCTTAACAGTTTCCTACTCTGTCCAAGTACTTTATTTTACTTGTCTTATACCAACAAGGTCTTTTTTGTTTGTCATCTTTGGGTACCATAACTCATGCTAACAGTAAAAGAGGGAGAAGTAACATAAAGGAGATGAGACCTGTATGAAATGAATTAAAGAAAGATTTTTATTATTGGTTGATATACAGGGGTTAGCTTTTATTGCACAATGTAATTTGGTTGTTTTGTTTTCATTGAAATTACTGCTGCTGCTGCTCAGAGGCCAATTGGGATCTTTTTGAAGTTGCTACTGCTGGTTTAAGTGACCATTTGGCATCTCTTCAAAATTTCTGTTGCTGCTTAAGTGATCATTTGAGATCTCTGCAAAAGCTACTGTTGCTTCGTCATCATTTGCTTTCTCTTTGAAGTAACTGCTATCAGGGTCCATTTCCTTCTCACTACTGACTCAAATCACCTCAGAAATTGTCTTACTTGAAATTTCCATAACAATTGCTAGTTAGTTGGAAAATATTTTATTATCCTTTATATTCTTTCTTGTATTTGCAGAAGTGTCTTTGTCACATGAGTAAAGGCTATCAAGGTGAACACTTCTGGTTGGATTATAAAACAATTACAACAGTCTAATGGCTCTAACAAATCACTCTTCCTTTTCAAAATTGTAGTATTGGGAAGCAATCTAGTCTACGTTTTGGCTTTGTATGGTATCTTCACACACACACACACACACACAACATTGTCCTCTGCCAGATGAAAACTAATTAAATTATTTAATGAATTAATGTGGATCAGTATTAAAGGCTTTCTATTGATCACATACTGTCTGGAATATGACATTAAACTGCATCTAGTGGTAAAGCTCTAGTTCTGGAACACTGAAGAGTATGGACAACTCATTACCATTACTTCCTGGTCCACTCTGACCCAGAGTGGTAATACCTGTTAGGGTCCTATTTATAGGTCAAATATATCTGTTTGAAAATTATTAGTATTAGATAGGAATATATGAAATCATATAACTATGTGCAAATTATTTGTATTGAATAGGAATACTTGAAACCATATAATTGTGCAAATAAATGATTATAATAGACAATTAAAAAAGTGCAATTACAAAAAATGATTGCAATAGAATGTCAAAAATATAAATAGTTATGATTATAATCAAACAGTTACAAATGAATAAAATTTTGGTATTAAATAACCCATAAGGAGTTGATATGCTGTTAATAAGCCAAACCAAACCTGGTCGCATACAAGAAAATATAATTATAGTTTTCTATTGACAGAAGGAAAGAGAAATAAATAAGGGCTGGAATGATGACAAATAGGACGATTTTCTTTTAAGGTCAGCTCATATAAGGTTGCCGCAGGAGACTGGGGTTCAATCCTAGGTCGAGTCATACCAAAGACTCAAAAAATGGTACTTGATGCTGCCTTGCTTAACACTCAGCATTATAAGGTAAGGATCAAAGGTAAAGTGGAGCAATCCAGGAAATTGAGTAGAGCCCTACCCTACTCTTCAGTGTAGTAGCTATTGAAAAGGGAGCCTTTGGGTCACTCTCAACTAAGGTCACTAACTTTACTTACTTTTAGAAGGTAATATTACATTTTCAAGAAAATAAAAAACAGATGCAAATTTAATTAAGGTAAATTTTTTTTATTGATAATATAATCACCATTATTAGCAATTACAGTTACCCAAGTAAAGGCATTTTTTACATTCCATTAAATCACACATTAAATTGCTCTTAGTTCTCTGGTATGAATTTGTGGGGAAACCAAGTTATTTCTTTAGATTTCTTTTAGATTTACTTGAGATGTTCCTGTATAATCAAATATGATACATTGTATATTTTTAAATTAAATTTTTGCTACTCCTATAAAGATCTGCTTTAATAGATACCTTCAAAAAATCATTATTCAAAATGGCTAGACTTTCAGAATGAGATTCATCAAAAAGATCACTATAAACTTTTTAAAACTTTCTAAACTATCAATAGTATCTATACACAGTCTCTATACTTGTGTAAATAGTGCAAATATTCTTTATTATGTTTATTAAATTGTATTGAACATGAGCTTCATTAAAGTCTTTATTTTCTGAAGGGTTTAACCTTACCATAAACTACCATCTCTTCTTGGTAGATCAGTGTGTCAAAACTTGTTGAACTATTCATGCAATCACTCCACTTGGATAAACTTTTGGAATTTGCAAATTGGCAGTTAACAATAGCTTGGATGTTGTTGGCTTATTTTAAAAGTTAGACTGTTACTGTCCTTTTGTGAGTATTTAAATGACTGGGCAGGGTTTTTTTCATCAGTCTGCATTTTCACCAGCCTCAGTCTGTCAGTCTTTTGTTATGCTGTTAACAATCTGTTAGTAGTCTGCTTTTTCATATGGATCTCAGTCTGTTACACAGTCAGAGAAAGGCTGAACCTAGTAGGCCAGCCTGCTAATTGTGAAGAGTTAAGAGCAATGTTTGCTTTTTTTATATGCTTCACCATTCAGCTAGGGATGGTGTTAAATTTACAATTAACTAAGTGAGAGTTAATTGGTTTCTGCTGTAGAAGAGAAGTCCAGAATTGGTTTCTTTCAGTAAGAAACAGAAAAGTTTCAGAGTTCTCCCTGCTTTATGTGAGTAAGTCTTGGGGGACATTATTTTCAAGAAGAAAGGACGGTGGAAGAAATTTAGCAAAAAATGTTAAATTTCTCAGTGCACCATCTTTAAGATTGTTCAGAAGCCCTGGAAAAAAGATACAGTTACTGAAAGCGAAAAGAAAATTGTCATCTTGTGAGTGCCAGAAATTTGAAACAAGAGAAAGAAAAACAAAAAGAGAAGAAAATTGTATCAGACTGAGAAAGCCTAGTGCCAGAAATTTGAAGCAAAAAAAAAAGAAAAAAATTCAGACACCATATTGGTATTTCTGTAAAAAATTGTTTTGTAATGTACAACTTCTCTTTGTTTTGGACCAATGTTGAGTAAGTCCACTTGACTTTCCAATTCTTTCCGTTATATCCTTTTGTTTTATTTTTTTATGTTACATCAAATCTTGTGGTTTTGGCTCAACTATGCACAGCAAAATTTGTGCAATGTCAGTAGAAATGTGTCTGTTAAATTTACTTCGAAAGAAAGAAATTCTTTGTAGTGGGATAAATGTTTGTTCATTTCTGAAATATAGTTGTCATCAGTATTTTTTGAATGTTAATAGATGAGTTACTCTTCTCCTTCCCTTGTTTCTATGCACCTTTTTTTTACTACTTTTCTTTCTTTTTCCTTCCTAATAAAGCTACTCAGTTTACTGCTATCTTAGTTGGCAAAATTTGAGGCTTTTTTAACTTCCCTCCCTTTGTTTTTGTACCTATGGATGATGTACTCTGTTTAATTTGAAAAAAAAAACCATCATGAATATTCTTTATTTTCTGTGACTGATTACTGTTCTCATGAAATAGCATGTGATAGCAAAAATGACACTCCATTTTGAGTCACAGAAAATAAAGAATATTCATGATATTTACATCATGAATATTCTTTATTTTCTGTGACTGATTATTGCTCTCATAAAACAGCATGCGATAGCAAATATGACACTTATTGAAGTCTTTGTCTTCCATAAAGTTAAACATTACCATAAATTATAAACAATGATAGAACAGATATTAAAACAAATCTAAAACATTATTTACTACTTAATCTTATTTTTACAGTAGTTAGTTGATTCCATCAAAAGTGATAATATAAGAGAAGGAAAGAGGTACAGTTGAAAGAGGAAATGTTTGGAACCAATTAACAGAAAAGATAAACAGTAAAAGAAAGAATAAAAAGAGTATAATTGATGTTAGAAGTAGAAGAGATTCAAGAAGGGAAAAAAATTAAGAAGAAGAAAGAGTGATAGATTTAAAAGTAAAAAGAAAGAAAGTAAGTGAAAAGAGAGTAACAAAAAGAAAATTGAGAGAGAGAGAGAGAGAGAGAGAGAGAGAGAGAGAGAGAGAGAGAGAGAGAGATGGAGAAAGAAAAAAAGAAAAAGAAATTTCACTGCCCAAAATTAGAAATGGAGAAAAAGAAAAAGATATAAATCTTATGGAGATTAAAAACGATCAGCCATAATTTGTACATGTGATATTGTCAGATATATAATTAGGGAAGAGAGCTTTGAATTATGTCAGAATATCATCAATTCAAAATTGTAATAATGTTCTCTAAAAGGAAATTATGAATTGTCTCCCTTTTATAAATTTATAGTCCTAGATTGTGAGTATAATATTGGGCTAGCCAGAAAGTTAATTTTGTTTTTTGCTCTTAAATGACATTAGGAGCATTTAATTTTAACTGACTTCATTCAAAAAGATTACTTTTGATTGTATTGACAGCTATAATTTCAATATACATTTTAAAAAACAAGTTTTGTCAAAAATTATGTATTTTTCTTTGCTGATTCTAAGATTGAAGATGGAAGAAAACAAATAATATTCTGGCATTATTTGAAAAAAGGTAAATATAACATTCAAGTAGTAAGGTGAGTCAAAGGTTTTGCAATATTTTAGTAATTTGAGACCCAATTTGTCAGTTTTGAATACTTTTGCTGAGGTTGTGGAGGTGACAAGCCACACTAGACTAAGAGATGCCAAGCTTATCTGATACTATCGGCATGCTACTTGATGGATTTACTTCTATGGCTTGAAGCACAACCTCAGAATCCATGGTTTTAGGCCTACTTGAGCTTGCCTAATCATCAAGGATCTTATAACTCAAACAAAATTTCTTGAATCATCTGGTTACTATACTATGATCAACTGTACCTTCACCTTTTGCACAACAAATGTTTTTGCTTGCTACTGTGGTTTGAGCTTGTAAAGCATATGTTCCTGAGTTAGACTATTGCATGTTCATCTGTATGGCTTTCATACATCACACACAGAGTGAAGCAATGCACAAAATGACAGCACACCAACTACCATGCTGCTACCAACCACAGTGGGTGCCTTCCATGGCTTAAACTGCTTTGATCATGTAATATATGTGCCACAAACTAGCTAGCGCATACCAAAATATTGCAAAATCTTTTATTCACCCTCATCCTAAAAAAATATTGGTTAATGGAAAGATACTGTAAATAATTGAACATGTTAAATGTGATTTGCAAAATGTTGTGCTGAAGGTTTTTTGTTGAATGATGCTTTATTATCAAAATAAAATATTATTTGAGAATAACTAGTGTTATAAAACGTGAGATAGCCAACATACTCAAAATATCAAAATCAAACATTGAAAATGATTTGCTTTTTGATATGTAGTTACAACACGAGGAAAATGTTCTGTTTTTGAAACAAATTGTGACAGTTATAAAAATTGAGTACTTTACAGCATATAGAATGCAAGAGATCATAGAGTAATGAAAAAGAACCATGTTAACTGTACCAAAGGCTGGTCTTTGTCCAAAGAGAGTGATGTTGTAGATATGGTAAAACTGAAATGGAAAACACATTTATGCACACATAGGCTGATTACTACAGGGTATGAGAATGTGTGTATCTGTGCACACATATTGATTTATAAATAATTAGCTCACAATCACCATTCCACCACCTCAACAATTTTCATTTTGTCTGTCTGTAATCAGTGGTCAGCTAATCATGATTTAATTTTAGCTGTTGCCCCCCCCCCACTCCAAAAAGGTATCCAAACCGGTTTTGTTTACACTTATAGTATATCTCATTCAGCATTCCATTTCTGGTACTTTTTACTTTATTTTATATAAAATATTTTCTAATTTATACATTATCTACAATTCAAGTATTAAGTACTTAATTTTTACTTAATAAAACTGAAGAGCGAGAGTTCCTGTGGTTAAAGTGGTAGTCTATAACATGATAGTAAATGAGTTTGAACTCCAGTTGCTCTATTGTGTTCACTTTTGGACTAATAACCCTTGGGAAAAGTATAAACCACGTTATTCTCACAGCTATGTGTTAAATAGTACCACTACTGTTCTTCTACAAGGATGGCTTTGGCATGAAGGTTGATATGTCATTAGGCAAAAAAAAAAACCTTAATAAACTGAATTCAATTCAACATTCTAATGTTTGTTAATTGATTTATAACTTTTGGTTTTAGAATAAAATGTTCTAAAGTTTTGCTGAAATGAAATATCAAACTGTATAAGTTAGTAAAAGAATCCTCTTTCTAATATGACCCATTCTTAACTGGACAAGTAGATGTTGAAGCATTTTTTTGTTGTCTTTCAGACATACTTGCAGTATGCTATAAATAAATAGGCAAATAAAATATAGAATGTATAGGATGACAGGAAAAAAATACAAAAATGTAAAAGAAAGAGAAGCAAAGAATAAGAAAAAAGAAGAAAGGCAGGAAACAAAAAAGAAAAATATAGAAGCAAAGTGAGAATGAGTAAGTGAGGGATAAAGAAGAACAAAATAAAAAAGAAATAATAGAAAGGCTAAAAACAAAGACGGAAGAGAGAGAAAAATACATCAACATTTAAAAAAAAACAAAAAACAAAGAAGACATGATAGAAAGGAAAGATAAACAAAACAAACTTGAGAATATAGTCATATGACCATCTTTATTGATAGTTCCTCTTCAAAGTGGTGGTGTGTGCAACACTTAGCTTTTTCAGCCTAAGTCAAGCAGAACCTAACTATAGCAATATGAACAGTGGACAAATTTGGGTGCTTGTCAGTTCCCTACTTCACTCTGTCTAGGTGTGGCTTGTCCCTACCTCTATTGGTAATTTTCCTTAAACTGCTTGTCCTGACAGCTCTCTTTCTCTGTGTCTCAATGACCAACTGCTCACTATTTTTCTTTTGAGTGGAACTATTGGGAACCAACTGCCTTTGCTGAATATATGGGTTTTGATTCATGGAAAAGAAAACCGCTTTTCCCACTTTAACCATTCAGTACTAAAAAACACAAAAGAACTCAGATTCTTGCCTGCTGATCTCTGATTGAACTAGCGCTGAAGTCTTTAGTTTATTAGGGACATTAAAAATATCCCTTTCATTCCTGTTTAGAAATCCTCTTCTTTCTATTTTATTATCTTTAAAAATTTGCTGATCTAACTTATTTAGCTACTCCTTTGATACTTTCATACATATACTGATGTTTATACACATTCATACAGATTTGCTTGCACCTACATAGATACACCATCAAATACACTACATCCATATACATTCACACTCATACAGATATACTTGCACTTATACACATATGCATCATTGCACCTAAATATATGCAACTTGTGACAGAATAGCTAATAGTATCACAATAAAAAAGAAAAACAAACAAAGATGTACAGAAAAAAATGGATGATAAAAAGGTGTAAGAAAGAGAGGAAAATTCAGAAAAGAGAGAGAGAGAAAATCTGACTATTAATGAGGAAATGAGCAGTTGAGAAAGTAAGGAAGAGAAAGAGAGAAAAGGTAAGTGAAAAGCAAACAGACAGCAATTTATGCAAAGAATATGTATATGTAGGCATTCAACCATTCTGATGGTTGAATACCTACCTCATCACCATATCATGCAATAAATGTATATAAATATTTGTTGGTATAAAATTACAGAAATATAAGTGGCCACTAGGGAAATCAGAATGGCCTTTTAGTTTTAGAATTAATAACTATAGATATGGAATTAAATCTCAGAATCATAAACTTCTTTTAGTAGAAAAACATTTCCACCTAACAGGTCATGACTTTAACAGAGACATTAAATTTACTATGATAGATATGATTGAAAAAAATTACCAAACACTGCATCAGTTCTAGAAACTCGTAAAGATAGATGTATATTATGTCTTGAAACCCTTACCTTTAATGCACTCAACAAACTAAATTAGTTAAAAAACATTACATTCTAACCTCCAATACTTATTAAAAGTTTTAAATAATTCATTATTAAAAAAATATAACTATTCAGATTCATCTTCCTGCTGAATGACATCAAGAGAAAAGCAAAAACATTGGAAAGTATTCATAAACACATGCAAAGCCAAATACTTAAATTTTAAAGTTCAAGTTTCATTTACACATGAAATTGATCCTGTAGCATTCATAATCATCTGTTTTGAAATATAAAGGAGGTGCCTGTAGTGTAATGGTTATCGTTGTAGGAAATGGACACGGCGACACAAGTTCAAATCCTGGATGAGAATGATTGACCTTGTGTCATATCCTGTCCGAGCGGAGGGGTTGGTAAATATGGTTTTGAAATATAAACAATCATAAAAAATATTCTGATGACCATCATCACAATATGTTTATTAAAGGTGGAAATCAGTTGGGATTAACCAGTTGGGATGAACCAGTTTAAAAGCAGAAACCAGTTGGGATTAACAAATGTATAAATAAATGAAAACTTTTCTACCAATATTTATGTACCTATTCCTTCATTCGTAGCCTACTTTTCCCCATAGTTACCATTGACATTAATACAATTGTCCTATGACTGCATGAGCAAATAAATACTCTTCTTGAAGGATGTGACAAAGTTACTCAAGCCACTCTCGTACCTTTGCAATAGCAGTGTGTGTGTGTGTGTGTGTGTACTCTATACTAGCTATAAAAACTGATGGAATTATCTATGTGTTCAACCTAACTTAGTATTTTCAAATTAACTTTATCATACTTTTCAAGTAGTAGAATAAACCTAACTGCTCACCTTTAGGTCAGACATTCAAATCAGAGCAAGATTCACTTGTTGATTTTATATATCTATTTACTTGAAAGAAACAAAGAAACATACTGAAAAGTCATATATATATCATAACCATCATCATGGTTGTGATGTGCATATATAGTTTGTGAGCATATTAACCACCTTAAGGATCTCCTTTTATCTTATCTGTGAATGTATGGAGTTGATCAATATATTTCTTCTGCTTTTATCATTCACTTTAAATTAACCCCACTGAAAAAGATAGCTTTTGATTGCATTTTGACAGTTGTCATATCAGTATGCATTAAAAAAGTTTGGCAAAATTGATCTTTACTGATTCTAACATTGAAGCAACATTTTTGGAAGTCAAAATGACTTAAATCCCAAAATGTTTTGTATAGTTTATGGTGAGGGTACTGTGAATAATCAATTGTGTCAAATGTGATTTGTGAAGTATCTGGAATTAGTAAATAATATTTGATCAGGATAACATGTTTCTTTTGTGACCAGGCAACCGTTGTTAGAGTTTGGCTGAGAAATTTTCATACATCAGCCATATTCATCTTCAGATTATAATTTACTCTTTCTTTCCAGAGTTCTCTTAATACATTCAATGCCAAAGAACATTAATTAATTTTTTGTATTTAAGTAATTTCAAAATTAACCCCTGTGGTTAGTCCTCATATGACTTTTTCAATATGTCACATTCTTCAAAAAGAATATTTATGTGCTAATGTTGTGTTCTTACTATCTTCCCCTTTAAGCACCAAATAATGTTACATAACATCCCCTTTTTGTAATTTGCACCATGTCTTCATTTTGTCCTCTGTATACTACTGTGATAAATACTTGCTTTATATTTATGTTATTTAGTCTCTGAGGAGTCATTGTTGTTCTAATTTCATCTTCATACATCAGGTGTTCATGAACAAATTTCAAAATCTTGAAAGACTGCAAATGTTCCTGGGAGAAGTTTGCTAAAAAGATTTTTAAAATTCTATGAGAATTGGATTATAAGGTTGACAGGAGATAGTAAAACAAAATGGTAAATATGTTATTTAATAAAATTAATTTTGAAAATAAACCAATCAACTTTTAGCCTGGTCAGCTGGAACTGTAGAATACACTGTCTGCATCTCTGCAGAGGGATAAGACCCTTCCTCCAACAATGACTGTCTTAGATATGATACTAAACTGCATCTGATGGTAAGGCTCCAGTCCTGGTTCTTTGGGGAATATAGAGTCCTCCTTCAGTTAACATTTGTTCAACTTTTTATCATATAGACTAAAAATAAAAATTTATACAGTCCAAACAAACTAACATGTAACAAACACTTCTGTTTTATACTGCTACAGAAAAATATTTGCTTATAATTTGTTTCTTCTATTGTGAACTTATTTTTACCAAAAGTTTGTCACATTTTTATATGAACATGTCCCTGCCCTAAATACTGTGTAAATTTTGCATTTGAAACATAGATGATATAAATTCATATTTTTAATTGATAAGAACTAGATAACAAATTCCTTAAAGTCAATGTGTATTATACACAAAAGATGTTTTTTCAGGATTTCATAGCCGAAAGTTTGGAGTATGTATTATATGAGGTGCCTTCAATAAGTTTCCAGACTTATTTTGTATGGGCACTTTTATTTATAGTACACACATGAAACTCTTGTCCCCTTCAAAGCAATCTCCCCTGGCTGCAATGCACTTGTAATGTTCCAACAACTTCTGGAAGGCCCCATGGAAGTCCTCTTGTGTGAGTGTGTCAATGACCTTCATCACAGCTGCTTTCATCTCCTCAGTTGTCTCATAATGACAGCCTCTGAGGTTTTCCTTGAGCTTAGGGAAAAAGCAAAAGTCACAGGGAGCAAGGTCTGGACTATAGGGAGGGTGAGAAACTGTCTTGATGCCCATCTTGATCAAATAGTTTGTGACAAGGATGGAGTTGTCGACTGGTGCATTGTCCTGGTGGAAATGCCACTGACCCAATTTGAAAAGTGTTGGCCTCTTCTGACAGAATCTCTTCCTGAACTCTCTTAAAACCTGAACATAGTATTCCTTGTTGACTGTCTGTCCATTGCATGTAGATCATGCCAGTACTGTCAAAAAAAGGGATCATCAAAAGTTTGTGGGTGGATTTGCTCTGTCTGGCCTTCTTGGGTCTGGGAGAGCCAGCATGTTTCCACTGGGAACTCTGTCTCTTGGTCATAGCAGTAGATCCAGCTTTCATCGCAGGTCACCAGAGCATCAAGAACTGCAGGATCTGAATTAATTAGCTCGACCATCTCCCTACTCTCATGACAGCATTTTTATTTCTGATTTTCTCTGAGCACCCTTGGGAAAAACTTTGCGCAAATCTTCCACATCTTCAGTTCCTCGCGAATAATTGTATGTACAGTTCCCACACTGACATCAAACTGTGCCCTTATTGTCTCTATAGACACACAACGGTCCTTATCCATGAAATTCTTTATTTGGCCAATCAACTCTGGTGTTCTGACTTCCTTACTCCTCCCACACCTCTCATCGTCCCTTACAGACTCCCTGCCTTCCTTGAATCTCTTATGCCACTCAAAAACTGATGCTCGATTCATGCAAGATTCTCCAAAAGCAGTCTGAAGCATTCCATACATTTCTGTGGCATTTTTTCCAAGTTTAAAACAGAATTTTATTGCATATTGTTCTTCTAAAGTGTCCTCACGTCCAGATTGCATTTTTGAAATTCAACAGCTGTGACAATCAAGCTTTAGTAGGGTGCATGCCAATTGCTGCTGTAGCTGTTCATTTGAACCTGAAATCATAAAAATTGGTCAGTCATCTCATAAGATGTATAGCAATAACATACTGAATTTTCAAGAGTCTACAACAATTTTAAATGCCTGTACAAAAAAGTCTGGAAACTTATTGAATGCACCTCGTACATGCATACATATTTTATATGACTAATTATGCTATAAAAAATCCTGAAGATTTTATTAATTAAGCTATTTAAAGTAAATATTTCCAGGTATAACTAAAAGTAAAAAGAATCAACTCCTCTGATCAAAATGAATCTCATTCTCATTTTTAATTAATATCAATTAGAAGTAATCAATATATGGATAAGCTAATTTCACCCCTATAGTTCCATAATTGAAAATGAATATGTTTTTCTTAAAGCACTCCTTTGTTACTATGGCTTGAATATGTACAAGCCTAATCGGCAGGAACTATAGAATACACTGACTGTATATCTGCAGAGGGGTAACATCCTCTCCCCCACAACAAGTGTCTTGGATATGACATTAAATTATCTGATAGAGAGATTCGAGCCCCGGAGCTCTGGTGAATGTAGATTACACCTTCATTGCCATTGCTCCCGGGTCCATTCTGAATCAGAGTGGTTGCACCTAATAGGGTCCTATCTATTAAACTGTGTATTTATGCTAAATTGAATTGTTAGAAATAGAGCTGCTCAATCATTTAACTATGTGTAAACAAATTACTGATGTTTAATTGAATTATTAGTGATACATAGCAATACTTAGAACCATTTAACTGTGTACAAATAAAATGAGCTCAGGCTTGTTTAAAATGTTATCAACAAAGTCTGTTTACAAATATATATATATATATATATATATATATATGTATGTATGTATGTATGTATGTATGTATGTATAAACCGGATTTATTATTGAATAACCTACAATGGTTGATACGCCATAAAACCAAACCAAACTTCAACATGCACTGGTACAAATCTCAAGTCAGTGATATGTACATGTCAATTTTTTAAAGAGTATTTGAGTAAGTGAAAGAAGAGAAAGAAACTTTATAGAGTTGGTTTAAGTTTTGTATATTTCATATATGTTCTATGAAAGGGTTAGGAAATGGACAAAGGTGCAAATTGTATTGCAGATTTCAAGTAAATTTTCTCTAGATGTTAGTATTTACAGCTACAGTTGACCATAATGAGAATCTCATAATAGAACTAACATTTGTAAACAAAATCAATGTACTATCATTATCTTTTGGTTTCACACCAGATTAATTTAAAAGCACAAAGAAGTTTGACAATTAATTCCTCTAAAACTTCACTAATCACCTAGTCATAATACTGTTGCAAATGCTTTTCTTTGGGAAAATCCAAGAAAAAAATTTTCAGCCTTCACCTTCATGATGGTTTTAAGATTCTCATTTGGATTGTGGTTTGATGAATTTCCAAGCAATTAGCAAAATACATCTTTTTAGGTGGGGGAGTAAACTTTTTTTTACCTGTACTCAGCTCTATATGGGGCATATTTCTTTGTTTCTTTATCATTGGACTCCACAAAAATAGGTTGATATCATTTTTTATGCTTAGTTCATATGGTATCTAAAAATTCTGTTGAACAGTAAAAGAATGATCTTAAGTGGCAAATTTGCAATATAAAAGAATAATAGTGACAAATTTTTGATATAAGAAGACAATATTTTTAGTGGCGTAAGTGGGCAATTTCTAACAGTTGGTTCCGCAATTTTCTTGTTTGGATAATGATTCATAAAGATAATACAGATGACAAAGTTTTAGAAACAAATTTTATATAATACAAACAATGGATGAAAAAGGATAGAAAAGATAAAACATTGCAAATTTGTTGTAATATGCAGAACTTATCTGAGAGAGAGAATGTCTGGCAAACAAAGTTCTTTGAATTTGAGTAGTTCTAGTGGTTTTGTTAAAATGTTGGTAGAATTTTCAGCTTTCGTTTAATTTTAGTTGAGTTTTCTGCAAAGTTGTCTTTAGTTGAATTCTTAGGTTGAGTTTTCAGCTTTTATTTAATCTTAGTTAAGTTTTCTGTTAAGTTGACTTTTAGTTAAATTTCTCAGATAACTCCTTGCCAATTTAGTTACTTTTAACAATTAAAGGAGTGAGTAATGAAACCTATTCTGCTGGCTATCTTTTTTCTACCTTACAGGTCTGGTTGTTCAAATGAATTTCTCAGATAACTCCTTGCCAATTTAGTAACTTTTTTTATGGTTAAAGAAGTGAGTAATGAAACCTTTCTGCTGGCTGTCTTTTTTCTGGCTTAACAGTCAGGTTCCAAGTTCACATTGACCATTTATAGTAGGTGCCAACAAATGGTGGGAATCAGCTTTTGGTGCCTTGTTGTCTAGGCTTACTTCTCCCTTCTGAAACTGCTGTTAAAAGCCATACATGGTCAGTTTTGTTCTATTGTTAGAAATAAATTTTTATAAAACATCAAAAAATCCAAGAAGATCACATGTATGATTATCAGTACCATTAGATTCCTCAATAGTAATATGCACGCTTCTTTTAGAATGAACATTAAGCTGCATAAAGTCACTTTTAATATTCGTGTCAATATCATTAACAGTGTTTTTCTCTAGTGAATTATACAGTGGCCCGACAATATTTTTCAGACACTTTGAAAAAAGTACTTCAAGGTGGTCACTAGTGCCAAAAACTTTTGAGATTGTAAGTACGTAGGTGAGGAGTGAAAATCCACTACTAGTGTAATCATTTTTTTTAGTTTGGCTTTGATAATTTTAGTTTTTTGTGATTTTTGAGAAAACTTGCGCAACACTATTTTTCGGACATGACAAAAAATTCTATTTTATTAAGAGCTATGTTCATGTATATGTTGCTGTATGCAAATTTTCTGCTTGTATACAGTTCTGGAGCACTGGCGCCCCTACTACTATGTTAACATAGGACAATCTAACAGCATAAATAGTCCGGACATTTCTTGGCAACACAATTAAGTTTGATGAGGTAAAATACATTCAAAAGAAGTCGTTTGTTTGGCACGGAAGAAGTGGGAAGATGGCCTCAGCATCAGAAGGATCGCCATGGATTTGAAGCTGTCGAAATCAACTGTCGAATACATGCTGAAGACAAATTCCGAGCGGAAAAAGAAGAGAGGTTGGAAAAGATTAATTGGCAAGAGGACTGAAAGGAGAATGAAGAGGACTGTGACACGGCTTTTGACATCTGGAGAAAAAGTTACAGCAAGAAAAGTGAAGGAGAAATGCGAATTGGATGTAAACGTCTGAACAGTACAAAGAACGCTGTATAGGATTGGTTCGAAGTATGCAAAGGCTAAGAAAAAAATTACACTAACAAAGAAATACAAAGGAGCAAGACTGGAGTGTGCTAAAAGGTGGTTAACAAAGCATGTTGACTTTAAGAAGGTTATATTTACTGATGAGAAGCGTTTCAAGTTTGAAGGGCCCGATGGATGGTGTACTTGGTCGAGAAGGGGTGAGCCTGTTGTACTGAACAAACGACAGATGGGAGGAGGAGGAGTTATGGTTTGGGGTATGATCTTTGCTAATGGAAATATGTGGTTGGAGTGGCTGAAAGGACGACAGAATAGCGAAAGCTACAAACAGTTGCTGGACGAGAAAGCCCTACCAAGGATAAGAAGAGAGATGGGGAATGATTTCGTTCTACAGCAAGACAATTGCAGCATCCATGTGTCAAAACTCATGAAAGAATGGATGGCTAAAGTGAATATGACTACTTTGGAATGGCCTGCAAGAAGCCCAGATCTAAATTTAATAGAAAATGTTTGGGAAATGCTTGCGCAACTTGTCTATGATGGACCTGAAATAACGAAAGAGGCTCGACTATGGGAACGAATACTAGGAGCCAAAAAACAACTAATAGAAACACGTAGAGATGTTATTGTGCATATGTTTGATCATTATGAAGAGAGATTGATAAAAGTTATTGAGAAGAAAGGTGATATTGCAGACTATTAACAGTTTTTCAACGATGTCCGAAAAATAATGTCGCGTGTGTTTTGTAAAAAATGATGAAAATTAAATATTTTTCCTTACCTAATCGATTTTCTTCCATTTTTATTATCTTTATATGTTTTTGCTATTCTATTGAAGGAATTTGGCCACTCTATGGTACTCGGAAAGTCGAATACTAAAGTGTCCGAAAAATATTGTCGGGCCCCTGTATATGTATCATGCAGTTTCTCTTTTAACTTTGCATGACTGTGAAATAAACTATTTGGCAGAAGATCAAAATCTCACAAAATAGCTTTGAATTCATATAATTTTGATAACTGATGTCATGTGATGCTGTTGTAAATAAAGCTCTTAGTAGGTATTCCACTTCTGGTGCAAGCTCACTGATAGCTAATGAGGCCAACACAAGACAGTCATATACAGGGTGTTTGGGCTAAATTTAATAATTTTTGTCTTTTTTTTCAGGATTAGTTTAATGTATTAGTGGACAATCAATGGCATTAGAGAGCATAAAAATTAAAGTTGTAGTTGAAAATAAGTTAGCTAACATGGACGACTGGAAACCATCTGAATATTGGAAAAGAGTTACCTGTATCATGATGATTCATATCAAAATGCTGACATCATAACTGCTGCTCAATGTTCTGTGAACACTGCAAAGTAATTTAGGTGTGTTTTAAGATATAATAGAAATATGAATGAGTAAAAATAATAAAGCATATCATGCTCTGTTTGTTTTAGCTTTTCTTAACCATATATGATCAAAGCTTACTGAAATTTATGAGCATCTCATGGGACATGGACAATCAAAAACATGGACAACCAAAAATTACAAAACTTGATATTATGCACAATGGTGAAAGTATATTCTCCATATAAAAACACTATCATATGAGAGGCAACTCTCATGTAAATGATATAGGAGACATTACTTAGGTAAAGTATAAATAATAGGTTCAATGATAAGTTCTTAATTGAGTATACTGGTACAATGTATTGTCTTAAGGTTGTTGGTGGGAAGATGTGTACATATAGGGAATGAATAAATTAAAAAAAAATTTAAACCAAATTAAAAAAAGGAAACTATTAAAATATGCAGAAACTCCCCGAGGTCTCTGACAGGAAAAAGGGACGACGCATGCGTAAAGAAAAAGGGGACCTCCCGACAGGGGGAGCAGGCTCACTCTCATTCAGGCAGTGACCGGCGAATTGGCAACACCTTGCTAACTGGTGGCAGGCGCCACGCATACGTCCTTGGACTAGGCGTTGGTTAGTCCTTTCACCAGTAGCTGCCTTCTCGGTTAACAATATGCCAAAATATAAAAGGCTACGAAATGGAACTACGAACTAAAAACACTGGACTTCGACAAACTACCAAAAGCAACTAACCATTGTTGAAGCTTTAAAATACCAAATGAGGACAAGCATATACCAAGAAACGATTAACGTATTTTTAGACACCTTAACTGGGGGATTCAACCATTTCAATTGTATTCAGGGAAAATTCCCTCACCCATGGAATGGTTGTTGAACTCAAGAAATAAAGGAAAAATATAAAAGAAACGTCTTCGTCTCCTATCTGTTACTGTCTTCTTTTGTATAATTCTTTTTGTGCCTTTCTTGTTCAAGGAGTTACTCCAACTAACCAACGTGGGGTAAAATAGAATAACCTCATAATGGAGTCAGATATCAAACAGCAACACAGCTTTGCTCCTGACCTCAACCGACCCCCTTATACACAGTGGCTGACCAAAGGGAGATTCAGGTGGCACTTTATGGGAGTGGCATTTTGCAAGTGAAAAAAAAAATTCTAGACACGATCATTCATTTTTATGTTATGGTGTTTCAAAAAAAAATTAAATTTTTTTTTTAATTTAAATTTTTTCTCACATTTATTCCTTTTTGTTTAGAAGATCACAAACACATGACATGCTGACCTGTCGGTGACTTCATCTTTTAATAAGCTCGGATAACTGAGATGTCGGTACTCTGATCTGGCCCTTTTGTGAGCGACCTTTTGTTGAGACAACAAAACCACACAAGGACATTCCAAAAGATATCCTAACTATATAGTATATTAAATAATTTTTGAATTGTTTTTAGATTATCTTTATTAAAAATGAAATGCCCGAAGATGTTTCTTTTTTCAATGATTTCAAAATCAATTGTGAGCATGTTGACATTTTAATGAAATTTTTGGTATTTTATTCATCAATAAATTAATTTTTAATGAATAGCTTTTTAATCTAAAAAAAACTTAGAAAATTTTTTATCACTTAATCGGAGGGTTTCAACGTTTGGTCATTCGAAAAAAAAAAATTCCAATCGCTATTTTTTACATTTCCAAAATGATAAAAAACGAGAAGACTACTTATAAAATAAAATTGAATTTACCCTGAAAAAGTTATTTGAAAATTTTAATTTTATTTTAAAAAATAACTCAAAATTATTCACTAAAAAAATTTTACAGTGAATTTTGCAAGCCTTCGAACCCTTCTGCCTAAGATGAAATATTAGTAATTAAATAAAAATTTATTCAATCTATCTAAAGATGTATTATTAAAACTTCCCAATGTAGGATAGCATATTTTCCGAGATTTTAATTTATTTAAAAAAAAATTACGAACGATTTTTCATTCAGACTAAAGTTGCTTGAAGAAAGAAAGAAAAGTCGTCTTATTTGAAGTCTTAAGATTTTTAAGATTATGTTATGGAGAAATAAAATTGGCCTTTTTTTTTTAAAGATGCTCTCCTTTCCAAGCAAGAGATCTTTTGAGCGGAAAATTAAAATTAAAATAAAATTAGATATTGCATTTTTTCAAATGTTTTTGTTAGATTATAATTTCTATTTTTCTTTTATTGTCCATAAAATTTGAAAATATTTGCAATATGATTAATATGTTTAATCAATAATTTGATTAATTCAAATTTCCGATATTTTTTTTTACTTATCACAGGATACTGATTAGATGTAAGAGCAAAATCATTGACTCAAGAAAAAAAAAAAGAAAACAATTATAGTTAATTTTGATAGTAAATGATAACGCACATGGGTTTTAAGAAATATTTGGGTTTTATTGCTTTATTGCCCCCAATGGTGTTTACCCATGATATATTTTATGTGTCTGTGGTGCAAATTATGGAACAAACCACCATATACACTCAAAAATCCGACACACAGCATTGAAATGACCAGTTATCATTGGTAAAAACATGTTAATTTCAAAACGTAAGTTCAATTTTTTTTTTATAATTGAAAAATTTTCGAACAAAACAGCCTTCATTTAAATTTAAAAATTAGGAAGAGGCTATTTTGCCTGTCCCTACATAATACGTTTTTTTTTTAACATAACTGCTATGACGTTATGAAAGATGTCTAAACTATTTATTCATAAAAAACAACAACAGTTTACTTATTTGGTTATCTTCAAGATACGCAATCCCAAATTTTCAGCTTAGTTTTAAAGGAATGCTCTCTTCATAGTAGCACAAGCCTCGTACGCTCTTTTGATCTGCTTTTTTCGGAAATTTCTGAAAGAATATTTGATTTGTTTTTAATTCATTGTTAAAAAGTTTTCAGTTCATTGTTTAAAAAAAGGTATCCCAATTCTATTATTAAAAAAAGTTCATCGATGTATATATATATTGAAAAATGCCCAAATTAAGTTATTATAAAAGAAAATTATTTAAGAATTCAGATGAAAACAAGTTAATTTTCCCGAAAAAAGCAAACCAAATATTGTACGAGGCTGATTCCTGCTGCTAATATGAAGGCGGCATTCCTTTGAAAAAGCTGAAAAATTCAGGAGTACATATCTTGACGATAACCAATTATTTGCTGTTTTTTTTTAAATTATTATTGGAAAACGTTAATATAAAACATTGGATCAGTTGAAGAGTCCCCTACCCACCCAGACTGAGCACCTGTAAAATCTCCACCCCCAACTTAACTCAACTGTAAAATCTCCTCCCAGACTGATCAACTGTAGATCTTTGAGATTTGTTAAAAATGAATGTTAGTTTTTCTTTTCAATTGGTTCTACTCATAAAAAAAGATTGGAGATTTTTTTGAATAAAGAAAAACATTCGTAGTAAAGTAAAACCAGAAATATACACGATTTAAAATTTGTTTACATTTCGAAAGTTTTTACTAAACTTACGATTTTTAAAGCTCAAAAGTTGTGTAAAAATCACGCTTTCCATTTAATTTCAATAGGTTTTCCATAAAATCACTATTTTAGAATTATGTGAAAATAACAACGTTATTGGCACTGAGGTAAATTGTTCGCCAATGGCCCGGACAACCGATGTTAAATCCCAGGCCGAGTTATACCATAAGACTCAAAAAATAGTACTTGACACCTCCTTGCTTAACATTATAAGGTACGGACCAAGGGTGAGTGGAGCAATCCAGAGAAAGGAGTAGCGTCGTCCCTACACCTCGGTATAATAGCTATTGAAAAGGGAGCCTTCGGGTCGCCCTCGACTACGGTTGGCCAACTTACTTAAAATTTTTTAGAGATTAACTTAACACTTAACACTTCCAGAAAAATCAAATTTCGTGCATATTACAAGATTAACTTTTTGTATTAGTATTACAAACTAAGAATTTTAAGTTTGTGATACAAAAAGGTAAGATAAGATTATTTAGGTGTAAAATTTTCAAATATTACGCTTCAAGTCTTCCCGAACGATTTTTAAAAATATTTTTACATATTCATTTAGAATCAACTATAAAATCTTCATTCCATCTCAACTGTAGAATTCCCCCAAGCACGAGTAGTAGAAACACACACACACACACAAAAAAAAAAGATTTGTTTCTCTAAAAAACAAAAACAAAGTCAAGTCAAAAGTGTAATTATTTAATATTGACTCTTAATGTTTATTGTTTATCATTTATAAACTGTATTTTAAAACACGAATACATTTTTGAATAACCGGTTGAACTAATGGAAATAAATAAATTCTTATTAAATATTTCTGTCCTTATTAGTTTAGCTCCATTACCAGCTTTCATAACGCCATAAGGTTAAAAAAAATGTATACTCTGACAAAATAATGAAGGGGTAGTTACTTTATCTAAAAAAATTAATTGTCAGTCAGTTCTCTGGAGAATAAGTTGATGTTTTATGCAAGTATCAGAGGTGAAAATATCTTATAAAATTTTAATGTTCAGTTATTTTCCTTACGACCATTACTATGGATTACATTTTATATTATTATATTGAATATTAGAATGAAATAAAAAGGGATAAGAAAAATGTATAAGAAAAAAAAAAAGGATAGTAAGTTTTAAAAATTAAATTTAAGAAGAAATTTCAACAATCATTGACTGTATAGGATAAACTTCTATAATTATTTTCTTTTCTATTTTTTAAGTAATTCTTCCATATACCATTATAAGATGCGAATGGGTCATGAATGTGTCTAGTTAAGTTTGGGATAGTTAAAAAATTATCAACTTTTTTACAACCCCACTTTCAGCCTTGTGCCAAATTGTATCTTAGTACAATAAATAAAAATTCCCTATGAACGTTGAGTATGCTCTTTTCCTATTTGTTTCTTTTTCTATTTTTTCATCGATTAAAATGAGTAAACGGCAAAAACTGAGTGGTGCAGCTTATCGCAAGTTGAAAGCTACCACAGAACGCAAAGAAAGAACATGTGCTGCATCTTTACATGTTTTCCTACAGAAGAAATATATAGCTAAAGCAAAATACAAAGACAAAGATGCTGAATATACATCAAAACTAGGAGGGGAGGGACATGGAAAAAATGTGAATATGGTGGAGATAAATATAGAAATAAAAGTTGAAAAAAAAATTCCTGCTGGAATTAATGTTGTTAAATAAATTGAAGGTGACAATGATGATGTGCCAAAGAAAGAGAGCTTCAGTGCATGTGATAAGGACAGGTATGAATATAAAGAAGGGACTGATGAAGTTACTGGAAATAAAGAAGGGACTGATGAAGTTACTGGAAATAAAAAAGGGACTGATGAAGTTACTGGAAATAAAGAAGAGACTGATGAAGTTACTGGAAATAAAGAAGGGACTGATGAAGTTACTGGAAATAAAGAACTTGAAGAGGCAAACACAGAGATTGTTGCATATGAAGAAATCGCATTTTAGCCACAAACTTGCTTAGAGCTGTTATTTGTTGATCTTGTAACATTAGGACCTAAAAACTTTCAAAACAAAGAATAACCATTTGCTTCAACTGTAAGACCAGAAGAACATAATTTGAGGGTAATGCTACAACTCTGGTTTTACAAAACCATGGAGAATGGAGAGACAGTTTTTAGATTATAGTTGCTGTACTCAAAGATGAACAAATCTCTTTATTGTTTCTGCTGTTGTCTCTTCCTAAAGACAAAACAACACAAATCAAGTTTAGCAAGAAACCCAGCATTTCCAATGTTCTGGAAGCTTAATTCAAAAATACCTGAACATGAAAATTCGCCTGACAACCAAAGAACTTTCAAGGAATGGAAGATGTTAAAATGACCCTTAATAAAGGTAAAACCCTTGACAGTAAATCACAAGAACAAACTATGAAACAAAGACAGATTTGGAGACAAGTTTTAACATGGTTACTTAATGTCATGAAGTTTCTGACAAAACAGAACCTGCTTTTTAGAGGTCATCAAGATGATGTATATAGTTCCAATAAAAGTAACTTTATAGAACTTCTTAAACTAATGAGCCAGTATGATCCTGTTCTTGGAAAGCATTACTTGAAAGAAGTAAATGATAACCAGTGGTACTTGTCACCAAAAATCCAAAATAAATTCATTCATATTTTGGGAAATCACATGAAGAAAAATATATTGGATCAAAATCAAAAAGCCAATTATTTTGTGATCATACTAAACAGCATGCCAGACATTTCTCATACTGATCAGATGAGTTTCATTTGTCATTATGCTATTGTTGAAGACAAAGAAGTGGAGGTGTGGGAATCCTTTCTTGGTTTTATCACTGAGCATGGGAAGACAGCTTATGATATCAAAAAGATGATATTGGATCGACTGGAGAAAGAGAAACTTGATTTCAAAAAATGTAGAGGGATAAGAATTGACAATGCAGCTAATATGGCTCGAGTCCATGGTGGTATTCAACGTCTTCTACAAAACCTAAATGGGAAAGCTAAATTTGTGCAGTGTTCTAATCATAGTCTGAATTTATGTGGTGTTCATGCCTCAGCTGTGAATAAATGCAAGTGCCATTATATTTTTTGGAGTGATTGAGAGACTCTATACATTTTTCTTCTCTTCCAATCACCAGTGGGAAGCTTTATCTTCGTATGTGAAGGCCACGATGAAGCATTTGGTAACCACCTGTTGGGGTGCATGTTATGAAGCTATTCATGCTGTGAAAACCGGATTTCAAAGAGTGATTCAGGCACTCGATTCATAAACTTCAGCTTCAGAAAATCTTCAAATGAGAGGGGATGCATGAATCATTTTGCTTTCAATTGAAGACTTCTCCTTTGTGTCACATTGGTTTTACTTGGAAGAAATTCTGGGACAAATAAATCTAATCAAAAAAGAAACTTTAGGAATCTGGTTTTGGTTTGGATGTGTTTAACCCATATGTATGCAAGCAAAATTTTCTTTAACCAAAACAGGGACAGGCCTGTGTCTGAATCGGTTAATCAAAGTAAAACAAAGTGCAAGAAAATTCATATTTACCCAACCCCTCCGCTCAGGCAGGATATGACACAAGGTCAATTTTTAAGCGGAGTTTAACAGGTTTGAATTCAGAGTTTTCCTTCTCCTAGACTAGTTGCCGCACCAAGGCTGAAGAACCTAGTCTGTCCTACTATTTACCCATAGCTGGAGGGAGAATAATTGGATTCATACCTTTCCCAAGGGTATTTGTGCTATGTGAAATGCAATCAGTCTCGTCCAGGATTTGAACTCGTGTCGCCATGTCCATGTCCTACAACGATAACCATTACACCACGGGCACCTCCGAAGGAAGGTAATGTATATTAAACACTTGTGCAGGAAGTAAAGAGAAATTTTTATGAATGTCATGATCAACTTGTAAATGAAATGGAAACACTCCATGTCTCATCTGCAAACTGTCTTCCCTGGATTATCATTGCAAGCAATCTTGGAAGATACTGAAGGCAAGTGAAAATTTAAAATTCTCGGTAGCAAATACAGTGCTGACTTTGACGTATCTTGGCTGCTTTTGGAAGTTTTCCTACTTTGGGATTTTTTAGTGGCAGCTTCCAAAGTAGAATGTGACATGACCATGATGACCAAATCATTGGTTATCGAATGGCTGAGATAGATTTATTGATGGCAAGTTCAAGAAACAGGGCCAAATATTGTGATTGTTCTACAGCTGTTTTTGAGGCTCACAGTTCCTGTTGCTATTGCAGAGAGAAGCTTCTCAAAACTGAAGCTCATTAAAAGTTACTTGAGATCAAGTACATCACAAGATCACTTATCCAATTTGTCCCTCATTTCAATTGAACATGAAACTGTGGAGAAGATAGACTCTGTCCAAATTATTAGTAACTTTGCTTCAGCAAAAGCTCAAAAGGTTAAAATATCATATTTATTTAGCTAATTTTTTAATTCATTGTTTTTCAAGTACTAATTAATGCTATTAAGAGTATTTTCTTTATATTTTTCCTCCAAAAAAGGGTGCACTGTCATGAGTACAGGCCCTGGGCAGCACTTTACCTTGGTACACCCCTGTATGTACATATGTATTTACTGTCAGTATATAAACTGATGGATAAAATTGAGCAGTTGACTCAGTTAATACAAATTGAAGTAAAGGTGATCTATTAACTAATAAATAAACAAGCTGTACATGAAGAAGAAGGAAAAGAAAATGTCACATCATTTATACTGAAATACAGTTTGTCTTATTTGATGTAACTGGGTTCGCATGTTTCAGAACATATGGAAATAATGTGTAAAAGACATTATTATTTGTTGAGTTTGATTGGATTAAATAGATTAGTAGCAATGAATCTGATTGGTCAAGAAATATAGATTGACTTGTGCCATATTTAAAGTTAGCTATTCAGCTTGCAGTAGGAATGTCATAGTATCCATTAATGTGTTATAAAAATAGGAAGAACATTTTAATTAGAATTTATTATCATTTAACATTCTATAATGAATCCATTTTAACTGATTGGCAATGCATTTCCATAGTCAAAATTATTGATGATACATTTCTATAGAAAAAGTCTTTTGTAGTACTTTTCCATAGTAAAATCTGTTGGTGATACATTTCTATCGTAAAATCATTGATAATTCATTACCATAAGAAAACTAATGTAAGATGTATTTTTATAGTAAAACTATAAATTTCATTGGAAATGCACTCCACCAATAAGATCCATATGCAATGTAATTCCATTTTAAAGTCATTGGTTATGCATTTATATTATGTATAGTATAAGTTCTATAATAAATTGAAGTAATAAATAGTATAACTTCTTTAATAAATCAAAGTTTTATGTGCTTTAGTGATTTAATCAAAATAATATGAGGCATGATAAAAAATTATCAAGATTGAAGCTTCAAATTTTCAAAATTTCAAAATCTAAAATTTAGATGAAGAACTTATATGATAAAGTAAGGATGTCTAGACTATTCTTTAAATAAAACTCAAATGTGTGTCAATTTGAAAAAAATATGAAGCCAATTTTGATACATTCAAATAACATTGACTTGTGAAACTACAGTACCCTCCATACTCATGAGACTTTGCTACAACTTTTTCTTGTTTCCTAAATTGAAAATTTATTTGAAGGGTAAGATTTGAAGAAGCAGAGAACCATTAAAAGAAATACAATGATACAGCTACATGGTATATCAAAAGAGGAGTATCAGAGATTCAGTCTAAATACTTTTTGAATACACCTTGTGTCACTTTAAGTGTCTGCAGTTGATGTCAGTTCAAACAGAAATCTTTTCAATTTTTTAATATGGATGAAAGTCTTAACTGAATAAGTTTTTTGTGTCCAGAAAACTGGAAGCAAAAAACTGTCAAGAATTAAATAAAACATCTTTGATAAAAAAATGTAAAATTAAAAACTCAAATTGACAAGGTCAATAACCTGACCTTAATAATGAGAAAGAAAAAATCTCATATCTTAGTAAAATGAAAAGAACACTTTTTTTTACCTATTTTAATGGCAGGACTTTTTGAAGTTACAGAAAATTCATTGATTAGCTGTACAGTAAAAAAATGCCATCTAATGGTTGGTTTTCCATCCAGTTAAAGATGAAATGTAAATCCTTAATATAGAAAGCCAATAAAATATTGATAAATCAATGAAATATTAACATTTCTAAAAAGGAAAATATTCTATAAAGATATACGTTTACAACAAAAAAAAGAAAGAAATGTACTTTGTGAATTCTCAACATGGCTAAAATGTTGTATTGATAACAACAGAAATAAAAACAGTTGCCTGAATAATATAAGTAATAACATATTTGTAAAAACCAATCAATTTTAACTTAATTTGGTCAGTGCATGATTCACATGTCTTTTTGATTGGTAAGAAAAATGGGATTTTAATTTACAGATTAATAGAAATTTTGTCAGAATTTTCCCTGTGTGAAAATAGGGGGAAAAAAACAAACAAAAAACAAAAGGAAACTCTGCTTGAATTGAATCAGAAAACAAAACTTTTATTTACCATCAAAAATAGGGTCAGTGATTCACAATTTAGAAATATAGAACATTGCACACATATGACTTTGTGCACCTAAAAAAAGATTTTATAAAAGGCAATATATATAAAGAAAATATTTTTAAAACAGGCAGTAACAAATATGCAAAACAAAAGATTTACAGGAAATCAAGTATCAATTGGAGTGTGCTAAAATTCTTGGTGTTTTTTTTAATGAGGATTCTTGAAATGGTTGAAGAATTATTTTGTATAAAATCTAACAGGAGCAGATGAAAAGTGTGTTGAAATGGTTAGATCAATGAAAATGAGTAGAAATGATATCAATCAAAGTAACACATCACTGGGCCTGACATATAGATGGTGCCACTAATAAAAAATCAATATGATTTTTATAAAGTACTAAACTTCAAATGTCACATGTCAAAATTTGAGCCCAATTGGATTATTAGTTTACTAATTACAGTTATTTAAGTGAAGCTAATGTTGCAAATTTTCAAAACAATGGAAAAATATGAATTTCGTGTGTTGATAAAGCATTGCTTTCCGACAGGAAAAAATACTATTCTAGCAAAGCAATGACTTGATAAGTGTTATTTGGACTTTGCGCCATCAGAAACAAGAGGTGGTATTCTGACTTTAAACGCGGTCTACAGACACAAATGATGCTGAATGCTCAGGTCACCCAAATTCAGCAGTTGTCCCTGAAAACACCAAAAAATTTCACAAACTCGTTTTGACTAATTATAAATTAAAGTTGTGTGAGAAGAGTTGAAGATAGCAGAAGGCAGTGTATTTACCATTTTGCATGAATATCTGTCAATGAGAAAGCTGTGTTCACAGTGGGTGCTCACAATCGATCCCAAAAAACAACACATCAACGATTCAGAGCATTATTTGCAACTGTTTCAACACAACTAAAGGAAGTTTTGCATAAATATGTGACAATGGATGAAACATGGATACACCACTTCAGTCCAGAGTCAAATTGGCAGTCAGATGAGTGAACAACAGCAGGTGAAAGCCATCCAAAGCAACCAAAGATACAAACATCAGCAGGCAAGTTTTTAGCCTCCATATTTTGGGATGCACAAAGTATTTTGTTCATTGATTACCTTGAGAAAGGAAGAACCATCAATAGCTAATATTATATAGCATTATTGATGCTTTTTAAGGAAGAACTTGCCAAAAAACGACCACAAATGAAGAAGAAAAAAGTGCTCTCTCACCAAGACAATGCACTATGTCACAAGTTGATCGCAACGATGGCAAAACTGCATGAATTGCAATTTGAATTGCTTTTGCACACACCCTATTCTCAAGACTGGTCCCCAGTTACAATTGGCTGTTTGCAGACCTCAAAAAAATGCTCCAGAGATTTAGTTCCAATGAAGAAATGATATTGGAAACTGAGGCATATTTTGAGGTCAAAGACAAATCATTCTACAAAAATAGCATCAAATTGTTAGAAAAGTGTTGGAATCAGTGTATCACCCTAGAAGGAGACTATATTGATGAATAAAGTTGAATTTTGCCTAAAAGTTGTTGTTTTATTAGTTAAGCCTGGGACTTATTGAGTGATGTGTTATGTTGAAAGGTGGAGTCAAAATCTGGGCAGAAGATTTTTGTAAATAAGTAAGATATTTACATACATGGAATTATACATTTCCTTTGTTTGCAGGGTTGTTTTTTAAGAAAATGAAAATTTCTTACTTTTAAAATCAAATGTATGAAAGTTGGATTTTATTGAATATCCAATTTCTCTTTCATTCACATAAAATATTTTTGGGGATTTTTTCAGAAAATTTAATTTCTCCTTTTGTAAAAATCACATATATGAAAGTTTTAGAGAATGTCCAAATCCTCTTTCCAATTGCATAAATATCTAGTTAGTTCTTAGGGGGAATTTCTCTTTTTTATATCACATATAGTAGGTAATTAGAGAAAGGCTGGTCACAGTGTTCTTGTCTTCTTTTTCTTTTAATTAGTTTTGAAGTTTTGCAAACTTTGACCCACCATCTACTTCTCTATAACTCTCTGTGCCCTGAGTTTTGAGGTCTTTTTTTATCTCTAACTGAGAGGATGAAGGGGAATTCCAATTTTGTTTTTTTGAGAATTATTTTTATAAAACAACTGTTTGATTATAAAATAATTTTTGGATAAAGAAAGAGGTCTGCATTTACTTTATACCTTTTTTTTTTTACCTTTTATCGTTTTGTTTTTTATAACATACTTTTTATTAGTTGGAAAATGTTCTAAGGGTGAAGGGAAAAAATTAGTTTCTTACTTTTGTATTTTTTCTTAGTAAATTTTGTGAACCTTTTGAGCTCTTTTTTTATTTTGTAACAAATAATTTTTATAATTCACCCAAAAATAGATTGCTGATTGAAGCAAAGCAAACACAACAATGTTGTTGTCTTAGTCAATTCTGGGGGTGGATAATGTTGAATATTATTTAAATCATCTATTACTCCAGAGAGAGAGAGAGAGAGAGAGAGAGAGAGAGAGAGAGAGAGAGAGAGGCAAAGAAAAGAGATACCTGCAGATCAAAGAATACAGAGGTGAACAGTGCTTTCAAAAACAATACCCACCAAAATATTACATTGTGGGTCAAAAAGTTAGCAATCATCATTGTTCAATTATATAAAACTGTTACCAGAGAATCAATTTCATTTTGATTTGTTTAATATCTTGTATTAACAAACAGCAATGAAGTCAACAAGAAGATTGAGAGAGAGAGAGAGAGAGAGAGTCAGGGTCTTTATTTTTTTTTTGCTAGTAAGTGTTTTCACCTATTATAAACCAAATTTTTAATTTTCTGATTTAAATTGAAAATATAATAAGGAAACACATACAAATGGACAGTAAACACACTGAAACATCTGTTTAACCTTTATTACTGTAAATATAAATTTTATCAATGCCAAGTATACTTTTAAATTAACCAAAATGTAAGTATTTCTTGAGATTTTCATATCCATTTTAACTGTCCTCAAATGAGGACATTGGGATATAATGGGCCAAAGAGTGATTTGGTTGATTTGGCTTAATGGCATATCAACCCTTGTAGATTATTTAATTCCAAATCCTGTTAATACAGGGTGGAACGATAAAATTGTCAGACATGATTCCATTTCTGTTCAATGAAAACCGGTTTTCTTTTTTTGTTGCAGACAATCTACTAGTTGGCCAGTTGTGTACAAATCCCAAGAGTGATAGGAACCTTCTATCATGTCTGAAAGGGACACAATGTTCAACGAGTGAGATCAGAGATGCGCTGCTGTACAACTCATGCTCTCTACCAATCCAAGTTATGACAACAGGACCATTGCCAGCACCCTCAAAATGCAAATCTGGATTGCCACGAATAACAGGGACGTGCCCAGGGTGATGAAAACAATGTTTCTGGCTACAGTTATGGTCTTTGGTGTGGTTTCAAGTGAGGGCCACATCATGCCACCTCACATCTTCGAAGTCGGCTTGAAAGTCAACACCAAAGTGTACCTGGATGTGCTGAAGAGTGTGGTGATCCCCTGGTGCAATCAGGTGGCTGGTGGTAGACCCTGGGTGTGGCAGCAGGACTCAGCGCCGGCCCACAAGTCCAAAGAGACCCAGGCTTGGCTTCAGAAGGAGTGCTACAACTTCTCTCACTGGCCCCCCTCCTCCCCTGACCTGAACCCGCTGGACTACTCCGTTTGGTCATACGTCGAGAACACCACCAACATGACCTCCCACAACACCAAAGCCAGCCTGATCGCCGCCATCCGCCGAGCTCCCGCTGGCGCCTGTGGAAAAGGCATGTTCCCAGTTCCAGATTCATATCAAGGCGGTGATTGAGGCTGAAGGCGGCTACATTAAATAGATGTCAGCTCTACTACATAATCAAGTTACCTGAATTGATTTTTTCAATAAAAGTTTTAAAATAAAGCTGTAGTGTTGTTTTCTTTAGGATGACAATTTTATCGTTTCACCCTGTACATATATATTGAATATATATGATTTGTAAATGAATAGTTTAAAGGTAACATTTTAAACAAGCCAGAGTTCATTTATTTGCACACAGTTAAATGGTTCCAAGTATTGCTATGCAATACTAACAATTCAATTTAACATCAGTCATTAGTTTGCATACAGTTAAATGATTAATCGGTTCTATTTGACCTATATATCGGACCCTAACAAGTATTACCACTCAGGGTCAGTGTGAATCTGGGAGTAATGGCATTGAAGGTCTACTTTGAAAGTTAGAGTGAGTATTGTCGAACTCCAGCAACATTCAATAAGAGCAACAATGTCATAACCATAAAATGATAGAATAGAATAGCAATCAACTGAATGCATTTTAACAATTTTGTATTTGGTAGATTATGAGAAGGAAAGATTGCTTACACTACATTAAAAAAATACCACATTCATTTTGAATAATATAAACTAGAATTTAGGAAAAATGCACATAAACTTCAAATTGACTGAGTTGGAACTCATAAAAGAATTACAAAAAATTGATTTAAAGCATTGATGATCATTCAAAAACAGAAAATGAAGATATTTTTTCTGGAATGGTTTGGTCAGTATCTTGGAAATGGCAGAACTGTGCCATTTCATAATTAACTTTGGATTACTAAATGATGAATATTTCTGCTATTCATCATTATCTAATTTTATGAGATTAATTTAATAAAAATAAAAAGACATATTTATGTTGCTTTGAGCATTTTTTACAATTTTATATACACTTTCTTTTGTTATTTCTTATAAACTAATTTCTATTTTCCAGTATAACTGACTTATTGAAACAGTGTTCATTTCGTTTTCGATAAAGAAATATAAATCATTGTTGTTTTTTATGAATTATGATAGAGCCAAGGAAATTTTGAGGTTGATGTTCTTTATTTCAATTTTTTTAAAAATGCTTTTAATCTGTTATAATTTAAAGAGAGATGAGTAGTGAAAATGTTGTAAAAAAGAAGAATTTATTTTCGTAATTTTGTCAATCATGTTTTTCTTTTATCGAAAAATATATTTAGAAAATTGTATATTTTAAAAAGTCATTGTATTCTTTCCTTAAAAAATAAAAACAACCACATTTCTTTGAAGTTTTGAAGATAAACAATTTTCACCTTTAATCAAATTTCAAGTTTATATTTAAAATATTCTTTGTTTAAGCAAAGAAAAACACTTTAATAAGCAGTAACAACTTAGACAAATTTTATCCTAAATATTTTTTGGTAAAAAAAAAAAAAGACAATTTATAACAAAGATTAAAAAAAAGAGAAAAATTCACACTGCTTGCGCGATTTATGTTTTCCGGAAGTTTGCGAATGTTCACGAAGATAACCGGAAATAGTCGGAAACAAACGAAAATTCAGAATGAGGCTTATCCGGGTACTGTTGAACGCTTTTTCAAGATGGCAGCTTGCTCCTAAGTAGAAGTTCTCAGCATTAGTTTGTCTTTGCTGACAGCCTGCCGACGAACAACACTGCTGCACTATGGTCTTTTATTACCGATAGACAACTACGGGACACGCACATCTTTTCCCCTTTTTTCTCTTTTCCGAGGAGAAAGGTAAAACGCTTTTAAAATTTTGAGCTTTTGGCTTGGCTGCAAAGTTAAAATTGCGATATCACTCGGCTGGTCGTATTTTGTCTTTAAGTCGTACCTGAAAAGTGTGTGCATTTTCAATTTGTGTGGTGTTTTTTCTTCCCTGTTATTTCATGATCGTATTTACAACAGCTAAATCTTTCATATTTTGTGTACTTTTAATATGATAGGTACATTTTTGTTCGCTTGCTTTTGCCTTTTCACACCAGTGTGACATCAAACCTCCCTCTCTCTATACAATGATCCGCGTGTCGCTCGCTCCTTTGTGTATAAAGCCGACTTCTCTCAGCTCCTAACGAGGATAAATTAGGTAAAAAATGTTATCTACTGGCTTCTAACAACATTTCTCTTATAAATACTTAAAAGCTGTAATCTATTAAAATTCATTATTAAAATTGATTTACTTAAGTCTCTTTGTGGTTAAAAAAAAATGTCAGTCGGAGCGGACGTGTGTAAGTCTTAAAAAGTACCTCCTCTTCCTTTTAATGATCTTGTACTATTTTTCTCCTTTTGTTTTGTCTTTATTAAGTTATATTTATGCATCTCCCAACTCTCTCATAAACAACCCTGCTCTTAAATGTAATATTTAACCAGCATTCTATTTTAAATCGGTGATCTATTTTTTTTTTTTTTTTAATTTTTTTTTATTTTTTTTACTCCCTGTAAAACCCTCTGTTTTCCTCCTCCCCTTCTCTCCGCGTGCCTCTATGTGGATTCCGCCATTTTCACTAATACACTGCAAATAATACAAACTCCTTTTTTTTTTTTCTCCTGTCTTCGGTTTTTTTTCTTATACGCACGACCAAAAGTTCTTAAAACCAATCATCACTCTTTATACGTATATAATTCTTGAACAGAAGCGGTAATCGTTGAATGATGATGAAAAAGAAGAGGGAATAGAGATGGGGGGAAAAGCGCTATTTCTTTGTGTCAATCACTAAATTGACTTGCTAACAGTAGCCTCTGTCCTCGACATTAAAAGTTATAATACCATTTTTCTTCTAAATATGAAATAACCCCCTCCAAACAAGCAAAAAATCCTTAAATGAACAATTTATTGATCTTAATGAGACATATCTTTTTAAAAAGTTAAGCCATTATCCTGGTATTGTTAAATGTTAAGTCTAGCTATATTGTGTTAGATATTTCTTTTATTTAAGAAATAAGTGTGTACCCGAAATTAGGACCCTTCATTCCTCCACGTGGTATTAATTTTTTTTTCTTTTTGTAAAAATTATACTATTTTAAAAATCTTTCGGTATGTTTTTATTTTTTTCAGTTTTTGTACGTAGAGCAACCTTGAAAATAAACTATTAGAGATTTTTTTTTTTTTTTTCATTTGTGTTCAAAAATTAATGTTTTGTAATAATAAAACTCACTAATATTTTAAAATAAATCTTCCCACAATTCTGTAGTTTGTCGCAAAAAAAAAAAAAAAATCGTTAATATTCGTCGCTATTATATTTCTCAACATTATTTTTAGATGGTACAAAACCAGTAAATCCTAAAAATTGGAGAATCAGTCATAAGATTCAAGAAAGATATTGCTTCACTTTTATTTCTAATTTATTTTTAAATATTCATGGTGTACTGAATATTTTATTTTAACCTACAATTTTGTAATGTGATGTGTACTCCTGTCATATGTTGAATCTTCATCTCATCTAGATTCCTCCTGCCTCTTTTAATGTACACCACGTCGATGATGACGTCGTTATTTTGCTGTGAAAAACTATACCCTTTTGTTCCAACTATTTTCTAAACAATGTTAAAAATCTGAGTATTCTTACCCTTTATATCCCTTAAATCTTCATATTTTGATTGAGCTTTTTTTTCTTTGTGCACCAGTTGCTCTTTGTTGTCTAAAACATTTATTCACCCGCCACTTTGTTCACTCGTATCGTATTATTTACACAGGAAGAAACAGATGCTGTATGTATAAAATAAACGAATTACGATTTCCTCTAATCCATGTGGATTGGGTGGGGGTAAATAAATCTCTAAGCTTTGAACGTGTTGTCGATGACCACGCGACTTTAAGTGTTTCTATTTGTCTTTTATCTTACTAGTAGGCCACTTTTAACTTTTTAAGGATTTTTTTTTTAGTCATGCAATGTCTTTTATTGTAAATCATTGGATTAAAAATATCTTACTTTAAAATTTTTTGTTGTGTAGCTAAAGTTAAAAAGTATTCAAATTTGAATCATAAATCGAGGAATAGCTGAGAAAGAAAAAAATAGTTTTTGCAGCCGTTTTCTCTTTAAGTGAATTTTACTTATTGTTAAATCTTATGGTTGCATCAGATTCTGAGACCCGTAAGGCCACTCAATGCGTCTCAGACTTTTTCCCCTCTGTTCAGCGGTCATAGCATGATTGTTAGACCCAAAAGGTAATCAATTTGAATGTTGACTGCTGAAAAATGATTGTTTTCTTTAAGTCAATGAATGACTTTGGGTCACCGTTGTCATTGAAGGTACTGATAAACTAAACGTGGACTAAAAAAATGTATTCTTATATTCTTGAAAAATTATTTTTTCTTTCTGTAGTCAAGAATAGTCAAGATTTTTCATTTGTTTATTTGACAGTTAAAAAAAAATGACCAGGTAACATGACTTGTACGTATATTATTCGCTACTCTAAAGCAAATCTGTTGAAATTACTGTATATATAATGCCCTATAATATTGAACTTTTTAAAATTTATACCAGAACATTACTTTTTTTTAACATCAACAATTACGCCTCCCCATTTCCATTTAAATCTGATTAAGAAAATCGGAACTCTACCCTGTGGATGTCGTTGATGACTGCTAACCTGTCAAGCTATTATTTTACTACCAAAAAGACCTAAGTACTCTTTGCCAGCTATTGGAGATTATTTTTTTTGTGTTCACTTTATCAGTGTGAAATTTAGTGCCAACACATACACGCGAAGCTTAAATAAAACTATAAATTAATCATCTTTATTTTAATCTTAAAAATTAGCTTAAGTTGTAAATATTTTTCTATTGGTTGAAAATTTCTATTTCCTTCTCAGTGTAATAAATATATAAAATTGAACTCTTCTCAGGTTTAAAATTTTTGTACTTTTTTCATAAAATCTCTTAAACTGTCTATTGTACTAAATTTAATTAAAAACAAAAAGCTGAAAGATTCAATACTCAATTGATTTAGTTCGTTGTGTATTCATAACATTTACTTGTATTTGAGGATTTGTTTCCTGAGAAATTTCTTTGGTTATTTCTTTTTATATAGCCGACTGGTTTAATTAATATTGCTTGTAAACATTAAAATCAAATTTAGTTTATTTTATGTTCCTTTAGTCTTTTTTTCATTGGCTATGAATTTAACTATTTAATATTTTGTATATTCATTTCGAAATTATTACAGCTAGATTTTTTAAGTGTGGAGTAAGTGTGGATTTTTTCAGTGTGGAGTAAGATAAAATTGCTTTAGGTTAAATAAAATCATTGAAATTTTCTATTTGTGGCTATACAATCTATTGAATATTGATTGTAGACAGTACATTAGTGCTTGGAAGGAGTAATATCTTTTTAGTTGAAAACTGGTTGTCATGACCAGTCACTAGTTAACCCTTTACTGCCCAAACAGCCTATACCAGCTTTAAGATTTTTCTTTTGTAGCTATTTTTGTGCTGATCAATTTAATAAAATTGATTTGTATGATTATCCTTTTTAGGCCTTAATCATTGATGCAAAATGACAAAGTTGTATCAAATAAATTTTAACAGGTTTTTCCAATTCTGAATTAAATTATTTCTCCTGTATTTTGAAACGCTCCTTTTTATTTTTAAGTAAAAACTAATTGAACATTATTCTATAATAGCTCTATAACTGAGTAAGTCTTGTATTAATCATATTAATAAAAAAGTTGAAAATACTATAAAAATTTAATTTTGAGTTAGAATAAAAATGGCTCTAAAATTGAAAGCAAAAATGCAATCTTGTAAAACAGTGTGACAAACCTTTATTGCTACTTATCTATTTTTATAGCCCAGTTGGCTAGGGTTGTTGAATACCCTCTCTACAGAGGGGTAAGACTCCCTCCCTCCCAACGAGTGTCCAGGATATGATGTTGAGGCTCCAGTTATAGAGCTTTGGGGAATGTGGAGTACCCCACCATTAAACAAGGCCATCTCCCCCCCACCGCTCAACGTTTATGAAACCATTGTCTAGCAACTTCTACCTTGCACTCTAACAATTCATTTGAAAATATCTGACAACCTACTTGCTTACAAATCATACTTGTGCGCACACACACACAAAGATTTGGTGTTAAATAACTCACAAGGGTTGATATGCCATTAAACAAAATAAGCTAACTTTATTTTTAGCAAAGTTTAATTCTGTTGACTAGAAGACAACTTTTAACTTGAGCCTTCATAGTTCATTGCTACTGTAAGGTTGTCGGAACAACCAAGACAATATTCTAGGTTTTGAAAAACTTCATGCAAGTTTGTAAAGTTGATTCTTGCTTCAGTAAAATTAGCCTAAACCAACTTTTTGAAAGCTTTCCATTTAAACCTGAATCAATCTCGGATGAATTTCCAATCCTAAAATAATGACGACATAAATATGTTTATACACTGTTAATATTCATATACAGCAAGAATAGTGTGTGTGTGTGTGTGTGTGTTTTTTTTTTTTTTTTTACTAAAACTATTTGAGATATGTATATAAAAAGAATCTTTGAGCTAATTCTATTTCTGAAATGTGAATTTTTTTTATTTTTTTTTTTTTTTTTAACAACTATGGGGAGGGGAATTACTAAGATTTAGTTTGACTTAAAACAATTTTTTTGTTCAAAACTTAAACATTCAAGCTAGTGCACTCAAATTTACCCCCCACCTCAATGTTTTCTCTTGGTTGTTATGACAATAACAATTCCTCTAATAACTTAGATTTTGCAGATCGTGAAATTTTGATTCCTGTTTAGATTTAAAAACAAAATAGTGTCTAAAACTTCATTCTTTCTAAAGTAAATACAATAAGATTTAATGTTCAGTATTAAAATAAATTGCTCCCTCTCCTTTTTTTAGGGGGGGAGAGTTATATATTGATGGTTTTCTCTGAGCGTCAATGAATATTTTGAAATTTGGCTCGGTGAAGCAGCAAATCTTTAATGCATGTAAAATTAAAAACTTCAACTTTACATTTATTTTTTTAAATAGTTTGATAAAACCAAAGTTACTCTCTTTTTCAGTTATAGAGTGAAAATTTGTTAAATATGCAAAAAATTAAATCATTATTAAGAACTGTCATAACAAATGTAAATGCTTTAATTTACTGTGAAATTTGGAAATGGACTAATAATAAAAAATAGGATTCTTAGCAGCGATAATGATTCTCTACAGAAACACCAAAGTGAAAGTACGTTCACCAGATGGAGACACGGAATACTTCGACATTGTTGCAGGAGTACTACAAGGAGATAAACTAGCCCCGTACCTCTTTATCATCTGTCTAGACTATGTGCTTAGGACTTCGATCGACAAAATCAGAGAAAATGGCTTCGAGCTGACTAAGAGGAAGCAAAAGGTACCCCGCAAAAACAATCACGGACGCCGACTATGCTGATGACTTGGTGTTACTAGCGAACACGCCAAATCAAGCAGAGACACTACTGCATAGTCTGGAACGAGCCGCAGCTGGCATTGGCCTCCATGTCAATGCAAACAAAACTGAATATATGTGTTACAACCAAACGGGCAACATTGCCACACTAGACGGAGCCTCTCTGAAACTAGTAGACAAATTCACCTACCTAGGAAGTAGCGTCTCATCAACCGAAAAAGACATCGACACACGACTGACGAAGGCATGGACAGCTATCGATAGGCTCTTGATCATATGGAAGTTGGACCTAACCGATAAAATGAAACGTAGTTTCTTCCAGGCAGCGGTTGTGTCGATACTGCTATATGGATGCACCACATGGACGCTAACTAAGTGGCTGGAGAGGAAACTAGACGGAAATTACACAAGAATGTTGAGAGCAGTATTGAACAAGTCCTGGCGACAACACCCCACGAGACACCAACTATACGGACACTTGCCCCCCATCATGAAAACTATACAAGTTCGATGAACCAGACACGCGGGACACTGCTGGAGAAGCAAGGACGAGCTCATAAGCGATGTACTCCTGTGGACCCCCACATATGGATGTGCAAAAGCAGGACGACCAGCACGAACTTACATACAGCAACTATGTGAGGACATGGGATGTAACCCTGAAGACCTGCCGGAGGCGATGAATGATAGGGAGAAGTGGCGAGAGAGGGTCAGGGATATCCGTGCTGGCGGCGCCGCGACATGATGATGATGAGATTTAGGATATTTGAAAAATTTTTAATGCAAAATATTCTATAACTTAATTTTCCAATCTCTTTTAGTGATAGATTTTTTTCTATAAATGTCTGATTGAAATTAACATGTGTGAACTGATTTTGGTGAATATCAATCTAGGGCTGACGACATGGAATGTTTATGTCCATATCCTATTGCCAGGAACTTTTCTTTGTTTTTTTTTGTTCTTTGTTTTTTTTTTTTAAATGTATGTATCCATCACTAAATGACAGCTCCCAACCAGAGCAATGTCTCATTTGTAAGCAGTTTTTAAACTGTTAGCTGGTTGTCATCTTTTGATACCCAAACTCTAATCAGTGGAGAAGTTTATAAAGGAAGGAGAAAAAACTGGGGAAATGTTTCTTTTATGAAACCACTGTAAAATTCTGTTAGTAAATGTTTTATTTATTTTATCTCTGGAAGAATAAGATTGTTTAAATCAGAAGTTTAAACTGCAAAATAATCTAAAATATTTGTTTGTTTTTTTTTAAATTTCATGATAAACAAAGAAAACTTTTTAATTTAAAAAGATTTTCTCTAAAATTTAAACTTATTTCAAAGGGTTTAATTTTATTCGTTCTATTCTTGATGTTTCACTTGAAATGTCACTTAATAACAATGTTTCAATAATTGTAAGACAAAAATGATGCATTTAATGTCTAGAAGTTCTATTACATATTACTTAAATCATTTTGCCTAGGTACTTTTGAAGCTTCTTGGTATGATTTTTGAAGACGTCTCTTGACACTGAATTGGAAACAAAAAATAGTCTCTTTGAGATTAACTTGCATCTCTTTGCCTAAAAATCCTTTCTGAGATAGCTGCTCTTAACTGATTAAGTAAAACCTCTAGGTGCATTAGCAGTTGTATGTAATTTCTTTCATTATGGTCTAACTTTTTATGAGAAACTGAAATTATGAAATACTTGTCAAAAATGAATAATGGTTGACAATACTGCATCTAATAAAAAAAAATTAAAGATATTAGTACTACTAGTATACATAATATGGTGCTGAGTTATTGGAGGAGAATAGACTTGAGTTTGATTAGATTTGATCTTCTGCCAGCTGTTGGGCTTTCATAGCTCATTTAATCAGAGCAGCAGTCATAAGACTAGTTTCCTTCAGTAAATAGATGATTTTTGTCTTTCTGACAGCTTAATTCCAATTCATGCTGTCTAATGATGGCTTTAGAATGATTGCCTAATTATAATGAAAAGCACTTTTTTTTTTTTTTTTTTTTTTTAACAAAATACTAAAAAAATTTAATACTAATTTTAATTCAGTTCTAGGTATATGCTTTAAGTCTTTAAATTACAATTTGAATGTTAATTATGTTGAATGTCAAATAGGATATAACATTCCCACTAAGAGCTTATTACATAAAGAACTGCTTATGCAAAGTGGGACAAAATGTAACAAAGGTAATTATTTTAAATTAATTTGTTTCAAAAGTTACACGCTTGCTTTTATAAAAGTTGTTACCTACAGCAGCAAGTTTCTATTTTTGCTATATCTGTAAATATAAAAGCTTTCGTAAGATTAATTAAAGATCATTTATTGATTGCAGTAATGTTTTGGATTGGTCAAACTCTAGAGTTATTGTTTTAAAATAACTTCAAATGTCTTGAACCAATTGAATTATAAAAGGTTAACTGAAATTATGCATACTCTTAATATGCTATCTAGATTATCTTTACATTTAGAATTATTTTCTGTATTAAAATTGGTAATTTACTGGCTGAAGGCATGAAAGTTTTTAGTACCCTTTTTTTTTTTTTTTTCATTCTTATTGTATTTGCTAAACTATTAAACATGCACACTGTATTGGGATTATTATTACCTCTCACAAGCATATCACTACTTGTGGTGCATTCCAACATCCCCATTCCTCCCTAGTATTTCTTGAGCCTTTGGTGCTTGGCTTCCCCATTGATAACAGATGTAGTCTAATCTTTGAATGATACGCTTTCTCAGAATCACTGTCAAACATGGTATTTGATACTAGCTAGTTAACCTAATGTGTTACCTGAGGTTGATGCCAATCAAAATCAATTGATATTATGATAAATATTATCTACAATTAAATTTGGAATTCTGTTTTGGGCTCTGTAAAAGACTGGTTGTCCTGGAAGAAAGCAAATTAAGATTTTGTGAGGTAATTAATCACACTTAGTATGTTACATAAAACCTTCAATTTCTTGGTCATCTGGTCAGTTTTACAATGGTTAAATCTGTAGAATGAACCTCAGTCTAATAATTCAAGTCGAATTACTAGAAAGCTAAAGCTAATTCTTGATATGAATAAAATCTTATTACTCTCTCCTTTCCTTATTTAAATGCTTGTTAATGGGTAGACATTTCATAGTATTGATTCAGATATTAGATTTTGTTCTTTTGTAAAGGGAACTAAATTTTTTAAGATAGTTATAGCAATTGTGCATATTTTAAATTCAGTTTTGAATATGGTCAACTATGATTTAAGAATTTTTGAAATTATACTGTAAATTTGAAAATTAAAATAACTTTCCTTTTTAAAAGAAAAATGTAATCTTTCTATTGACTAAATTTTGTACTCATTTTAGAAATAATTTAAAAAAAAAAATTTTTTTTTTTTATATTAGAAAATAAAATTGTCATTTACATAATTTAGCATAAGACCAGAATTATGGGACACCCAAGGACTGAACTTACTAACATTGGTTCTTTGGCCTAACTTGCTAACCATTACACAATGAATTGTGAATATTTTGTGATGGTTATTACAATTTTTTACATAAAAAAAAAAAATTCTTCACCTGCAAATATAAATTCCAGTAGATATTGACTATTAAACATTTAGTTTTGATGTACCTGCCAGTTTGACAACAACTTAGATTTTGTTTTTTGTAGTGGTATAAATAGAAAAGTTTTGAATGTCCTTATGATTTGCTTTTTTTTATTTTTTTATTTATTTATTTTTTTTTTTTTTTTTTTGATATATAATTAAAATGACTATATTCTGACGGGTTTCAGATTAGCTTTTTATTTGTTCGTATATAATTTTAAGGTTGTATTAAAAAAAAAAACAAACTTGGCTAAAACTGCTTTGGTAACGAGATTGTCTTTGATACTTGTCAGTTGTATAGTTCTAAACTTTCTAGTCTTAATATGTAAACATTGGAAATTTATAACAATTCTCTAAGAGAATATGATGGACCCATTGAATAGAGTGGTCTGAATATGACTTCATTTCAAAACCTGTATAACTGAACCTTTTCCTTAGAAAACTGATTAGCTTTATAGAATTTTTTATAAAATGAATCTTGAAAACAAATGTCTTGATGCTATTGTCTAGTATATAAAACTATTTCCAGCTATACAATTTAATCTTGAATGGATATTGGTAACAAGCAATTATGCTTTTATTTTGTTTGCAAACTGAAGTACATTTGGTGTTGCAACTCCTAATTTAAAATAGGTAACTTGGTAAGTATAAAAAATTTAGGGATTAGTCTTAATGAGAAATAGTGAACAAGATAGATGCACCCATATCTTTCGAGTATATAGTCTTCATTTGTGTATGGTTTGTGAAATAATAGCATCTGAACAATTAACTGTTGAATGATTCATACTATAATTCTTCATGTATTTAAGTTTTTTATTTTATATACACACAGGTTGTTGGATTTGGAGGCATTAAAAATTAACAAGATTATAGCTTATCTGTAAGCCCTTTTCTTTTGTAAGATTGTTCATATTCGGTGACAGTTACTTTTGTAATGACTCCTTTATATAAATGGTTAAATATCTATTAGTCATTTACCTATAAAATCTAAAACACCCATTGATTCCAAGCTATCATCAATTTTCAAATAGAAATATTAGCAACAATTCTTCCTGTCTTTGAATTTGATATGGAAACTTTAGTAGCTCAACACTTCTGGAATAGACACAAAGATTTTCATTTTGTTTTAATGGACATGACTTTCAAAGGAAAAATCTGAACATTCTTTTTCTACTGAATAGCATTAATTGTAGTGTAGAACATTACTAGTTTTGTGGCAATACAAAAACTTTTTATTCTGATAGCTAATGAATATAATGCTTTGTCCTTCTAGCAACTAAGCTAGATTGTAGATAAAGTACAAAAATATTTGCCATTTCTTTTGTCTGTCTTGATCTTTCAACAGAGTTTTGGCAAGCCTTTTATGCTTTTCCCAAAGTATGATCTTACAGGCATGAGCCATGTCTAACAAATCCTTTTCAGCAGTTGTACCTAAATTCAGTGGCTGTTTATGTAAAATTATGACTTAATAAAATGAGATTTAGATGCAAGTGAATGGGCTGTGGACAAATATTACTTAGTAACTGGCTTTAGCTCAGTTCTTTGTTTATTAAAACATGGCTATAGATGCACTGAGATACAAAATTATGTTCTATTAATCCTTAAATATTGGCAAGACTAAAAATGCTTTAAATTAAGATTATTATCTATACAAATGTATATTTAGTAAAAATTGTTTAACATTAGACAAGGTGTTAGTGAACTAAGCTTATAAAGAAATCAAGATTAAAGATAGCATCTGTGGAAACTTACAAGAATGAAGATGAATTGATATTTACCAACAATTGTATTCTTTCTGCCTTTGGCCTCATGAGTAGAGTGTTCGTCAATGGTCTGGGAGACTGGGGTTCAATCCCAGGTCGAGTCATACCAAAGACTCAAAAGAAATGGTACTTGATGCCACCTTGCTTAACACTCAGCATTATAAGGTAAGGATCAAGGGTAAAGTGGAGCAATCCATTAAATGGAGTAGCACCCTCCTCTATACCTCTGTGTAGTAGCTATTGAAAAGGGATCCTTCGGGTCACCCTCGACTAAGGTTGCCAACTTTACTTACTGCCTTTTTTGTTAAACTTGTACATTTATCTTGATTATAATCAGCTACTCTTTCTCTCTTTTTTACCGTAAGTGGACATGGGGAAACAACTTGTAAAATTTTGCTGATACCTTTTTAAAAAGGTTTTACAAGTACTAGGTTAATTATTCAAGGAAAGAATTATTTCCTTTTGAAATCTATTGTCTAAAGTGTCACTCATCAAATACTGAGGATAATACCAAAACTGAATGCTTTGTAATTTTATGACTTGTATGGAACTCTGGAAATGGAAAGAAATGCCAATGTCTTTAGCTTGTCATTCTTAAATTAGTTCCCATATTGAAAACTATGAAGTTGTAAAAGTAATCATGATTTTTAGCCATTAAATTCAAAGCACTACATCTTGGCTTGGAATAATGTTTATTAATCAAAATAAAAACATTACAAGCTATGCATGCCAACAATAAACAAGTCTATTTTAGTAGAATAGTATTTTGGAATACTTGGAACCAATGAATTCTTGGACAAGTTCTGGATTTTGATGCATTGTCATTTTCCTGGCAATACTTTCTGCTGTGATGATTTTGCTAGGATTCAAGAAATGGGTTGTTTTTGTTGGGCAAATTTTTATTCTAATTCAACTTGTGCAGTACCCATTTGTCAAGCTCTGACTTTACAATTTGGTACAAATATCAAAAATGGTTAATGTTTACTCTTGCAACCATTTCGTTTTGTGTAGACCTGCCTAAATAAAAACTCAGAATTGATTGAACACATTTGCAATCTTTTTTGGAATCAATGTTGAGCTGTATAGTTGTTGACTGTCACTTGGCCAAATGCTTGGTTGATATTGAAAGCAGTTTGAAACTATTTTACATTTTATTTTGGACTTGCATAATAAAATCAGTCATGTTTTATACTCTGTACTTTAATTTTGAAAAATTGCTAACTCCTTGTTTGAAGAGAAATTGCAAGGTCTTGATTTCAATGCAAAGGAGTTATTAGTTTGGTTGTTCAGTTGAATTTTGCAATATGGAAGCTTTTTCTTTTGTAATCAGGTTGACTGAATTAATTACTTTGAAGCTCATTGCTGAAGGCATTCTTATAGCAAATAGTTGGCTACATATTTCATATAATGCTAATTTTAAGTTTTGGAAATGATTTCACAATTACCAAATGTTAAGGTTTTTTATTTATACCTGTAATATGCTTATTAAAAATTAGATATGTTCAAATTTAGTGGAGTTAACATTAATAAAAAAATTATATAGGAACAATAAAAAATTTTTTATATTTGTGTGTTTAACTTTTTTAAAATTTTTTTTTATGATTTACACTTATTGAGTAAGTTCGGTATTGAGACTTTTAGTTCCTATTACAAATGAAAAGGCAGATATGTAATGTTTGAAAACTTTGAATTTTTAATTCTAATCAAATTACCAATATCATCACAGATTACTACAGACATAAAATAGTTAGGGTGAGTTTTTATGAACTGAAAAAGAAAAATTCAAGTACTTTATATAGGTTTCTATTTTTATCAAACTTTTAATTCATTTATTACTACACAAAAATTGATGTCTTTATATACATGTTGCTGTATGTTTTTTGTTTAAAATTTTTATGCTAATTTTTGTCTTTATGATTTCATTGTTGATTTATAAAACTTTTTTTGCTTTGCTTAATTTCATTAAATAATTCAATTTAATGTATTAACAACTCTTTGTAGTATTTAAATTTCTAAAATTATTAATTAGCACTTTTATTTTTTAAATTTTATTTCAGTACACATGAATCGAACATTTGTAGACAAAACTGCCAGTTGATTCAATATGAAGATTGACCGGACCAAGTTAAAAAAGTCATCAACTGATGTGGTAAGAAATTTTTTTTCTGGATATTCTGAATAATCCTGTAAAATATCTATTGCAAAGCAGATATGTTTCTATTTAATTGTTGCTCACTTTTTAAAATGATACAAGATTTAGTTATCTTGACTCCGCTTTTATTATTATATAAGATATCAAAGTTTCTTTGAGGCAACTGTATAAGCTCTTTAGTTTTCTGCTCTGTCAGCTTGTCTTGTTTTGGATTTCATCCAAAACAAAGTGATTAAATTAATTGGTGAACTATCCTTTATCAAATGGTATCAATCACTGGCATGCCACTTTGCAGTGTTAACTGTTACTTAGCTCTTCTTAGCATAGAGATAGATCTCTTACCTTCACTTTCCTTGAGCTGGTTATCTCTACAAAGCTAGATTAAAAGGCAGGTACTTGTCCAGAATAGCCCTCTGAGGCAATGTCTGCAGTAATATATGACCAACTGAACAAATTTTCACCATGTCAAGAGTATGAGTTCTGATATTATCCTCTCTTAATGCTGCAAGTGTTTGGGGGGTATTAAAATAGTCTTACTGATACCAAATTGGTTTATTATATTTTTTTCCGTAAACTTGCCATGATTGGCCTCCAATTTTAAACCAATTTGGAACTTTAACAGTTTTTAAAAAATTGTTTTAAGATTAGACAATTTCTATAAAAATTTCCTAGTTTTAAGAGAGCCTTGATTCCTCATAAGCTATAGAAAAGCTTTATACAAAAATAACCTTTTTACCATATTTCCATTTGTCTTTATTTAACATTGACAATAATATGTAAGAATTTTTGAACCATCTTTATAGAACTGGTGTAATACTGTATCAAACACTGATGTTTTAAAGGATAAATTCTTTTGTACTGAATACATCTACAACATTGTTTACTATCTTGGTCATAAATAATTTTGTGGGAAATATTGAGTGGAAGAACATGAACTATTATGAATCTCTAAAACTAAGGATTCCAAGTTGTCTCTAAATAGCATTTTTTTTCCCTTCCTTCTGATAAAGGAGTCATTTTCAGTGTATAAACTGGGACACTTAAAAATGTTTTCATTGTCTTTTGATATGCTAATTTTCTTATTGGCTTTTGATTTATCCTTGTATAGAGAAAAAATGTTGCCTTACCAGTCATTAATGAGCATGAAAATTTAACTTGCAAAATATGCCTTTTACTTTAATATTTGAATGTTTACAATGTAGAAGGAATTTAACTATTGTATTTATAGCGATGGGTGAAATGGTTAATTGTTTAGCGCTATATTTTTTAAGGCAACATTTATGAATTACGAAACTATTCTTTAGTAACACCAACAACGAAAGTTTTTATTTGCAGCTTTGAATATTTGGTTTGTTCTTGGTGCTGCAAGACTTGTGGTGTTTAGGCTTGTTGGATGTTTGAGACGAAATGGCTTAGCGAGATGTTGAGATGGCAGCGTGTCGTTGGACGTGTGAGGGAAGTATTCAAAGTCACCGTGTAGTTTTGCGTGTCGAGCGGAGTGACGCTCGGATCTACATAGTAAATTTTTGGGGGTGACAAGAAGTGGTGCCTGTGGAAGGCATGCTGAATGTTTCTAATTTATGTTCCACTGGGATTCCTCGTAAAGAATCCATAAATTAGATGGTTCCCTCGTTGAGTGTCCATGTTGCTGCTGCTAGTGTTAAAGCCACAGTGAGATGTCCACACTGGGTGGCTTGTTTAGCTAAAAAGCATCGCTAAGCAGGGACGACCAGAGGCACGTCTGTTCTGGTCGCCGCCTCAAGCTGAAGAGGTTGGATTTGGCCGCTCACCCGTTTTGCTAGCCGGAAATGAAGGTCCGGGCTGAATAGGACAAGTCATCCTGATTGGGTGAAATTCAGTGTTGAATTAAATTGCGCGCCAAAACAAAATACGAGATTTTCCTCTTCTCTACATATTAAATTCTCCCTTAAAGCTAAACCACCCTGTTGACTGAGGCTGTATAATATGCCAACTGCACTTCTGTTGAGTAGTAAAACTCTTACCCATCCAATAAAGCCATCTGTTGGCTGTAGGTAGTGACCTGTAATAATTGAGGATAGGATCCTGGTGGCTAAGCAGTCTTTGACTCTGCAATAATAGTCAAATGATTTGCAATATTCCACTTTGGTCCCTACTGGACTCGATGGGCTGTTGGAGAGTCCAGATCCAATCAGTCAGCTGTTCATGTCACGCTCTAGCACTTATGTGATTGTCCTGACTGTATTCTTCAATTGCTCTTGTGGCAACCAAATACTCTACTGTATTTTATCTTAAAGGTGCTAGAATTGGTGGCTGAGTCAATTGCATTGAGAGAATAAAATTTGATCACTGTTAAATTGTTCAGCATTAAGTATTGTCTACTGAAAACCTGAAATTGGCAAGGGCTCAAAATCTTACTTATTTGAGTATACTGGTAGTGTATTTCCATCTCTGTCAAAATGAATGAGTCAATCTGGACCCCCCCCCAAAAAAAAACTCTTTGGTAAATTCATTGGAAAAAACTTAAGCTAAATTGTCCCCATTTTTGATAGAAAAAAATCATCTCCAGCAGAGGAAACCCTTGAACTAAAAAGTTAAACAGCAATCTACTTATTGAAGTAGATACAAAAAACACTTGCTGGGAACTTATTGAAAAATAGAAACATTCTACAACCTAAAATGCAATACTTACTTGCATGATAAACTGAATGCTTCAAAGGGAGTTGTAAGAAGCAGGGAGTTATTCTTAGCTACACTAAAGGATTTAAAAACAACCTTAGAAAAGCAAGAGGTTTCAGACTTCAAAAGGATAATTATTACAGGTAGAAAAGAAATTTTGACAATTGACAAACTGGCTATATCCAAGGAAGTGAAAATTGGATATTGCCTCAAAAAAACAAAAAACAATCATTCCCATACCCTTGAGGTGCTTTAAATGTTAAAGGTATGGACACCATATGTCGGACATAGGGAAGGTATGGCTAAAGAGACCTAGTCACATAGAGCAAGATAACCTCAATGAAACCAAATGGTCAAACTGCCAAGAAAACTTCTTTATTTTCAAAGAATCTGACTAATTTGGATTTGAGTGTTTCTGGATTCAGTGTAATCATTTTAATTTGAAACAATAGAAAATTTAGTCAACATTTAGTATTTTACTTAGTGGTTTCATTTTTAGGAAATTTTTGATTTAACATAAATTTGCTCTCTTTCATTTCTGCCAAGAAGTTTTATAAAAATTAATTTGAATCATGTGCAGTATCATATGGAATTTGAAACTTTATCATATTGAAATATTTCATTATAATTTACTGGTTTAATACCAAATCCATTACATCCCAGTAGATTAATTATTTGACTAGTTTATGTGGTAGTTACATGATTAGTTGAAACTCAGTTGCCCTTTTATATTTGGGAAGCAGTTCTTCAGATATTTGTAAATTATCCTACTAATTTAGACATACCATTATTTTTTTCTATTCCTCTATTTATTTGGTGACTGTTAAAAAATGCCAGAAAAATGTGCACAGTGTTTTGTATGTTAACCAGTAGATTACAAGGAGTTTTTAAAAAAATGCTCTACTTGAGCCCTGTTAAGTCATCTATAGATAAGTGTATTATCCATGATCTGTATACTTGATTATTTGATTTTACTGGTAAAGTCTTTCTAAAACAAAATGAAAAATGTTTGTTCATTTGGTAATAAAGTAACTTACAGGTTTCTTGACTTTCTTTGTACTTGAAAGGTGCATTTGATAGTAAATTAATGAATGGAAGACATTATCACTGAAATGGGCTGGTAGCAAGTACTGGGTGTTACAGTTGATAGAAGAAATGTTTTGAGGAAATGCAGTAGTTGTCTTGAGATGACAGTTATGACTTGCTCAAGTTACATATGACTAAGAAAGTAAACTATTGTTTGGTTGGAATACATGCCACTGACGCTTGTTAGCTAGCTTTATTGATTTGTCTGCCAAGAATGCTTGTAGCACAGCTACCATTTTTAAGGTTTTGTTTTTATTGCAAACACTTGAATCTGTTGATAAAAGTCCTTGAAGGTGTGAAACAAAGGTGCTGAGAATTATGAGGGACATAGTTAAAGTAATGCCTTTCTATTTATTTCCATGGAAACTGCAACAGATAAAGGGAGCACAGTAACACCATCAGATCAAGTTTTCAGCTACGAAACACTTTTACCTCTGTTAGCTGAAGCTGTAGAATACACTAACCTTACATTTGTAGAGAGGTAAGAGTCTCTCAACAAGTGGATATGACACAAAGCCATCTGGAGCTTTGAGGAATGTGGAGTACCCCTTTGTTGCCATTGCTCTCAGGTCTGCTCTGGCCAGGAGTGGTAGTGCCTATTAGGGTTCCATCTATGGGTCAATAGAACTATTCAATCATTCACTATACCTGAAACCATTTGTGTGCAAATATGATTAATATTGAGTAGAACTATTGTTGGATAACAATAATTGAAATCATTTAACTGTGCAAACAAATTAGCTCTGGCATATTTAATAAACTATTTATTTAAAGGATTTGGCATTGAAAAATCTACAAGGGTTGATATGCCATAAAACACAAACCAAAATACTTTTTCTACATAATAAAGAAAAAAATTGTACCAGTGGCAGCTACCCTCTTTTTCACAGCAGCAGTGGCAGCATTGTTGTAAGGAAAATGTTCATGAAATTCATTTTTCCTAAGCTTGATTCACTTGGATGCCAATCAAGACACTTAATTTTATGAAATGACAGCTCTGTTGAACTTAGCTTGTCACTTACATCATTAAAATGCATTACCTATAACTTAACTCTGTCTACATCCACTGTTAAGTCATCAAAAACATTCAGCAAGCTTCAATGAAAGTTAAGATTTTTTTTCCTGTTTCGAGGAATTCAGTGGCACTCCTCTATCATATTGGGTACCATTTTAGAAGATTGCTACCCAGCTGCTATCTGAACAAGATGTTAGGAATTTGATTTCCCCTGACAGTTATAATAGGATTGGGATTTTTTTTTCATGTATACACATTTTTATGAAAAAAAAAAGAAAAAAAGACATTTCAAATGTTTTTAAAATATGAAATAGAAAAAAAAAAGGCTCATGTCTGTATATAAGATGGTACACATTAAAACACTGTCCACTCCTCTACAGCACAGTTGGCTGGGGCATTAGAATACAACTGCATATCTGCAGAAGGGTAAGATCCACCCCCACCGAGTATCCAGGATATGACACTAAACCATCTCATGGTGAGGCTTTGGTCCTGGAGGTTTGTGCAATATTGAGTATCCCTTTGTTACCACTGCTCCCAGCTCCACTGTGACCCGAGTGGTATTACCTGTTAGGATCCAGTTGAATAAAACTGTTTAAGAATTTAACTGTGTGCAAACAAATGACTGATATTTGGATGAATTGTTAGTGTTGCATAGCAATACTTGAAACCTTTTGACTGCAAATAAAGTGTTGACTAGAATTGTTAGGGTTAAATGGTGGTACTTATGGTCACTTCTATGTGCTGGATAGAATTGTCGGTGTTGGCTGGCATTGCTTGAAACGATTTAGCTGTGCGCACACAGTAGCAGTGCTTAGTTGTGTGAAGACGGGTTGCTCTTCTCTTTTTAAAAGTGAAATTACCTACAAATCATGTATGTCCATTTAACTATGTGCAAACAAATGACTGATATTGAATTGTTAATATTTGATAACTATGCTTGAGGCCATTTAGCTGTGTGTGGGTAAGTGACCTCTGGCTTATCTGGGAGTGTTGCTTTCAAAGTTCTTGTTTACAAGTTATATATTTAATGTATATAAATAAGATTTGGTATTAAATAACCTATGAGGGTTGATATGCCATAAACCCAGCCAACTAACCACTCCTCTGCTCAGAAACCAGGTCACAAGTCTGTATCTCTTTTCAAGGTGGTTTACTGTGAGAAAAAGTTGAATTTTTTAATTTTCAAACAAACTAAAAATGCTATTCACAACCTCCTCCACCTCAATAAAAAAAATTTAAAAAGTAATTTCTGGGGTCAACTTTTTTTTTTTTTTTATTTTTTTTTTTTTATCTCAGGGGTCCTAAAACTATTGTTGCAGAGATTGCTAATAAATATAAAAACTGATTTTAAATATTAAAATGGTAAATGAAAATTGCTTTTCTGAACTTTACCCTCTCTTTTTGCCCCAATTTATTGGTTCTCAACATGTTAGAAAAATATTACAGATTAATTTGATACTGTGATAATATCTCTGACTGAAGAATTAGGTAACAATGTTATGATACATCAGACGTAAGGTAGGTGGACAATTAAACTTTTAAGCTATTGCTGAAGTTGAGCAGAAAAATGTTTCAAACCATCATTATATATTTTTATATATATATATATATATATATATATATATATATATATATATGTGTGTGTGTGTGTGTTATGTGGTAATTGGACAGAATATTTTTGTAAAATATTTGCTGATAAAATTACTGGATATTTTATTAAGTTGAAAATTTTCATGAAATTTTTATAGTTGAAATTCAAAAGAAAAAGATGGTTAAATTGAAATAAGTGGCTAGATCAGCAAATGATAAACGTGTCGAGTCAGAATAAATATAGAGAGGAAAATACTGAAGATTTAATGATGGGCGTCATACTCATTTGATAGTAAAGAGTACTTATAAAATTGAAAATAGGCATTTCAGTTTGGGCTTTCTCTAGATCCTTTTAACATATTAAAAAAAATTTTTCTGTGGTAGGGGAGTATAATGTAAAATAAGAGGGATTATATATTGTTTCAAATTTTATCTCTAGGTCAGACAATATTTTAATAACTTCAATAAAGGCTACTTGCTCAAAACACTTATTTTGTTTGAGAAAAACTGTTTATAACATCCTTACTAGATGAGCAATGCTTGAAAGTATTACTACTACTGAGTAATAGCAGAAACATGATGAATTAGATTTTGTCCTTCCTTCCTCTGGTCTACTTAAATGTTTTAATTCTTTTCCCAATACAAAAGAAAAAAATTACTGCCATCATTTACAAATTTCTCAATGTGGGCAACATGGAACAAAAATTTTAAGTAGTTACTGTATAAATGCCTATTTATTTCATGTTTAAAAAAGCTACATAGAGCCATATAATGTACAAGTGCATTTATCCAGCCCCTCTGCTATGAGCAGGATGCAATATAAGGTCAGTTTTTAAGCAGAGTACAGCTGGTTTGGATTCATGCCTTTTCCAATGGCATTAACCTAAAGCTAATGTCTTCATTGAGGATTTGTACTCGGGTTGCTGAGTCCATTTCCTTCAAAAACCACTATGCTATCCGATAATGTGTGTAAATGTTTTATTTTAAATTCATTTTTATTTTAATGTATTCAAGAATTAATAGGGTCTTGGCTTTTATTTTTCTTGTGTAGATCTTTTTTATATTTTTTAATAAACTTGTATATAATGAACACCAAACATGTATTCGTCTTTATTCAGGGCTATCACACCCTCTTGATTAGCTCTTATCAGATTATTTCTGAAGTAATGACAGCTTCCAGTTTTGGAACGTGTTAGCTAATATTAACACTTATACAATTTAACTAGTTAGTTTACTAACTTGCATAAATATGCAACAAATTTTGGTGTAATTTTTACCTATTTTTGAAATTTATGAAGTTTATTTGTAGGGTTGTCTGTTAAGTATTGAACTAGCTATACTGGTAAATTGATTGGGGAGATAAGTTTGTTAAACATTGCACTATAGTTTTGGTTAAAAATTTTAACTCTAATAGATTGTATTTTTTCTCTTATTCTAAGATCTTTATTCATAAACATCATAGAACTCGATGTCTTACTTTAAAGCTATTTGAAAGTAATGTTTCCTCAAAATAGTATGTTAAACCAAGTAACCAGCTTTATATTCTTTCACCTTTAATTTAGTGGGTTGCTCCCTCTCCATAATGACTACTCTTTCCTTAGAAGTAAATAATTAATTGGTGACAAATTCTCACAAGAATCTTGTAGACCATTGCTGTTAGTAATGTTTACTTTGCTTGAACCATTTGAAAGAATTATTACACTTCAATTGCCAATTTACTAATCATATGATGCTGTATAACGTGAATGCCTTTAATTACAATGGGTTCTATATTTAAATTTAATGTACTTTAATCTATAGGTTAAAGTTAAAAACTATATGATATTTTGTTAATATGTAAAAGGCAGGATTTTCAGTATTTATTTTCAAAATTCTGATTTGAAAAACAAGCCTTCTAGTAAACTGAACATAGACATTTTCTTATGTCTAATGTTGGATTTTCAGGATTTATGATTAAATCATTATTTTCTTAAAAAAAAAACAAAACACTGTTAATATAATTAAAATATAATTTACATCCTACTAGCTCTCACTCATCAAAAGTTTAATATTATAAATACTGTATTTAATGACCTAAAAATCTTTGCTTTTTTCAAGAGGAAAAGTTTAAAAAAATATTTCATGGTCACACACCTTTTAACAAAAGGAAAATAAAATCACTTTTATACAGAAGAAAAATCACTTGAAAAAATACAAGGTGCATATAAGTTTCCAGACTTTTTTGTATGGGCACTTTTATTGATAGTACACGCATGAAACTCTAGTCCCTGTCGAAGTAATCTCCTCCGGCTGCAATGCACTTGTTGTACCGTTCCAACTTCTGGAAGGCCCCATGGAAGTCCTCTTGTTTGAGCCTGTCAATGACCTTCATCACAACCTCTTTCATCTCCTCAATTGTCTCATAATGACAGCTTCTGAGCTTAGGGAATAACCAAAAGTCACAGGGAGCAAGGTCTGGACTGTAGAGAGGCTGAGAAACTGTCTTGATTCCCATCTTGGTCAAATAGTTTGTGACAAGTATGGAGTTGTGGACTGGTGCATTGTCCTGCTGGAAATGCCAATGACCCAATTTGAAGAGTGCTGGCCTCTTCTGACAGAATCTCTTCCTGAACTCCCTTAAAACCTCAACATACTAACCCTAGCCGTTTGGCCAATCAACTCTGGTGTATTGACTTCCTTACTCCTCCCACACCTCTCATCATCCCTCACAGACTCCCTGTCTTCCTTGAATCTCTTATGCCACTCAAAAACTGATGCTTGATTCATGCAAGGTGGTTGAAAAGCAGTCTGAAGCATTCCATACATTTCTGTGACATTTTTTCCAAGTTTAAAACAATTTTATTGCATACCGTTCTTCTAAAGTGTCAGATTGCATTTTTGAAATTCACCAGCAGTGACAATCAGGCCTTAGTAGGGTGTATTCCAATTGCTGCTGTTGCTGTTCATTTGAAACTGAAATCATAAAAATTGGTCAGTCATCTCATAAGATGTGTAGCAATAACATACTGAATTTTCAAGAGTTTACGACAATTTTAAATGCCCATACAAAAAAAGTCTGGAAACTTATTGTATGCACCTCGTAATTCATCAACAGTTAAAAATGAACAGAATGAAGGGTTTTTCTATAATAAACTTAATCATTTTGAATTCATTCGTATTAGTAATTCATGAGTTATGAACTTACTAAGCTGTTTCTTCTGATTGACACTGTTAGATAGTTGCAGTTGATTGCTAGTAGGGAGTAATATTTGACTTCACTAATTATTAGCTAATTCTAATTTAAACCAAAACACCCAAAACTTGGAAATTCAGAATGTACTTAGTCATCTTACTGGCCCATTTTTCACAAAGTATAGTTGGTAATATGGGCAGAATTTCACTCAGAAAATTAACCATGGTAAGATAAAGTAATACATTGTATCAAAGGCTAACAAATTGTGTGTGTGTGTGTTCAACACACACACACACACTAGTGCTGAAAACTTATTTTTTGGCAGGACTTTAAGCTAGTTCCTGCAGAAGGCCTAAATTTTGGCCCAATAAGAAATATGTATATATTTAATCATACCTTAGTGAAGTTATGTAGGCAAAAATCTATTTATTCTTGACATTATATAAACTGACCATAAATTTATCTATCCTTTTTATTGCAGCTTAACTCTGAAGTATGATTTTGTAAAGACTTTATAAATCAAACATTGATAAGTTAATGATTATCACCACCTCCTGGTATCCATGGCTCATACAAATGTAAACAGTACAAAAAAAATGGTGTTTTATTTCTTGTGATAATTACGGCTAAAGAAGTGTCAGGAAAAAGGTTTCAGGAAAATTTCATCTAGATTTTTACTTTATATGGTTAACTCTTAGAACAGTTAAGACATACACTTGGGTGATCTGTATTCCACCTGGGGAATCTTCCTACATTACTATTGGTTATAAAATGTAATTTATAACGTTTTGTTTTAGCTATTTTCAGTCAATGAGAATACGGTTCTAAAGGTTAAACAAAATGATAAAGATAAGCTTACTGGATACAAAGTAAGGGTCTAGTTTTGCATTCATTTTGCACTGTAAATTAAGCACCCTCCTAAAAACTTTCGTAACTTTCAAAAACACTTGGTGCATTAGCATTTTTATGTCTTTTTATATATGTATATATTATTCAACTTGGTAAAATAATTTTTTTCTCAATTTATTTTTGTAGTTTTTGCAAGGTCACCAGCACTTGGTTAAAATGAAAGTATAGAGCATCTAATAAGGATTATTCACTGGCAATGACTTTGAGATCTAGTTCAAGATTAGCTCTTTCTTTACAGCATGTGCTCCATGTTCTCACTGTATCTTTGATCTATCCTTTTAGTAGTTATTGTATTATGTATGGTTACCTGTGATTGGTTTATAGAACTTTGATCTGCCTAGTTCATTTTATTTTTTAATTACATGACTGGAGCCTCAACTTTGATAATTTTTTTTTTAAGAAAACAACACTTGGATATTGAGAATTAGTTGAATTTATGTATTTTTATTGGTAAATGAAATTTACTAGTGACCTTTTAATGAAGGCTGTAATTGGACATTGCATTTTATTCAGAATTAAGTTACATTTGTTATAGTTTTCATTTAATAAAATTTTACATGGAAGTAATCAGTTATTTTAAAGCTGTCTTTTTTTAAAATAAGTAGACTACTGCATAAATATTGATGATTTCCTTTTGTTTGTGAGGGATTGATGACTGCATTTTACCAATATGCTAGATTTGTTGTTTTATTGTGAAAATTGATGTAGGAATGTTTGCTTATTTTCACTTGTTGCTATGGTGATCTGTATTATCAAATGACCTTGGGTATGTTTACCAACCTGATGTATGGTGTTAATGTGAACCCATTTTGTTGTTGTATCTGTAGAACTTGGCAATCAAGTAGTGCTGACTTAGTTTAAATGAAATTTTTTATTTTAAAGTTTTATCATTGGTTTTATTAGGTTGAAGTTGTCTTATATCAATAAGTTTTCGGTTAAAAAAAAACAAAAAAACTTTCGGATTTGAGCTGCATCCCACTTTAATCTAGATATTATGGCAAGATCCCTGCATTAAACAGTTGTTGGAACAGAAACAACATTATGCAGTAACTTTTATTTATGATAAACTTAAAATTGGTTCTTTGTCTCTATTCCCCTCTCAATTTTTGCTTTTTGTTTCAGAAATTGAGATTTTTATTTTTAATCCAATCTCTTCTAAAATTTGCAAGTTTCATTAGCATGATTCCTCTTAGTTATATATAAACTATTTTTCTCTCTTGGCATCCAATGTAATGTTAGGCTTAAACATAGGTCATCAGTTAGTATTCATCATAAATCAATAGTATAAAAATTGTTTCCAACTACAAAGCAGTGTAGTTGGCTAGCTAGTTGCTAACCCACCTTTTCTTTCAGAAATCCAATCTTCTCTGCTTTTGACTTACCCTCAGGTGCTGGACCTTGTACTTGCTATCCCTTACTGGTGTATTGATCTTGCTAAATATATTTCATCTGATTGGATATGTTTTCCTATTTTGTAATCAGGGTTCATACATAGTTTATTTCTGTTGGTATTGCATTTATGCATACTACATTGTGTATAACTTTCTCCTATACCAAGATTTAGTGAAACAATGTATTTGATTAATCTTTCTATAAATAGTTTTGCATGCAATGATTTGTTGTGATTAAAACATGGAGTTGGTGTCAATTAGAATACTTTATTTTTAAATTCTGATAAGTAGATCCTATTCTGTACCTGATAGCAATAGCAACTCTGTTTGAACCAAGTATTGTTTTTGAGATACCTTGAAGTGAGTTCATTAATATTAGTATCTGTAATCTTGTGAACCTTTATTTTTATATAAATCTCAAATAAATTAATTTATATTTTTAAACTGCTTTGTGTGCTTAGTATTTGTTAAAATCAGCTGAGATGTAATATTTGAGTTGAGTATTGGTCTGAATGCTATCAAATTAAAAGGATTGGATCTTGTGAAATTTTTTTTTTCCTGAGTCTGTATTCAATATGCTGCTGTTAAGTAGCTGTAGATTATGGAATCTTTCACTCTGAATTTAGACTTTCTCTCAAATATTTGAAATGGCAGGTAATTCATTGACAACTTGTATTGAATTAAATTTAAAGTTTATTAATAGAAGCAAAGTCAGATTTTTGTGTCAAGATATTTCAAAGTTAAAGTTTTATCTTGATTGTTAGAGCCAGAACTTGCTTTGTATTTCTTTCATAATGTAACAAAATGGATTTTATTAACATGCTAATATTCGAATGTTGAAATTTTGGTCTAGAATTTCATCTTTATTCAGGTCTTCTAATCAGTAAATTTGACTTTTATGCCAGTCCAAATTAAAGAATTGTTTTTAGGAAACAGCAAACTAAAATTTCATGCATATTTCTTTGATTTGTATTAAGTAAATTAAATTTTTATTTCAGTTTTAAGTTATTTTAATTGCTAAATTCTATTTATTATTGAAAAAAATATTTCACTTGGTTAATGCATTTTATCTTAGTCTTAAATTTCTGATATTTGTTCAATTGACTCCCTAATTTCTTATTCAGTAACTTTTTAATTTTTGAACTTGTATAAATAGCATCTACATGTTAATACATCATTCTGAAATATGTTGTGAAAAGTAGTGCTCTAGTTTAAAATGTATTTAATAGTCTGATATTTTAAATTCTGACTCAAGTTCTGCTATTTGATTTCCAAATTTCTGAAGTCTGTACTTTTTTATTTATATCAATATAATCAATTATTTTTTTTCATGTTAATATTCTTTTTTTTTCTTCAGCCTGCTGATTGTAAGGCACTAATTGAAAGATTAAAGAATTGTTCAGAAGAGGAATTGTACAATGAATTGACCAATATCAAGACCTGGACATATGGAAAGGTAAGATTTCTTTCTTCATCACTTTGCTTAATGACTAAAATGAAGATGGTAGGTTTCCAAAAATAAGATGCTATAGTAGGGATACCAATTTTCTGTGATCATGGAATCGAATTATCTAAAAAAATTTTTTTCCAATAATGAAATTTTCAGTAATAAATTTTTTTTTCTTTCTTTCAAAACCTTAACTGTCTCTGATTTTGTTAACTGTTTTAATAAATAGAACCTTGCATAACCTAGTTATTTCCTTGAAATTTGATTTTAAAAATGAGTTCTTTTTCCTTTTTAAGATCTGATAAGAATTAAGAGCCAAAGTTTTTACATTAGGAAAAAAGAAGTGAACTGTAGATTTCTGAGAAAATGTTTGACTTGTCTATATTTTTCTAAGTAACTAATGTACCAGATGAAAGTTGGTCTTTGTTCCATTAGTAAAGTGGAAATAGGACAGAAAATAGTGTTGGAAGGGGAGATACGAAGATCAAACAGTTTATTTCCTCAAGGTTTGTTTGATTTTCACAATTTACAAGTAAAAGATTCTAAACTATTTGTAACCTTGTTTTATGAATATGATGGAAGAAAAGTAAATGCTATCACGTGACCATACAGTTTAGAAATAAAGAAAAAAAACTTTCCCAAATGCCATTTTATGAAATGACTGGTTTGTCTACTCTGGAGCTTACCCTTATACAGGGATTCTCCCAGATTCATAATTGCATCATCTTCACCATTGTAAAACAAATTTAAATTGAACAAAAATATCCTTAAATAACATCAACCATCAATGATTTTTTCATATATTATTTATTTTTCAAAACCAGTTGTATGAATAGGCAACAAATTGAATGGCTGAATCAAATCAATATAGTGAATCACCCTCAAACTCAAAAGTTGGATCTGCTTCACTCTTTTTTTTTTTTTTTTTTTTTTTTTTTTTTTTTTTTTTAAGACCCCAGTATTGGTGCTAAAGCAAGAGTAGAGCAATTTCTTGATGACTTTTATGCAGAAATTTTTTTTTCAAATTCTATCTCCATAGTATTGACATTTTTAGGATTGACTTAATCAAAGATCATATAAAATCAAAAACAAAAAAGTCTCCAAACCTTCATCTTCATATAAAATCAAAAATGCACTTGTCTGACATTCCCTTACACAAAACGAGGCCATTTCTCTTAAAACACTGTAAGGAAGGTGGTAATATTTCAAGTGTTGATTGTTAGGCAACTTCATCTGCCAAAAATGTTTTCTCTTCATTTTGCTGCTCTGAAAGCCAAGCTTGCTAATCAATCTGTTAGCATCATAACAGATGAAACAACTGACTATTGGTGACCAGAGTATTTTGAATGTGATTGTGAGGAGCCATTTCTCATTGATGTTGTAATCTTGAGAGAATGCAATCATCAAAACTTAAGTCAGGAATGCATCTGAGCAGGAACTCGTGGGGATATTGGATTTGAGGATATTGTTGCCTTTGTAACAGATTCTACAGTTTATTGAAAAAAAGCTAATACAGAAGTGTTGTCAAATGTTTTTATTAATAGTTACCATTTGTTGTGCTTAGCTCATTTTAAATCCTGTCGAAGTATTTTCCCACTTGTCAGCATTTGATGTCATCCCATTCATTACTTTATCAAGTCAACCTTTTTACAAAAGCTAGTTGAAAAAAAGTAATACCTTGAATGGCTTAAAGGTTCCTTGCCTAAGGAACAAGTGAAATTACCTCCTTTGCCAGTAGTTTAATGCAGCCAAATATCACTCATTCCTTGCATGATTCTATGTAGGATTCTTTAAGCAAGAAAAGATGCATAGCCTTGCAGTAGATAGGATTCTGGAATTAGATGATAGTCAACTACACCATGCCTCTTACCATGATTTGCACCTGAATTTGTATTTTATAAATGAGAACTGCACCTGTTTGATAAGTTTTGACTACCTTAAAAGAAACCAAGTTTGCTTATATGTGTTCTTTATAACATAAAGTAGGATGTAAAACACTATGCAAATGCATACTGGTACATTAAAAAATCAACATGTACTGTAGAAACTTCTATCTGAACTAGAAAACACAGAGAGGGAGAGAGTTTTAAAATTTCCAGGATTTGTCCAGTCCATCTTTTTCAAAATCAAATAAATACCTGGATGCCCACCCTGTGTATAACATTTACAAGGCATCTCTTCTGTTTGATCCTAGACAGCTACCTTTTATAAACTGACATAGTTTTGCAGCCAAAATCCTACTGATTTTCTTGAATTCCAAATTAATGTATTACCAAGATGACCTACCAAATCTGTTTAATGTCAACATTTTGGAATGCAAATAAGAGCAGTTTTCCAGTTATGGAAACAGATTGTCAATAAGGTCATACGGATGCCTGTTACCAGCATAAATGCTGAGCATTCATTGTCTTCGTTTATTTAGTAAATGTTTATACAATGTGAAAGTCTTATTCCTGAGAACACCAAACAACTTTCAATATTGTATTACAATGGAGATTTAGAAAAGATTTGAAGATTACTAATTTTTCAATTTGGGAAATATTCAATTTTGAATTTGAACTCGATAAGTTTTACTTGAATTTTGAATTAATGTCAAATTAGTTTTTATATTGTTACAGATTCAATTATAGTTTGATACTTATTTTGTAAAATTTTAGCCAAAATGTTTGATTCAAGTTATTTGCTGTTGATTCTTTGAATATTTTTCTGTTGATTTTAATATTGTGAATCAATTATAAATCAATCTGGATCACTTTACTTAAAAACACAAAATAATGGGAATGTGTTCTTTAAAGAAGGAAGCTCTTAAAAGTTTCACCTCAAAGTAATTGTTCATGTCTAGTCGTGTTACATTTTTATTTTTACATATAATTTATATTTAGACTTGGATTTTAACATTTAAAAAAAATTGATGGTATTTGCTATTTCTTTGTGTAATAAAAAAATTTTTTGTTTCAGTTTTGATTTGTGATTTTCTTGTAAGATACTATAAAGGTTGGGGGGGGGTTACCTAAAGTGGAAATGGGATTAAGAAAAATTTGAAATGGAAAAATCGGGGGCTCTACTATAGTCTCCTCAAACTCCTTTTCCCCTAAAATCTGTTGGATCATCATTTCTAACATTTCATAATCTTAATTTTTCTTTATCATACCAAAAAATGCCACTCTGTACACTAGTTTAAACTGAATTTTTTTTCTGTATGTTGACAATTTCCTCTCATTTTATCCTTATTACAATCTGGCCTTTTTAGAAAGTAGATATTGTCTCATAAAGAAAAGTATTTGAATTCTGTTATGTGTTCATATAGTGTTAAATTAGGAATATGCTGTATTTAAATGCTTTTGAGTCTTGAACTTTTAGTGGGCTTACTAAATGTAATAACTTTGATTCTTCATGAGAGATAAATTTTGATGCATCTTTTTTAAATCGACAAATCTTTCATGCTTTCATTAAGCATATTAAACTGGTTAGAATCCACTATCTATTATGAATCCTTAAAAAAGTGCTAGTGTTGCTTAAATTAGAATGATTTTTTTTCAGCTCTTAATTGTGGTTATGTTACTATTGTTAATACGTATGTTGTACATTGATATTTTATCTTAAGCACATGAATCTTTTTGTATTTTATGTGATTCTTCATTGCTTTAGCAATGAAAAGTCGCATAAAACACAAATAAATGTTCTTTATTCTAATAGGATAATTTTAAAACAATATTCAAATGAGAGGAGACGAGGCTCCCCACCACACACATACCTTTAAATTAATCCAAACTTTGCATGATGCAATTTTGATGCCTTTTGTTGCTCAATCATAAATTTATTTTTTTTATTTATTCTTTTTTTTATAAATTTAAATGGAGGTTTCATCTTTTAGCTAAATTACAGGTAAATATTTGAATATAACATGAGGAAATGCTTGTTTCCTATTGAGCACATTTTACTCGTTAAAAAAAAAAAAAAAAAAAAAAAATTCTAACAGAAGTATAAGACTAGCTGCTTCAGTTTACTTATGTAGAAAAAGTTAAATATTCATTTCTCCAGTCATATCCATAAGCACTATATTAACTTGTACAACTTCAGAGGGAGAAAGACTTCATTCTTGAATTAAGTTAAAATCAAAATTATTCAATTAAAAGAATCAATAAGGTAAGGAATGTATTGAAAATTTTAATATTGATTTTCCTGTAATATGATAGTTAGAAAATACTGAAAAACTCCTTAAACCTTTATCCAGCTAGTAACCAAAAAATTAAAGATATACTCAAAATCCTAAGCCACTAACTGTATCCCATTTTGTATGAAAGCAAGCCTTTCAAAACTAAAATGTGACTACATAATTTTGCTAAACTGCACACTGGTATAATAAGTTATTATTGTACATTAGCCTTATCTTATATGCATGAATGCATCACTAAAATATAATCAAATTGATATAAAATGAGATTTGGGAAATTTAAACTTTTCATTTAGATGAGACGTTTTGATTCAAATAAGACCCAATTTATCATTCCTAATAAGTAGTAGGGAGGGTTAAGTGATGACTGCTATTGAAGGCAGGTCACCACTACAGCTTTTGTTACAATACTAAAGCTGAACAATGCACAATTTATGAAGTGTTAAGACTAACAACTTAAATAAATTTGATTTACACATGGGTTCAATCAAAATTTCTGCATTTATCTTTTCTTTACTTTAAAATAAGGATGCCTAAATTTAAAAAGAATATTTCAAAACCAACATTTTATGATTATACAATTGAAAGGTAGGAAAATTACTGCAAGCAAAGTTTGTATCAATTTATTAAAGCACGCCTCTTCACTCATTTAAATATTTTGTTTTTGAAGTTCTCGTTGAAATTGAAAGCATTTATTTGTTTTTAATTTTGAAAGCATTGAAGAGTTTTATAAAATGCAGGAAGATTCATGTTGTGCTTCTCTCTGATAGAATGAAACTGGTTTCTTCCAAACTGCAGCTGTGTTAATACTACTATATAGATGTGCCACATGGATGTTAATGAAAAGCATGGAGAAAAAGCTAGATCAGAACTACATAAGAATGTTACATGCTGTTCTGAACAAATTCTGGGAGCAACACCCAACAAAACATCAATTGTATGGCCGCCACCTTGCCATCTCACAAACCATCAAAGCAAGAGGAACAAGACATAGGGCATTGCTGGTGAAGTAAGGATAAACTCATAAGTAATAGACTCCTACACATGAGTGTTGACCAACCAGCAAAGACTTAGATACATCAGCTCTGTATGGACACTGGATGCAGTCTAGAAGACCTACCAGGAGTGACAAATGATGAGAAAGTCCGGGAACTGTTATCAGTGTGACTTGATGATTAAAAGTTAAATCCTTTTAATTGGAGCAATTTACAGTGTGTGTGTGGTATGATGAAAATTTAAGGATACACAGTACATTGTAGATGTTTGATTCATAAAAGCATGTAGGATTTCTCTATTTAAATTTTGAAAAAGATTGCCAACTGTGTTCTGCAATTTTAGAAATATTTTCTGTTTTTCTTTTTTTTTCTTTCTAAAGAAAATTTTGATTGAACCCACATGTAAATCAAATTTACTGAAGTTGTTAGTCTTAACACTTCATAAATCGTGCATTGTTCAGCTCAGTTTTTATAATCGTACAATCTTCAATTGATTAATTTTTTATGAAGGTTTTTGTTTCTGCATTAATTTAAATATATTTGATTTTAAAGATTGACTAAATTTTAATATAAAAACAAACTGTTATCAACTATACCCCAATATGAGCTTAAAAATTAGATTAAAATTTCAATATTGTTTATTGGTCGTGGTGGTGATAGTGTATTATTGTGAATAGGGATAAAGTTAGTTGAAAGTTTATCTTCCTAGATATGTCTTAAAGACTAAGGTGACCTGTCTCCATGATCATTTCTTACCAAAACAGTTTGGCCACAGGAAAATTTGTATTTTCTGTTTGAATCTTTAAATTTAGAACCAAATCTGTATCTATCCAATTGAACTAAAAGTTCTTAGAGCACTGTCTCTTAAAAATGTTATATTCAGATTTTTTATATAGTTAATTGTGTATATGAGATATATATTTCCTTATAGTTCACCAAATATCAGTTTATCTGTACTGTTAAGACTGTGTGTCCCTTCCCAATGAAACTTTCTGGGATTTTAAAAAAATTTTGATCCCCTACTTCATATCTTAAGTTAATACTTACTCAGTAAGTCTAAAAAATAATATAATTATTTATTCAAAATATTAATTTTTAGGGGTTTTCAAGAGTATCTGAGATCCATGGAGATCTGAATACACTTGAAATCATCTTCTGTATGCCATACACGGCATAAATAATGCAATAACCCACAGCAGATAAGTGATTGAATATATAAGTTCTTATTAAATTATCCTAATCTTTAATAAGTAACTGTTCTTTGTTTTTAATATTTGCTTTAATTGACCAGAGAAAAATTATAATATACTGATTATGTAAAACAAACCATTAATTATTTCCTGTTGCATTCAGCCTTTTCAATCATGGCTCAAACTAATCTTTGTTTAATTTGCATTATCACTTTTATAAGGTTTTAAACTATGATGGAATGCTATATCATGCAGCCAAGAAACTTATCTTTCCAATGGAAGTCGTTACATAGTCATAAATCCCCTGGATTATGTGATTGATGCCAAACTGGTCACTGGACTACATACTGTCAGGTCATTAATGATCTTGCATATACTTATTGTTCTTGGTTAAAAAAAAAAAAACAAAAAAAACCAAAAAACCTATTCTGTTGTCATGCAATGGACAGTTTCCATTTAAAGTCTGTTTTGGAATGACTACAAATAAAACATTCTGACAAACTGTTCTAGATTGGCATCTACTTGAATAATGAATTCTCTCACTGAGTTCTTTATAGCTTCAAGAGTTGGAAATCTTCAAGTTGTGAATCCTCGTTAGAAGGTCAAATGAAAATAAATACATGCAATGTTGTCTATTTAGAGGTTATTTTATAATGAAAATATATCAGATTTTGACATGTATGTTTGTAATGAATAAGATTTTGTTCTGAAAGTGCTTTATGAATATAAAAGATCATCTTACCTGTAACATAGGTAAGTACTGCAGATAATGAATTATTCTATCTGATAAAAATGAAGTGTTGTAAATGTGGAAATAAAGTGAGGACAAGGTTTCACTTCTTAGACACACATACACACACTCTCTCCTACAAGGGCATAGCTGGTTAACTTTACTGCTGTTTCTTTGATATGTGAATACATGGTTAACATTTCTGAGGAACCGGTTTTTGATTTGTGTATGCTTTGTTGAATATGAACACATTTCACTTTTTTTCTTTATCAGAAAATATCTCATTCCTTTTCATGTTATTTTAAAGTGAAGATTTCTTATGTATAGTTGGTGTAAAATCTGACTTGACTATCTTTGTCATTGTGTTTCAATGGCCTAAAACTAATTGCAAGCTCTTTCTCTCTTTTGCTCATTAAACTATTTTTATTTTATTTACAGTAAAAACTTAAACTTACGTTGTGCATTCAAGTCTCTCACCCTGGCTCTATTCCAAGTGAAGAAAAAACATTCTTGTCACTTGCTTGTTGCATTGACACATGTAAAAAGAAATAATAAAAGGCTAACTAAATGTCAGACTGGACTATTCTGCTTAGTGGATACTGTTCTTATATTGCCAGGAGCAGCTATACTATGTAATAAGTGACATGTTTACTGTTGTACTTGGTCTTGCACTTGTGTGTGTGCGTGCGTGTGTATGTGTATATATACACACATATACAGTGCTGTGGCTGTTTATATCTGTTGCAGCAGCTGCTAGTTCTAGCCAATGCTTAACTATTACTGCTTTTGTCACACACCATCAGCCAGTCAGCTCATGGAATTTTTCAAGTTTTCATATTTATTAACACAAAATTAACTTAAGATTTGATTTGAAAAGAGCATTCAGTCTTTGAAAGTTTTTAACATGGTGTAAATTTGAATGGGTAAGAAATTACATCCACACCCCCTTTTGGTGACTAAAAATTATTCTATCATTTCTCCCTCCCCATCATGTCATTGAAATACTATTAGTAATTTCCTTGTATTATTTATGCTTCCTTCTGAAAAGGATGTTTATATTCAAACATCACTGTTCAAAAATATTGAGTCATTCAGTCACTTCTAATTACTGCAAGTTAGGGGATAAAAGGGTAAAAACTTTTGATTTAATTAGAGATTAATTGGTACCAATTCTGTTATTTTGGATTTATTATCCTTTTTATTAAACTTATTTAGAAATCTTTGATTTTTTAAAAAAAATTTTTTAATCTTTTCTCGTATATGAAAGCTTTCTTTGTACCAAATAAGTTGGATAGGTTGGGATATCCTACCTGTTTATCTAAAATTTCAATTTTTCATATTCATTTAGCTGAAAAATCAATTACTAGATGGTATTAGAAGTATTTACTTTACCTTCATTCAAGAATACTTTTGATTGGGTTATTGGTATGTGTTTTTTTTTTTTGTTTTTTTTTTTTTTTGTCTAAATATTGATTCTACCCCCCTGGAAGAAAATTAACCCATTTGACGTGTTTTTTTTTTGTTTTTTTTATAATTAATTAAAAAAAAAAAAAAGAAAAAGTACCACAAAGACATGCAGTTTAGAGGGATGATACTATGAATGATTGAACATGGCAAAAATAGTTTGTGAAGTTTTAATGGTGGATAATTCTTGCTAAACTAAGTTGATAATTATTATATCAAAACAATTACATAAAAAAGAATCTGTTATACAACACTGATATAGCCAACAATACTTAGAATATCAAAATGAAAATCATATATACTAGTTATTAGTCACTTAGATGCATAGCTTCCATGTCAGTTTATTTCTGATTGCAATCCACAGCTGAAATATGAAATTTCATTTCAGCAAGTTAGAGGCAATGAAAACATACAATAACAGAAACATAATTGTGGTTCAAATAAAATGAACACACTAACCAAACCAAAGGTTAGTTTTCACGCTAACAAAGCTTTTTATTTTTATATATATATTACACACACACACACACTTTAGAGTGTATATAAGTTTTGTCTTGTTGGAAAACCTGAGGTGGGGATTTAGCTTGGTTTTGTTGAAGTATAGTCAACAGATACATTAAATAGATATATTGGATTGGGGGGGGGGCAAGATGTATCGGCTGTCTATAAATTGTCAGCAAATATAAGCTAGCTGGTCAACCTGAGCAGTATATTAGCCAGTCAGTGGAGACTAAGACATATATGAATAATGGCAAATTATAAAGTCTAGACTTGATGCAGCCTTGTTACTTAAAAGGTGTATCTCAACTAAAGACAAGATAGCTACCTGAATTCCAATAGGTTATGAGCCCTGGGCAGCAAAAAAAATTTGGTGGGGCAGTGGGATGGCAATGAATCCAAGTATGAGTTGTGGGAAATTAAGCTCCTAGGATATCTTAGAATTCAACATTTACACCAAATTATACTGTCACCAACAGATCAGAGTGATGATCTTGACTTTGTAGAAAAGAATGCTACCGTTTTTCCGGAGCTCATTCAATATTTGAACGACAAGTCTATCATTAGTAATAAGAGATGCGCAAGACAATGGAAGAAAAGTCTTAACAATATTAAGGGAATATTATTTGTCAAAAGGAAAGCCGAAAGTTATTTCCCTCTACACAGAGCTAACATCTTTGAGAAGATTGGAATCGGTCTATGACAAAATATATAAGGATGGAATATTTCTAATGCTCCGAAGGGAGCGGGGAAGTTATAAGTGATGGACTTCTGATTGCAATGGTTCTCAAGGAATTACCGCTGAATCTTAAACTTTTATAATGGTTATAACCCAGAAGAAAACTTGACTTTTCTGAATTTAAAGTATGTTTAAGAAGTTATGAAGAAACAGCATATGTGTTTCCCCCACCCCGATGAATCAAACAATATATTACGATTGAAGACCACATTTAAAGATTAACCCATGGAATAAACTTGGGGTAAGTACTCATTCTCGCTATGATTATAAATCAACAAATTGTAATTATCACAATTACCAGAAACCTCAGCTTGGAAGAGAGTACTATAAAATCCCCACCCCCACCCCACTAGATGACAAATTATGTTACATTATGGGAAGAGGGGGGCATAAAGCATTTGAATGTAAAAAACCTAAGGCAAAGATTTTTGTCATAATATATGAACCTATTATAAAGGCCAAATCTATTTCTTTGCTTTAGGATATGATATTGTTTCAGACAAGACTAATTTATTAGTCGACTGTGGGGCTATCGAGCGTGTAATGACCGAGTCAAAATTTATTAATTTTGACCATGGGAACCATTTTCTTGAATTAGCTGATGGGAGGTGAGCGAATAACAGTGCTGAAAAGAGGTAACGCCTGCATTTATCTACACAATAACAAAGGACATGTGTAGATGTATCTTAAAAAATGCTTTACATATACCAACTTTTAAACAAGACATTTTCAATACAAGTGGCAACAAAAAATGGTGAATGCATAAGTTTTGAGCATGACAACTGCCAATTAATTTACCCTAATGGAGCAGTTTTCAACATAACACAGAGAGGACATTTGTATTATCTGAAAAATATTGTTTCTGCCAGAAATGCCACTTACGATTTATACATTTGGCATAAAATCTTAGGCCACTGTAACAAATCTGATATTAAAAAGTTACCCAACTTAGTAAAAGGAATGAAGATAAACCAACTCCAAATTATGCTCTTAACTGTAATTCAAGGGAAGATGTCTAATGACAGAAGTAAAACTTTGGATTGAAAGGCAGCAAAAATGCATGCACTTGTACACAGTAATTTAACAGGCCCCATTCAACCCTTAGCAAAGAATGGTTATAAATATGTAATTAATTTTTATTGATGGCTATTCTGGCCTTACAGTGTTATATTTCTTAAAACACAAGTCTGATACTTTGCTTGCTACAACGAAATATCTGACTGACACCACCCCTTACGATCATGTAAAATGTTTACAGACAGACAATGGAACGGAGTTCGGTTCTGAACCTTTTCAACAGTTATTTGTACTTATTAGAATCAAACATGAGCAGTCATCTCCTTATTCTCTGCATCAAAATGGGACCACTGAACGGTTATGGCAAACTTTATTTTCTATGGCAAGGTTTCTCTTTATTGAATCAAAGTTGCTCAAAAACTTGTGGGTTTATGCATTAATGGCTTTAGTGTATATTAGAAATTGTTACACTAAAAATACAAGGAAAATCCCATATGAAAGTTTTACTAGTTCAAAACCAAACTTAAATAAGATGCATATTTTTGGCACAACTAGTTTTTATGTACAAAATAAAACTAAATTAGATCCTTGTTGTGAAAAAGGCATGATAAACAAAGTCCGGCTTGCTTGATTTATTTTCTGGAAACAATAACTATTAAGAGTTAGGTGTGTAAAATTCACCAGCTCACTATTGAAACCAGATAAAAATACTGAATATCCAGAATCCTTAATCACACGTAGAACCAAAAGACAACCTAAATACTAAAGGGAAGACAAATAACTTAGTGTCCCATCCGACAGAAAAAAAACCCGATTTATTTATTTATTTATTTTTGTAGTGGACAAGTTTGAATTTGGTGGGGTTGATTACTGTTGTAGTCTGCATAAAATTCCTGCTAATTATTCTGAGGCCGTAAACTCAATAGATTTGAATTACTGGATTTTAGTAATGAAAAGAGAACTTGATTCCTTAGTAGAAAATAATATTTTTGCATGGCAGAAGGCTCCAAAAAATAAAAATATTAGTAGGTGATTTTTTTTTTTTTTTTTTTTTTTTTTTTTTATTATAAAAAAAAAGTGACAGAAGTCATTAGTATAAAGCTTGTTTCATAGCCAAAGGCTACTCGCAAATATATGGCAAGGATTATTGAGAAACTTTTGTCCTGACAACAAATATGGCTTCCATAAGGTTACTACTACAAATAGCAGTCCAGTATAACTTGTTAATTCATCAGATGGATGTCAAGAGTGCATAGTTAAAGTTTCTCTTAGACTGTGAAATATATGTTGAGCCGCCAGAAGGTTTTAAAGGTAAGAATGGGAATTATGTTTGGAAACTTAAAAAAATCCATGTATGGGTTTAAACAGAGCGGTCAAACTTGAAATAAAACATTCCATACTTAACTACACAAAATTTTATGCAGTCACCTGTGGACCCCTGCATGTACATTCAAAATGTCCACAATCAAATATCTATCATTTTGTGGGTAGATGATAATAGCTTCAAAAACTGAGGCACGCCTCATGCAAATTAAGACAAGACTGAACTCTATATTCAAAATGACTGATCGTGGGAAATTAACCTGGTTTTTAGGAATACAATTTGAATGCAAAAATAATTCTATTAAAATGAATCCATCGAGATATATCGTTCAGCATAGCAAATTGCAAACCATGCTCAACTCCATGTGAAATGGATATAATAAAAATAAGTGAAGTTTATTTAATAGATAGCAAACCTTATCATGAAATTGGCAGTCTAATATATACAATGATTGTAACGAGACCAGACAACAGTTACGAGGTTGATTCAAGACTTAGCAAAACCAAATTCTTTCCATTTAACAAAGGCAAAACACATCTTAGGTTATTTAAAAAGCACAATCAATCAGTTACTAATATTTAAGAAATCACAAACCTTTGAAATTAGAAGGATTTTGTGACTCAGATTGGGCTAATTTAAGTGAAAGAAAAAAAACGTCGATTTTGCTTTAGATTGGCAGAAAATAATTCAATGATTTCATGGAAATCTAAATAGCAGAATTCACTTTGTCAACATGAAAAGTGGAATTTATTGCGATTTCATTAGAAAGCCAAGAAACCCTGTATCTTAGAGCACTTTTGAGAACTATGATGGAACTTGAGTCACTTAAAAACCATTCATTGTGATAGTCAGTCTAATATTGTTTTGGCAAAAAACCCAGTCAGTCATCAAAGATCAAAACATTGATATAAAACTTCAGTTTATATGTGATGAAATAAAGGGTCCATTCTTTCAGAATACATTGAAACAGAAAAATTTGGCGACATGTTCACAAAGCCAATGACCAAAATAAAATTAAACACTTTCAGAAAGATTATAGTAGGTAATTGATTCTTAACTTAGTAAATTAGGCGTTATTATCCCAGTCAACTGGGGCAGAAGAATACATTGACTGCATCTCAGCAGACGGGTAAAACTCTCCACAAACGAGTGTCTGGGATATGACAATGAACTAACCAACTAATCTTAACCAAAAAAAAAGCAAAAACTAAATCGCTGATTGTGTTTTTTGTATCAATCAAATCAAAATTCTATTAATACTAATAAAAAAATCATTCACATTATCTTTATTTAATATGTATTTCTTTTTTTCTTTTTTTTATATAAGGTGGAAGATTCCATCTTATACCCCAAACCGGAGGGCATGTTGGATTGTTTGGGGTGGGGGACCCCAGATGTTGTATCGGCTGTCTATAAATTGTCAGCCAATATTTTATAAGCTCGTTAGTCAATCAGTGGAGACTAAGGCATATCTGAACAATGGCAAATTACAAAGTCTAGACTTAATGCAGCCTTGTTACTTAGGTGTATCTTTTGTATCGCTCAACTAAAAACAAGATGGCTTCCCGAACTCTAATAAAACAATTGTAAAAAAAATTTGTTAACTAAGAGCTGGCTGATATGTTGTAATATAAAGCACTTTTAGAATGGACAATTGAAGAGCAGTGTTGAATATAGAAAACCTATTGGTGTTATAAGCACTGGCGCATTCGGAATTGGCCTAATAGATGTTGAGTTATGGCAGAAAAAAACGTTTGTACAAACTGGTTGGAAGGGTTAAACTATGTGATTGAATGACGAGGGAGCAGATGTTGCTTTATTCTGTTTTCAAATATTTGTGTTGTGTCCAATATAACTGACATTTGCATTAGAATTTTTAAATTATGAAGCTTTTATGATAAAGGGACACACTGTTATCTAGATTAGGCAGGAAAAGAAAGTTAGATAGTAACTAGGTAAAGATTGTTTCTCCTTGGTTAGGAAATTTTATTTGTTGTACCCATCACATATTGTACTTTTACGGCACCCCTCCCAGTGCATTCCCTTAATGTGAAAAAATCTCTGGAATATATAGAGCTGTTTGCTAAGAAAAATAAAGTTCTAGGAAGATAGTAATATTTAGTTGCCTAAATGATTGCACAAGATAGTGAAACAAATCAGTATGTTCAATGAAGTTCCTGTCAAAGATAATGTACTCAAATCAACTTTTCAATTGACACAATACAAAGATATAAGAGCATAATTACTTGATTTTTAAGAGGGTATCTTTTCAATGATATTCACTTAGTTTTTCTTATTTTATCAAATAATTTTATTCATGCCTTCCTAATACTACAAAAGTAAGATTAAAACTGATGTTATATCCCCTCAATGTTCCCCAAAATCTTATAATGGAGATTATGAAGCTGTCTGAAACTGTTGCTATCAATATCACAATTCCCATTATAATTTACAGCACATACCTTGTATTTTATTTAAAACTCAAAATTTTTATATTTATACTTTTGGTGCTATCTTCATACTAATAACATGCAATTGTATTTATGTATACAACCAAATAGTGGCTTACAATATGAACGAGAAAGCTAATTTACATATTGATCTTAAAAATTCAAGTTTGATAAATATTAGCTTGGTATTATTGATTTCTAATTGTTTGGTTTTATTTTGATAAATATAAGAAAAAATCTTGATATTTCTTATGAAATCCATTAACAAAAAGAAAAAACTGTACTTTATTTTTTCTGTATTGGAAAATTGAGGAATGAAAGCTGAGTGTGATGGGAAGAGCTAGCATCCAAGCTGTTCTATTGTTTGATTATACCCCACTGTTTCAATTAAGTTCACATAAAAGTTAAATTTTTAATAATATTGAATGCTCCTCCCTTCCCCACTTCAATATTGATATTTTAAAAATATTTACATGCACTAAGAAATTCTATCTATAATTTTGCATAGAAATCAATTCTAATAAAATAAAATCTTTATATGCGTTTTTATTTAGTTTTGTTAGTCTTTCTAATTTGAAATTTTATCACATTAAAATTTATATACTTGTCTGGCCGAGGGTGTATATTTTTGCTAGTTTTTGTTGAGTATAAATTTAAAGATTTAGATTAATAATGGATGCAAGTTACAAGAAATTATCTTTTGTGCTGGATTTTTATATATAACTTAGTATGTAACACAAGAAATCCAATGCTGACTAATAAATACCAGAAACTTATGCTTACTCTGGACTTAGTTTTTGGCCAATGGTATTTGTTGGGTTTCTTTTTAGTAAGGATACTACTTTCATGTCATCTTGTTTTTCCTAATTGCTATTGCCCCCCATGGAATTCTGCATTCAAAATTGTCTCTTTACAGTTATTGTATGATTTCTAATATCACTATTGATAAATAAAGGCCAGTCATGTGGTGAAGTTTTGTTTGTGCTTCATTTCTGCATAGACTCTGGTGAATCTTTGCTAAGAGGATACTTTGATCAGAAGATAGTCCTTCAAAAGAGGAGTATCCCTCATAGTTCGCAGCTCTATCTATTCAATTCTTGTTTATGAATATATGCTCTAGTTGTGCTTTAGAGTTATTTGGGTAGGTCAGGCTCCTAGTTTCCCCTCCTGTTTTTATCATTTTTTAAAATTTGATATTTAGACATGTAGCCTGCTCTTGGGTGAAAAGTCTGCTAGATTTCTGTTTAACAAGTCGTGTATGTAGAATTTGTTAGTTTCATCTTTGCCAATTTGAACATTTATATCTCTAACGATAATTTTGAGCATTATGTTTGGCAACATGTTGGGCAAGAGAAAATAGCTTTTAATATAGAAGGTAGTGATGTCCATTTCATCACTGGTGTAGGCGGGACTGTTGCAAGAAGCGATTGTTGTTCAGGGGGTTGCCATTAAATGAAGTACACATTATTCTCAAACTAACACATACCAAAAAGAAAAACTAGAATACATTCAAGGCCAAATCAATAGAATCAGAAATTTGGTAGAAGATAGACAACCACAAATAGCATAGCAGATCGTAAATGAAAGAATACCTTGAGAGCAAAAGTAAAAGCTACCAGCCAAGAAGAAAATATTGAAGTGAAAAGAACATTTCAAGAATCTACTTGGAAACTCCTAAAGTTACTGATAAACCTATCAAAAACTTATCAATAATCTATATATCAAACTAGGACAGTTTACGGAGTAAGAACTTGTTTGGTTTCTTTGTTTAAAGGCATATCAACTCTTTTTTAGGTTATTTAATGCCTAAGCCATTCTCCTAGAAGAACAGTAGTGGTACTATTTAACCCATAGCTGGGAGGATACGGGGTTCATACCTTTCCCAAGGGTATTTGTCCGAAAGTGAACGTAATAGCGTGACTGGAATACGAACTCGCGTACTACGATTCCACAGTCCATCGCTTTAACCATTACACCATGAGGACACCCCCAGTAAGAACTTGATGTAGCACTGATAAAAATTAAAAGCAGAAAAGTTGCAGGCCTCAACAAAATACCTCCAGAAGTATGGTAGACAAGTAAATTTGATCACATACTACTTGAATTATGAAATGCTGTTGATAAAATGCAATGAAGAAATGGACAAAAGGCTGCACCCTCCCTTTCCCTTAAGTAGATGACCTTGGAATCACTAAGAACTACAGGTACAATTATTACTGCTATAGCCGATAAGGTTTATGTTTTGCTTCTCGGCTGAATCGAATCTGAAATCAAGAAAATTCTTTGGAAAAATCGGAATGGTTTTTGGGAGGAATTGATTCACAAATTCTATTTGTTGAACCCTTGAAAGAGTACGTGCAAAAATCTTGAGGCAACACTATTGTTCATAGATTTCTCCAAGACATTCAATTCTGTACACGGGTAAGATGGAGCATATACTTTGCATATGGTCCCACCGCCCCAAACTGTTATAGCTATAATGATGCTTTACAAAAACAAAGCAATGATTTGCTCACCTGATGAAAATACAGACTTCAACATTGTTGCTGAAGTTTTGCTAGGAGATATGTTAGCACCATATTTATTGATAATCTGCCTAGACTATATACTTCAATAGATCTAATAAAAAGAAAATGGATTTACACAAAAAATAAGGAAGCAGATGATATCCTGTAGAAACTATAGTAGATGCAGGCTATGCAGATGATCTAGCATTTCTTGCAAATATCTGCCAAATCCCTATTGCATAGCAAGTAACAAGAGGCATTGGTCTCTGCTTGAATGCAAATAAAACAGTGTATGTGTTTTAAATGAGGAAGAGTCATCTCCATTTTAAGTGGCAGGCCTCTAAAATTTGACAAGTTCACATACCTCAGCAGTGTCTCATTAGTGGAAAGTGATGTCTGCTTATGTATAGTCAAGTTGTAGACTGCTATTGACAGGTTATTGATTATATGGAAGTCTATCTGATAGATAAAACGGAATTTTTTTTTCATGCTGGTCAATCCTACTATATAGATGCACCACATGGATGATAACAAAATGCAGAGAGAAAAACCTAAGTAGGCTGCATGCCGTTTTGAACTAATCCTGGAAGCAACACCCAACAAAATAGCTTTATGGACACTTACTTCCCATCTCAAAAACCCATCCAAATAAGACAAACAAGATGCCAGACACTGCTGGAAAGGCAAGGATGAAGTGATGTTTTTCTATGGACCCCCTACACCTGGACACACCAGCATTGGCTGACTAGCAAGAACCTATGTGTGAACACTGGATGATGTTCGGAGGACCTGCTGGGTGCGATGTATGATTAGGATGGGTGGAGAACTTGATTATGCTTACTGTAGCTATATGCATATACTCTATTTTGATTTGCCCATTTCGCCTTTATTTTGATATTAAGACATTTTCTTGATGATTTAGAAGTTTTTTGCTTTCTTGGCCAGTTTAAAATTAAACATTTTAATAAAGATCAAAGTATGTCAGTGTCTAAATACTCCCCCACTCTTTACTCCTGTTTGTATCAACTTGCTTATCTGCTGTCATCATTCATGTTTTACTACATTTACCTGTCTTATTGTAGTGGCTAGAATATAATATATACTGCTTTTGCAGTTTACTGGTTGATTTGGGGAGTAAAGATATTGCAGTGTTAAATTTTAAATAATAAATTTGACTTTCCCCCTACTCCTATGGCTACTAAGTTTATTTTTATTAATGTAAGAGGCTTTGATTTAAAGTTTACTGTTAAATTAACTCATTGTCATATTTTTATATTGTTACTTTTTGGGAACATTTCATAATTTTAACATTTCTTTATTTTTATTTTTTTGGGGAAAGGAACATAGCATTTAAAACACCTTTTAATATTAATTGCTGAATACATGTTCTCAATCAAATTCTTCAACTTAAACGGTTTCTAGGCCAATAGAGAAGTTCTGGGATTAGTGCATTGGATAGAAAATTTAGAAGATAATTTCTTTAAAAACAGTAATGATGAATTATTGGCATATAACTGGGGCATTTCAAAACATAATTATAAATTGAAAAAAAATGACAAAATTTATTTATAAATAAAAGTGGAAGTTTTGGAAAAACCAAGATACAAGTTATTGAAATAAATCGGCTTGCATTTTAAGGTTTCTTTGAGATAAGTATTAATGGTCAACTTAGAAAAGGTTGATTTAAAAATAATAGTACTTGTTAAAGTACTATGGGTCAAATAGATTTGCTTAAAATTTAGTATTAGATAGGAAGATGTGAGACCATATAACTGCTAATAAAGGATTATTGTTGCCTCCACCCCATTTCTCTAAAAAAGAGAAGAAAGTGCAATATAAAATAAAATGATTGCAATGGAACATTGTAAATATATAAAATTAATTATGATCAAACATTTACAAAAGATTCAAATTTTGGCATGAAATAACCTATAAGGAGTTGATATGCTGTTAGGTAAGCTGAATCAAACCATCAGTGTTGGATAAAACATAATTCTGTTCAAATTATTAGTATTAGATCAAAATACTTGAAAATACAGGGCGTCTCAAAATAGATGCAGCCCATTAATATGATGATATATTACTGAGACAAGCACAATGGTGGTCATTTGGAACATGTCCTGTAAAAAATACATACATGAGCTTGAGACATCAAATCAATGTTGGTTTTTTTTTATTTTTTTATTTTTTTTATTTATTTATTTATTTTTTTTTTTAATTATATCGGCTTTCAGGACATGCAATCTTTTGAGTTTCTTGTCTTGGTAACAAATCATTATCATATTATTGGGTTGCATCTATCTTGAGACAGTTTTGAATGATTTTGTCTCCAAATAAGTAGTGACAAAATATTTCCCCCTCTCTTGTCCAAAGCATTGTGATCCAGAATTGATAGTTGTACTATTTTCAAATCTAAAACAAAACACATTAGTAGGGTTATTAGCACTCACTTGGGTCTCCATGAATATCTAGACACCCTATATATAACTGCAAACAAATGATTATTAAATAAGAATACTTAAAATCATAATTGCTTGAATTATACGTGTTAGATAGGATTATTTGAAACCTTATAACTGTGCAAATTTTTGATAGGAATGCTCAATATTATAACTGCAAACGAATTGATAACTAATTAAAAGAAAAAGCAATAGATTTTTGAAAAGTTATTACAATGATTTTCGAATGAAGTGAATTTTGGTATTAAATGACTCATTAGGAGTTGATATATTGTTAAATAAACCAAACCTATTTGAATATTTTAGAATTTGAACCAATAACCATTGATTAAAAGCTTTCCCTTTCAACAAATTAAACTAATACAAAGATGCTTTTTAAAATTGTGAGAGATTTCTCTAATTTTTGTAATTGTTGTTTAGACCAAATCTACTTTTCCTCTTTTCAACTTCATAAGTTTTGTCTTTTATTTATTTTACAGTGTGAACTGTATCACTGGGTTGATATCCTTGACAAATTTGACGAAATACTGGAAAAGGCTTGTCAAAGCCATTCCTCCAGTAAATGGACTTTTGCTTGTGATGTAGCAGGCTATGAAAAGGTAAAGCCTTTTTCTGACACCCTTTCTTGACTCCAAAATTTTTTAGCAGCACTCCAGTTACTTCAAACTTTACCTTTAATTTTTTTTTTTTTTTTTTTTTATATATTAATTTTTCTCTATATTTTCTGTCTTTCTATTGAAGTTTTATCTCTCTCATATATATATGATATCAATAACTATTTCATGCTTCTGATATATTACGAATTTTTCTCATTTGTTTAGAGTTGTTCTTGATTTCTTTGACTATTATTTAAACTTTGCTTTTTATATATATATATATATATATATATATATATATATATATATATATATATATATATATATATATATATATAAATATATAAATTTTCTATTTTACTGTTTTTGTGTTTTAAGATAAAATTGTTGTGATTGTCAAGTATATATTTTTCATTGACTTTAATACCAGGAGTCTCTCTCCTTCAAATGCTAATTTAAATGCTCTCCATATTTACTGAACTTTCCTTACCATTACTAATAATTTTGAATGTAAAATCATTTTTGTAAAAATATTTTTTATCAAATTTTGGACAAACAGATTTTAGTTACTTAGTAATAACTTATTAAACAGGTTTTAAATAGCTTGGGATGGAAGGGATTTTTAATGAAGGGCAAGTTGTATATTTTTTTTCTCTTGGTAGACATCGGTATAAAAATTGATTGTATTATCTTTATGATTGGAGTGGAGTTATGAACCCATTTTATTTTCAGTTTACATTGTGACATTGATTTTTAGTTGCAATATTTTATCTTTTTATATTTAAGATTCTATTCTACTTATTTTTTTTCTTTCCTCAGCTGAAGGACCTTCTGCTACAGGTGCTGCAGTTTACAGCCCTGCTTATAGAGCACAGCTTCTCTCGGCACCTGTACAACTCTACAGAGTATCTGACTATCTTGCTGTCTTCATGTGATATGACAGTTGTGCTTGCTGTTCTTAATTTGCTCTATGTATTTGGGTAAGGTCTGTTTTGAAACACATTTTAATGTTTGGTATTTGTACTTCACATTTGTTGGTTAAAATCCTCCTCAGCCAAAATTGAACTTTGGATGTCGTCCAAATTTTTAATCAACATTACACCCATTCACTTTATTTTGTTTTTTGTAAGGTAGAATAGTCTGATTTCATTTGAACTGTTTTTATTTTGACCCCCACCCCCCGGTAAGTGTTTGTTAAAACTTAGTAATAGAATAAGCATTTAAAATTTTCTTCTGAACAATGTTCTATTTACTTGTTGTTTAATAGATTTTATTATAGAGACTCTGCAAAATGAGATGAAATAACTTTTTATACACATGAGAAACAATTTATAGTTGTGAAAAGGATTTTGTCAATATTGAATTAGAAGAAAAAAAACAAAGTAAAGATTAAATTCTTTAACTTGAGTTATGGTGTTTTTCCATCTAATAAAAGAAAAACTTGTAAAATAGATACGAAAATGAACTAAGCTGCTTCACTTGTCCAAAGAAATAAAAGAAAATAAATTTAAAGAAAAACATAATCTTTCAACTAGAATACTGTTAGTTCTGATACCTGGTTAAAATTGATTCCATTATCTTAATTTTTTTTATTTTATAAATTTAATTTGAAACTGACACATAGGAAATTTTCTGTTTTAGGGAATTGGTTGACATCAATTTACTTCCAAATAACTTTTTGTAATTATTTTGATTAAATCCGTTACCTGGAAGTCTCATCATTTTATAGAATAATTGAAATAAATTATCATGATTTAAAAGTTGTCAAATGGTATCAAAAACAATGTAAAATATGTTGAAATAAGGATAAAACTTAATGTACTTCAGTTTACAAGGACAGATTTTCTTGGTTATTAAAATGGAGATTTAGAAGACTTCCCAGCCTAAAAAATAAAATAGCTATATGTAAAATTCACTTTTAATTTCTGTAATCTTAAAATTTTGTTCTTATTAGTAATATGTAGTATAATTGGTTATTTACTTAATTACTTCATTCTTCTCTATAAAAGTTTCTGTAACAATTACTGTTTAACAGGTTTTGTATTTGGAAACTTGCTCAACTCCTAGAAAAGGCACCCAAACTTCAAAGAAAGTAGTAGTATAGGTTTATTTGCAACAATGACCTAGAACAGATTGAATAGGTTCTTTTTATCCAACCCCTACTCATTTAACTTTATAGCGATAAAATAAATGGAAGATTCATTTGCTTTTATTTTATTGCTATAAAGTTAGATATATAGAACCTCTTCAATCTGTTATAGAGCATTGTAAAAAAATAAATCTATAGTACTATTTTCTTTTCTAGTGGAGTAGTTTGTGAGCTAGTCTAGCAAACAATAGTGAGTAAATTTGATTATGAGTGTCCCATATTTCTGGCCTTGTGCTAAATTATTCAAAGCTTAGTGAATGATTACTTTCATTGTAAGATGATCCTTACCTTTTGTGACACTTATTGAAATCTTAGTTTATCACCAACCAATATGATCAAATTAAAATTTTTGTTTGGCTTCCAGCTCATTGACAGCTTTGACTGATGCCTTTTTTATACTTTACATTGCCAAATATCACTTCAAAATTTGCGCTTGGTGATTTTTAAAAAGAAAAAAAAATTGAAGCTGGAAACTTTTCTTTCTCCCTCTAATGTTTTTTGTCTATTTGTTGTAGAAAACGTTCCAACTTCATTACAAGACTTAGTATAGAGAAGAAGCAGACTTTAATATCCCGACTGACACATTTAGCTGAGGTAAGTAATATATTCCAATTGTAAAAACAACAGTTCTGGATAATTGTTAGTCTGCTTGCTGTTGGTTTGCCTATTTTAGATAGTTTACAAGATCAACTTTCCCACACACCATTGCTTCTATCAGACTGAAGCTATTGACTTAGTTTTCTATGTAAATAACACCTATTATCTCTGTTTACCTATCTGTTCTTACCTGTTGCATTGCATTTCTAATAACCCATGTAAGCAAAATATAATGTCTGATGTAAAAAGCTTCATTCTTGTTTTTGCTTTGTAATTTGCTTGTTTCCGACACTCAAGTCATTTCCTGTCTGTTAACTTAGAATACTGCTAAAAAAAAAATTACTATTTTTATTTTTTTTTTATATACACCGCCTTCAAAGGCGGTGTATATAAAGGCTTTTACTTTGTTGAAATCCCATTTGCTTTTATTAGATATTCAATTTTTAATAAAGAACTGTAGTTGTCAGGATTCAAATTCTATCACATGTTGACTCCTAATTTATTAGGAATTATAGTTTTTCAAAAGTTTACTCTTATGAAGAATAGTATTTTTGTAAGGCATTGGAACTGAAGAATAGCAAATCTGACATAAGCTCTTCTGTCCTGAGGTGCAATAATGCATATGCATGCAGTTGCAAGCTTGTCTATATGAGTATACATATATAGGTACACAGATGTGTATATAGTAGTATCAAAAGGATAGCTAAACAAGTTAACGAGGTTGGCAGATTTTAATAGCTAGTAAAATAGAAAGAGAAGGATTTCTTGATGGGAATGAAAGGTTATTTATTAAATAAACCCCCCCCCCAAAAAAAAACCCCTCTCCCTCAGTATCCTTAATAAACTAGGGTCTTCAACATTATTATGGTCAGAAGTCAGTAGCAAGGATCTAATTTTTAATGTATTTTTGTATACAAACTACAGAATTGGGACTCCTTTTCCAGAAGTCAAGACTCCATATATTCAAAAGAGCAGTTTGAGTCTCTGGTAGTAAGCCGTAGTAAGTCATTTAGAGACCAGTAGCAGTTTGTGAAAGCAGCAGTTAGGTTGGATGCTGGGAGGGAAGGCTGCCAGGCAAAAATTAATCCTTCACCCTTTCTGCTATAGTTGGCAGCAAGAATAATTAAAGTCCAGTGTTATGCAATTTGGAATGGAATAGAGAACTGATCAGTTCTCAAGCTTCATACACTGTCCCACAGGGTCTACTCAACTTGGGTTGAAAAGCCAAGTGGTATATAAACTATCAACCTACATGGATTGTTTGAAGCGTAAATAAAGACTATGATGCAAGTGTATTCTCGGATTTTGTGTGTGAAGAGTTGACCCATGATTTATGGTTTTGACCCAAACTGGCAGCCAACTCTATTTTATTGTTTGTTTTTAAATAATTCTAAAAAAAGATGAGATGCTTATTTGAACTGGCAAGACTGGAGAGGCTGTAGATCAATATTGCCACAAATCATTAAAAATGTATGATTTATAATTGGAAAGATTTCATTTAGAAATTTTTTGGTGGATGTAAGTTTTTCAGCTTTTTTATTATAATAATAGAAAAAAAAATCTTTCTATTCATTCATAATCCTATTATTCAATCATCAGGGTTTTTCTTTACTTGGCTTTCCATGACTTTTCAGTAAAATTTAAGTCTAAAATAAAACTTTGATTCAATAAATTTAAGAGCTTTAACTTGTTGGATCTCTTGACTAGATAGGAAGTGATATGTATAACCAATGATCCTGTCCAATTATAGATAAAAAGGCATCATGCCATGTCCAAATTTTCATAGACTTTGGATGTTAGGTTAAGATCTGTCAACTCCAATCATTTAGAGATAGATCTGCGATGATGGTGAGTGTTGAGTTGGTCTGGACAAACTCTATAGCTTTCATGATCCTCCACCCTTCTGCCCACTTGTTTTTGATCACAGGGAGGTGAGTCAGTTAGTATTGCTGGATGACGTATGGCTGTCACTTAGTGGCTGCACTGTGTGTGTATGTATGTATATATATATATATATATATATATATATATATGAAACATGACTAGTTGATGTATAGATTTTAGAATTGTTTCATATAATTCTGTGATAAAGTAGTTAGGCAAATTTCTGCCTAATACTGCTAACTTTTGTGACACTGGATTTGGGGTGAGGGTAAATTTCTTGGCTTGTAAGTTTGGCTCAAATCTAAGTTTCTGGTGGTTTCCTCAAATGTTTTAGAGTCAAGTAACATCTGGAAGGTGATTCAAGCTGCCAAAATCTCTGGCTTATGTGGAGGTTAGCTACAAACCGGTGTGGAGCTGATTGGGTATGGTGTTAGTTAATTTCTCTTTTTCAGATTGGCAATCCATTTAAAACAAAATTTTCATTTTCTGCAAAATTCATGATCTTTCATTATTCAGGGAATTTGTCAACCCCTTTTTAGTAGTTAGAGGGTTAGTACATCCCTCTTAACTCCAACTTTAATCTTTATCTTTCACCTTTACTTGGTAGAGTGGTATCATGGAGTGCCTGTATTTCTCCTACCTTCTCTATTTTTCACCCGACTCTCTTCTTTGGGTCACTCCAACTGTCTTTGACATCTAATTTTCAAAATAACCCAATTGGCTGGGGTTGAAGAATATGCAGACTGCTTCCTTGCAGAGTGGTGAACCCCCCTCCCCTGACTGTCCTGGATATGACACTAAACAATCTGATGGAGAGGTTCCAGGAATGTGGAATACTCCTTCATTGCCATCACTCACAGATCCAGTGATAGCACCTGATAGGGTCTTATCTATGGGTCAAATCGAACTAAACTGAACTTTAGCTCAACTGAATTGTTTGAAATAGGACTGTTTTGATATTTAAACTGCATACTTATGCTAAACTAAATTATTTGAATTAAAACTTTTACATTTAACTCTGTATTGCCCAGTTGGCTGGAGCTGTAGAATACACAGACTGCTTCTTTGCAGAGGGATAAGACTTCTCCCACCCCAGTATCCTGATTATGACATGAGACAATCTGATGGTGAGGTTCCAGTATTGCTGGAACTTTGGGGAATACTAAGTACCCCTTTATTGCCATTGCTCCCAGGTCAACTCTGGCCCGGAGTAATAGCACCTGGTAGGGTCCTATCTATGGGTCAAATAGAACTAAACAGTGTAGTTATGCTAAACTGAACTGTTTGAAGTAGAATTGTTTTTAAATAGAACTAAACTGTACTTTTTGAAATACAACTGTTTTGACATTTAACTCCTAAACAAAAAAACTATATTTATACTAAACTGAATTGTTTGAAATTTAATTTGGTGTTAAATGACCCAAAAAGAGTTGATACACTGTAAAACAACCAAACCTAATTTTTAAAATGCATGGACAAATATAAATCAGATGCTCAGTTTCTCTTAACAGTGGCTTTTCAACAGAGCACCTTTTGTCACGTGATGTTAACCATATGCCCTATCCTGTCTAGGACTCGGGATACTGGCTGTTTGCTTAACACTTTATCTTTGAATATCTTCCTCTTCATAATACTTTATTTTCAAAACAATGTTCAAATGTGCTTATGATTATATCTTGTTAATCTGATCCTCAAAAGAAAGAGGCAGCTTGAACTTTTTGTGTCGTATCTACTTTTAGGAATCTCCAGTTTCTAATTCTCTCTTTGCCTACTTATAAATTATCGTCTTTAACCACCCCAAGTCCACAGTGTCACATTAAGTCTAAAAGTAACAGGCATGTAGAAATATACTGCATGGAGAATTTCCCACCCTTGTTTTATGATCATTTGCAACATGAGGATGTTTGTTATCATGCAAACAAAATCAGTTGATTTGCTTGCCTAGAAAGCTTCCCATCTCTTAATGCACCATTCAGATTACCAAATTGTCAATGTGCAGTAAGTTTCCTATTCCAGCATTTTTTTTCTTAAAAAAAAAAAAAAAATTTCTTTTAAATCTCACTAAATGCAGAAATAGATTTCATTTAGGTTAAGATGTTGAAGGCTACCTTTCATCTAACTATGATTTGTTTGGTATTTTCATAATAAATCAGCTTTTCATTACCAGTGACTATATTGTTTTAAAAAAGTGATGCCTCATGTCAGAGAAATGGCTGTTTACACCATGTTCATTTCCATAAGTGAAATTCATACTTCTGGGTGTTTTTAGCTTATAAGTAACATACAGTTAAGCTATTGCATAAGCACCAAAAGATTATGAACTTAAGGCACTTAAATTGTTCCACAAAAAGTGTGAAGCTGGTGGTGGGAAGCTTTTTTTCTTAATCTAATATACTTTCTCTTAGCCACTCATCTGTTATGTCATATATGAAGTTGATCTTTGATTTCAACACTGGAGTTTTTATTGTATGTCTTTTTTCTCCAGAGTTGGGGTGGAAAAGAAAATGGATTTGGCCTTGCAGATTGCTGCAAAAATATTCCAGTTTCAGTAAGTGTCTCACCTGTGTGGGGAATTTGGTCCCCCTTTGTTTTCTTGGATTAACATTCTGAGTAATGAGGAACTAGCTATTAACTAAATTTTTTAGTGTAATTATGCCATTTAAGATAGCTGCAATTTCTTAATTTTGATTTTTAACAATTTTACTGATTCACTTCTAATGTGTTAAGAATTTCAGCTGTAATAAACAAGAAAATTTATTTGGGGGGAGTTTAAGTATTAATTTTCAAATTTTTATGTATTTGAAGCCTAATTTGTGATTCATCAATTGTTACTCATTAAACTAACAATTTTGTTTAAATTTAAAAATTTACTGAAGATTTTAATGGTGCTTTATTCATAATTATTTCTCATCAGTGTAATAGTGATTGTAACTTTGTAATTGTTTTTGTCTTGTAGAACTTTTCTCCCAGTGCCACAACCTTACATTTTGAATTTTATGCTGAAAACAAAGATGACAAAAGTGGAAAAAAGGTATGTATTTCATATCTACATAGGATTGTTTCTTAAAGTTTTTTAAAGTTTTGAATTTGGTCTCCTCTCATACTAACCTTTCCAGTTGGTTTATTCAAAAAATTCTCTTGAATCTTGTGAAGCCTCTTTTTTTTTTTTTTTTTTTTAGTTAGTTTTCATAGTTCTTTCATGGATTTTAATTAGAGGATAACAAAGGTATAACAAGATTTCTGTCATGGGACCAATGTAACCCTGTTTTCTTTGGTCACTGAATTAATATAACAGATGATTGTTACAGCTGGTATCTCGTCACAGGTATCAATATAACAGGTTTATTTCTGTACACTTAGGGCGTGATTCTGTAAGATTTGGATAATTCTTCTAATTATTGTGGTAATTATATTTCTTACTTTTCCATGTTCATCCATATCTAAAAAATAATCATTAAAAAAGGAACCAACTCTGTCAAGATTCATCAAAGGTTTATTTAATGATAAAAGTTTTTATTTAAAAAAATTTTTTTTAAAAATGCTAATTGACTGTCCCATTTCCTCATGTGTGTGTGTGTGTTAACTTAGCAGTCCTTTGCTTTTACGGTTGGCTTCTCTCTCTTGGAGTGTAAACTGGTTTGTGCAAATCTTTCAGAGTAAACCTTTTGGCAAAGTCCCAAACAAAACTTTGGAGTGAGGTTTCTCTCTCTCTCGCTCTCTCTCTCGCTCTCTCTCTCTCTCTCGCTCTCGCTCTCGCTCTCTCTCTCGCTCTCGCTCTCGCTCTCTCTCTCGCTCTCGCTCTCGCTCTCTCTCTCGCTCTCGCTCTCGCTCTCTCTCTCGCTCTCGCTCTCGCTCTCGCTCTCTCTCTCTCGCTCTCGCTCTCGCTCTCTCTCTCTCTCTCTCTCTCTCTCTCTCAGTTCAGAGCACAAATTGACTTGACAGACCTAAAGTGCCAACTGATTCTGTGTTCACATGCTTGGGATTATATACACATATTGTCATAAAGGATCAATGAACTCCACAGCTGATTTCTCTCATGAATCATTATTTTGCATGTTTATCAATGAAGGATTGGAAACCCTTGCTGAATTTTCATCACTGTCCATTTTTGAAGCACTCTCTCATCATGCCTGCTTAAAACTGCCTGAAAAAAATTTTCAAATTTGATTTTGATCTGTCCTCCTGGTTATCACCCTTCCAATTATTTAATAAAGGTCCTTAGGGTTTTTCTGAACATTATTCTACTTTTTGTCACTTCAAGTCTCCATTTTATTACCAATACAAAGGTATCCTGTAGAAACTAAAACAGACACAGACTAGCCAGGTGATGTAGCACTTCTGCCTGAGCCGAATCCCTACTGCATAACCCAGAGCAAGCAGGAACATAAATAAAACAGTTCATATATTTTAAACAAGAAAAAGCCATCTCCATAAGAACTTACATTACCTCTGTGCAGACAGTGGATGTAGTTTGGAAGACTTGCTGGGAGCTATGGATAGAGAGGCAGAGAAATCCATGCTGTCAGAGGGACTTGATAACAAAGGGTGTGTCGCATGCTACTCATGGCTCCATACATAGTAATGCCTGCACCATGGTCAGCACTCAGTTATAGCATTATAAAACTGAATTTAAAGTCAGTTGTTTTTAAAAACTTTTTATTATAGAGAATCTCTAAAATTATGACTGAATTGGCAAATTAATAAATATTACTCTTTAGAAATTATATACTGATTTCATTCAAATGGCCCAACAGTAAATTTTGTAATTCAAGATCACTGATGAATGGTTAGTATCCTGATATTGAAGTTGTTTGTGTTGCAAGTTACTTATCCTCCCTCTACACAATATTTTGTCATTGTAAGATGCTTTGTTTAATCTTTATTCCTAGTAATTGAATATTGCTTTACTGATGAACTGATATCCTTAATCTTGGTTCCAACCACTGATTGCTTTGGCACCTCAGTAGTCTAAATTTAAACAATTTATGAAGCTGGATAGATATTTACTTATTAACTGCCTGCTACCTAACAAATCCAACTTTAAAAATGTTTTCTTGGCTATTTTTAAAAAATAGGACAAGAACCTTGAAACTAAACTGTAGATTTGTGACCTACTTGTAATGTTTGATTTTGTGAGATGTTTTTATTTCTAGAAATATTTTGCCTTAGTTTCACCAGGCATGAACAATCAAAATAGTGTTACACCAAATTTTAAAAAATGACTAGTTCAATAGTTTTTTTCTAATAATTGAAGATAGTTTTTCTTTTTGTTGTAATCATAGCAATAATTAAGATAGAAACTAGTTTTGTCTGATAACTGTTAATCAACAAAATAGTGAATTTACTCTTTATAATAGAAATTGAAACTTTGCTTGTTGGAAACTTATAGATTGTTGTATTTTAGGGCTCTGCCAATGTTGTCACCTGTATTCATATGGAAAGTGTGGACAAATGTGGAAAGATGCCATCAGATATTATGGAGGAACTAATCAATAGTTTCAACATCCCAGAAGACAGACAGGTGAGATTAAGTGCATTCTTTCTTCATCATTGTCAGTATTTTGAACATAACTTTGTTTTTATTGAAAACCTATTTTAAACATTTTGTTTTTAATTTTGAACCCTGGCATTACATTTCAAAAACTTAATGAAAACCTTTCAAAGCAAATGAAAGATCTAGATTTACATATAAATCAGATTAATAAAATTTTCTGATTATCAGAATTGTTTAATGTATGCTATTAAACAAAATAACATGAAAAATTTGCTTGTTTGACTTATTTTCTTCAGATGCTTCTTTATACGCACATCAGACTGGCTTATCTGTTTTCAAAATATGAAGCAAGGATACAATGTGTACAAGCCAGGTTGCAAGCACTGTCTGTACTTGGTAAGTTAATTACCTATAAACTTTACATATATTTAAACCTCCCATTTAAGAATGAAATCTCATTTGTCTATAATTTTAAAACCTTATTAAAAAAATTTTTTTATTTGAACCCCCCACCCCACCCCTTCAAAGTTTGCACTTTGATCAAAATATCAAATCTTATAGATTTATGTAACAAATTTACAATATAGAACATTTTTTTTTTTTCAATTTTTACATAATTACCATTCTATATATTCAGTTTATTCAAATGCCATCCAAGACAACATGAATGCATTATTATATCCTGGTCTTATTGAAGAACTGGTGGATATTGTTGAACTTAATGACATGGATATTGTGGTAAGTCCAGATTTTTTTTAATTTTTTTTTTTTTCCTCCTAAGTAAAGGATTTTTAGTGTCCCAATTTTTCATTTTATGTTAAGCACTCTGTTAAAATATGTAAACATTGTGTATTGATTAATGGAAGTCAGTAACTTTCCTGACTTGGACTAGAAATAATGCCAGATTGATACTTTGAATCGGCTTCAATTTAAGATGCATAAGAATGTTGATAATGCTGTCATTTAAGATAAACTGTAATGTTTAAAAATTGTTCTACTTGTGATTCAAATAAGCACTGCTTAATAATATTTATTAAATATCTAAATATGTAGGTTGCCTCTCAGGCCAGTTATTGGTAGAGCTTTGAAATCTTGATTACCAGATAAAACTGTTTGAATATTGTATTAATTCTTACAATAGAACTTTGTTCCTTTCTTGTAGGATATAAAGGCAGCTGCTTTGCGAACACTAACTTCAATAATACATTTGGAGAGAAATCCAAAGTAAGTTATTAATTTTTTTCCCCCCCCCTCCACTCCTTAAAATTTAACAGCCATGTAACTCAAGATAGTTGTTTTTCGAATACCATCCTGATTGTCTTTTTTTTTCCCCCCCTTATAGATTGAATGCAATCATTGATGCAACAGGAGCATCTCTTTATCATGGCTTCTTGCCAGTTTTAGTGAGAAACTGTATACAACGTATGATAGGTAAGTAGCATATTATATACAATTATTAATGATCTTGGGAGTGGGTGTTGTAAGATTGGAAATTTTTCTAATTGTGGGAGCATAACATTTTCAAAGTCTAATTAAACATTTTTGCAGAAGATTGTATTGACAGTAATGTGTTAATTATGGGAAAGAACTTTATTATGTAATAAAGTATTTGGTCATCTCTGAACCAACTTGCCAAGATGTATTGAGTTAATTCTTTAAATAGGATTTAATCAGTTTGTCAAAGTAATTTTTTTTTGAAAAAGAAAAAATCTGAAATTACTTGACATCTAAAATGGTCTTCTTCACTAGTCAATTGAGATTTCATTTTTAAGTTTTGCTATCTAAGCTGCTTTTTCTTTTCAGATCCTAACATGACTCCATTCCCACAACTGTTTGCCACAGCGTTGTTTTCTTTTCTTTATCACCTTGCCAGTTATGAGAGTGGTAAGTTAAAAATTTCATTCATCAATTCTGATCATATTATTTTCTTACTTTCCTGATATGTTATCTAAAGCAAATTTCATTCTTTTACAGTTTCCTTTTAGCTGGCTTGAAATTAAACAAATTTTTGTATTGAAATCCAAAATTATGAACAGTCATCAAAGTATTAACAACTTAATAGCTGTATACAGTGCATTCCAACATTTTATACAAATAAGACAAATTACAATAATTATTAAACTAATGGTTGGAATGTCATGAGATTTTGGTCAAATAAGTTTTTAGTGTAGGTAGAGTATCTTGAAACTTTAGGTTGCAGTATGAAACAATTGAGTTTAGTGTGTTTGTGTAATATATATATATATATATATATATATATATATATATATATAAATTTTCTTTTCTTTAAGACTATTCAACTTTTAAATAAAAACTGTTTTTGGTTTGTCATTGCTCAAACATGCTTTTTAGCATATGTTGTATAAAAATTGAAATGGCAGTGATGAAGTAATATTGCCAAAATGGATTCCCCTCCTCCATTATTACACAGGACAGTCTTGATTATGCATGTCACTCTTGCCAAACTTTTAGCTGAATTCAAATACATAGATACAGACATTGATACCCTTTCATGTCAGAAACACTTAAGTAATCAGAAGATATTGAAGTCTTGGGCTTATTCAAAATTTTAGTAACAGTTTGTAGATTAAAGTATAAGATTCTAATTCTTATCTATGTTGTGGAGTTTTTTCTTCCCTCCCCCTCTCTCTCAGAGAGGTTTTAAGTAGTGGACTTGAAGTTTAAAATCTGATAAGATCTGCTTAATCCTAAAGTATTTTTTTCCTGTATTATATTGTTTTAACTATATTTTAAAAAATGATCTAAATCCATCAATATTTAGGTTATAGTGTGTGGAAACTCTGTATTAGGAATGTTGTTTTAAAACAGGACCAAGATGAAATTAAGCAATACCTTTATTGTTGAATTGATCAGACCTCAATTGATTTAAAAAAAAATTTTTTATTTTTTTATTTTATTTTTTTTAAGGGGGAGAAGCCTTGGTATCGTGCGGCATGATGGAATCCCTGTTGAAAGTGATTAACTGGTACGGTGAAGGCCAGGAACATATAACTGTAAGTGAGATAAATCAATAACTTTAACAAAAGTAAAATGAGTCTCTTGATTTTACTATAAAACCTAAAGAAAAAATGAACTATTCTTTTCTATACCGCTGTGCTTTTGTTTGCGCTTGTCTCCTTTTCAGATGATGATTCTTAATTTCAGTCATCAGTAGAAATTATTTTATGGATTAATGTTAAATTCCAATCAGCAAAATTTTAACTTTTTTCCTTCTTGGTAAACAAATGACTTAATTGTTAGTGTTAAATAACAATACTTGAAAAAATTTAACTGTGTGCAAACAAATGATTAATAGTAAATAGAATTATTCATATTAGATAGAAATGTGAAACCATTTAACCATGTGCAAAAAAAAAGAGTTGAAGCTCATCTAAAAATGTTATCTACAAAATGTGTTGAGAAATCATATTTGATATATAAAAAGAATTTGTCATTGAATAACCTCCAATAGTTGATATGCCATAGAACTAAACGAAATTTTTTTCCTCTTTTAGTTTGTGACTCGAGCTGTACGAGTTGTAGATCTCATCACCAACATGGACATGGCGGCTTTTCAAGGCCATGGTGGTCTAAATGCATTTTTAAACAGACTTGAGGTGAGTTGAATTACTTAAACATATTTGTTTCTGTGTTCCCAATCCCTGTTTCTCATTGGTAATGAACAGATTTGTGTATGCAGTATTGCATTGTATTCTGATTTCCCAAAATATTTTGTTGCAAATTATTTTTTTACCAAAAATAATAAAAATCCTTGGGCTTAAAAAATTGGATTTTTTTTAATGGTAGAATATGAAAGTGGTGAATCTTAATTTTGATTTTTTTGATTGAAAAATAGTCAACATTTTAATCATGTACTTGACTGATAAAATTGTCAAGCAGGTTCTGATAAAATAGTTGCATATTTCTCACGTATACCCGGACTTTTGAAAACTGCTGTTTCAAGAGATGGATAGGTCCTTCCTACTTGAAAGATTGGCATAATATCTTTTATCATTTTATTAACCTTAAGCTAATTTCAGTAAATATCTAATTGTCAAACATCTTGGAAGTAAATGTTGTGCACTATAACATTTCATTTGAGTTCTAAATATTTTGATTTTTTAAATTTTTTTTTATTTAATCGTATAAAAGGGTTTTTCAACTACTGACCCACTTGTTGATTCTTCTATTTCATTTATAGCATGAGGTAAATGTATGTCGAAAAGAGCAGCCTTTTGTCATTAGGCCAGCTAAATCTCATGACAATTCAATGGATGTGAATCCAGAATCTCCATCAGCTATGGAGACTGACAACATTCGCCAGGTTGACAACATAGAAGCTTCTACTTCTGGTACCTCTTCGCCTAAAGTTGATATTCAAGAATTAAAAGTTGGAAAACCTGGTAAGTTTTTCTTTCTAACTTTTTTTCAATTTGATGAATTCTCTTGGAGGATTTTACTGAACATTTTTCAAATGACTTGTTTGTTTAAGATGAAGTTGTAATAAAATCGGGATATCTTGTTTTGAAAGGTGATTGCACTTGAGGGGCATGTGTTTTTTATATATATATATATATATATATATATATATATAAATCTCATGAACATTTTTCATTCTGCTTACTCTATACATAGATCTTTTGTTTCTCTCAAATGCTTCGAGTAATAAACTTATACTATTTAAATGCAAGAGGTAGTCTTTGTGTGTAGTGGCTAATGTTTGATATCCCTCAGTGTACATAGCAAGCAAGTTTGAGGTAGTGTTGTGCTATTATGTTCACTTTTGGATTAAATACCTTTGGGAAAGGTAGGAACTGCCTTATCTCCCCAGCAATAGTTTAAATAATACTGCTACTGTCCATCTATAATGATGGCTTTGACATTAAATAGTTCATTATGGTTGATATGCCATTAAACAAAGAAATTGGACAGTTTTTCAGCACTTTTGAGTAGCTGAGACTCAATTCAGCTTTTAAAAGATGAATTGAATCTCAGCTACTCAATTTTTGTGTGAATGTAGATCTATTGTGCTTTTTAAAGTTAATTTTCAAATGTATTTAAAACAAGATATCTTAATTTTTGTCTGGGTTTATTTCATGTTGCTTTTCTATATAAGAGCTTTTTCAATCTTCTGGTTTAAAGTTTCTTTATTTGCATAACTCTTTCTCATATAACGAACCATCATTTGTTAAAAACAACTTCATTTGATTGAACAAATAAAAATTATCCAATACTTTTTAAACTTGTTAATCTTTAAATTGTTTCTTTTTAAAAATTTCTTTTAATTTCAGGTGTACAGTGTTTCCCCCAAAGAGCTGCACTCCTAAAATCCATGTTGAATTTCTTAAAGAAGGCCATTCCAGATAGTTCTTTTTCTGAAAGTATTAGGCATCGTAAGTTTCTTAAATCTAAGTTCCCACTCCTACATACCTTGTCAACTTGAATACAAAACCTTTGATATCATAAAATTTGAATTAACAAAATCTTAAACTTTGAATTTCAGTGATGGATGGTTCTCTCCCACAGTCTTTGAAACATATTATCAGTAATGCTGAATATTATGGGCCATCATTGTTTTTGTTAGGTGAGTGTTTTATTACTTTTCTATTTATTATAGATGTGGTCAGTTTAAATGATGAGCTTGTGAAACAATTGTCTAGAATATTTATCATAGCTGTTAAGACTTTTAGAAAAACAGTTTTGATATCTTGTTTTCAGTTAGGGGTTTGTCAATTGTGATTATCTCAATGTTTTTTGTTTTGTTTTTTAACTGACATAGCTTGGGAATTTATGAGCTCTTTATTTGTATAACAGTATTGGGAAGGGGTGTCTGAAGCACAGTATATTATAATTCTGTAAAATCTGTATCAATCAGAACCTGATTTCTTCTGGTGTTGAAAGTTTGCTGTTATCTAGTATTGTTGTTTTTTTTAAAAAAAAAATTTTATATAATAATAAACTGATGTTTGACTGTATGGCACTGGTTTGCTGGAAGAAAGTACTGGATAGGAAATTGATTAGCCAAGTCGGCTGGGGCTGTAGAATACACTGACTGCACCTCTGCAGAGGGGTAAGACTCTCCCAATGAGTGTCCTGGATATGACACTAAACAATCTGATGGTGAGGTTCCAGTAATGCTGGTGCTTTGGGGAATGCAGAGTACCCCTTCATTGCCATTGCTCCCAGGTTCACTTTGGCCCGGCATGGTGGCACCTGATAGGACCCTATCTATAGGTTAAATAGAACTAACGGCATACTTATGCTAAACTGAATTGTTTGACTAAACTGAATAGCTTGAAATAGAAATGTTTTTGATAATTAAACCGTAATTACATTTAAACTGCATGCTTATGCTTAACTGAATTATTTGAAATGGAACTGTTTTTTGACATTGAAACTGTACTTACACTAAACTGATTTGTTAAATATAGAACTGTTTGACATTTAACTGTGTGTAAACAAAATCTGTACTTATGCTAAACTGAATTAGCTGAATTAGAACTGCTTGACTAAACTGAATAGCTTGAAATAGAAATGTTTTTCACAATTTAACTGTACTTACATTTAAACTGCATGCTTATGCTAAACTGAATTGTTTGAAATAGAACTGATTATTTACATAAAAAAGGTATTTGGCATTAAATAACCAACAAAGGTTGATATGCCATAAAACCCGACCAACCAGGAAATTGATTAACATACTGTTGAAATCTTACAATAGTCTGTTCAGTTAAACTCTGGCATTCACAATCTATGCACCTTTCTATTCTTAATTGCTGAGGCAGTGCTATGATGATGCTATACTTTAATTTAGCTGCTACCCTGAAGAATCATTGACTAACAAAGTCTGCCATAGACTGGATAATCCTCACAGGATTATCCAGTGACAGCAGTTCATGACTTGAAAGGACTGATTAACTCATTCTTTTCTGCTTTGTATATTAGCTTTGTTTTGCATATTTCAAATTAAGCAATTTTTGGTGACCACCAGTAAGGATCACTTAACTACAAAATACTTACAGTGAGTTAATATCATTAAGGAATTTAGATCGATAATAAATGTAGATAAATGTTTGATATTCAATTTTGGATCCCTTATTCATGCCAGCTTCATTCATATCAGTGGGTTAAGTGTAATTTTGCTGGAATTTACTAGATCTATACCAGATTCAATTCTCACTAATTGTAATTATGATTTCCATTTATGATTCCTAATTATGATTTCCAAACTTTTTTATTTAATTCTAAGATCTATATTTCTCTGTTGATGTTCTTCTTTATAAAGATCAAGTCATTCAATATCCTCAAATCACTCAAAGGTATTCTCATGCACTAACAGTACTATCCTGTTGTACTTGTTGCCCCTTTTCCAGCACTCTTGAGTTTTGAATCGCTTGTAGAACTCAAAACTTTTTAAAAGCATTTAATCACTTGAGATTTCTTGATAAAAAAAAAGATTCTCTAGATAAAGAAAATAAAACTATTAATCTTATGAAGTTTAATAACTTTGGTCTTTTTGCAGCCACTGATGTTGTTACAGTTTTTGTGTTCCAAGAGCCGTCCCTGCTGTCATCACTCCAAGATAATGGCCTTACAGATGTTGTGCTTCATGCTCTCTTGACAAAAGATGTAAGGGTTTTATTTTTTTTTTTTTTAAATAACTTAATTTGACTCTGATTTTCAACATGAACACTGTTGCTCTTCAGAAAAATTGAAAATACAAATTTTAATTTCCCTGTGATGCTGATTTAATTACTTAAACTAAGTTTTTGTTAATAAAGGTTTATATTAAAATAAAATTTGAAATTAAGTTCTCTATCATGACTTGTTTTTGAAGTTAGTTATTAGTAAACTAGTTTTATACTTAAACTTGTAACTCTTTACTACAAAATGTTCAATTATGCTACAAAACCTAAACTACTATCAGTGCATTTAAACTATCTTGCAGTTTGGTAGAATATTGATTTTTTTTTTTTTTTTTTTTTTTTAATTGTTTTTAGGTACCTGCCACACGGGAAGTGCTTGCTTCTTTACCCAATGTCTTCAGTGCTCTCTGTCTGAATGCAAGGGGATTGGAAGCTTTTGTTCAATGTCGACCATTTGACCGGCTCTTCAAGGTACTTCTTTCTCAAGATTATTTGCCTGCCATGCGGCGCCGTCGGAGTTCAGATCCATTTGGTAAGACTTTTTTATCATGCTGGATTAAGTATGTCTGATAGAAACATACGTGTTAAAAAAACAATTTTCCAAGTGTTATTTGAAATTGAATTGCATTGTAAGAAATAATTAGGGATCTTCTACAAAAAAAAATTTAAGCTCAAAGTGAAGAAAGCCATTGGATTATATCCATAATAAAATTTTTATCAGTTGACAAAGTTCAAATTGGAGAATGTAACATTATGTGATAACTTAAGTATTGAAACCATATTATTTTTTAATCAATGTTTCTGCACAAGTGTTTATCATTGAAAATTAAGTACTCTTTACTGTAGTTGAAAATTACATCCCTCTTCTCTCTTCAATATTCAATTTTTTTTCTTTAAAATGTTAATGAATTATTTATGTAGCAAAGAAAAAGTGAATCGTTAATTTTTTGTCTTTCATTTTTAAATGGCAAATTTAAAAATTTTCCCACCTTCCCAAGGAGACACAGCCAGCAATCTTGGTAATGCCATGGATGAATTGATGCGGCACCAACCATCACTCAGGACAGATGCTACCAAAGCTACAATCAAGGTATCTTTTATTGGTGTACATTATTTGATTTCATAACTATGTGATTGCATTTTCAATTGATAGTAAAAGCATATTTTTGAAAAGTTTAATTTTTGTAGCTATGCTCTTATTAGATAGCAAGTTAAAAAATGGTAACATGTTTACAACACAAAGATGAATGTATGTTTTTTGAAAAATCAATGTTCTAGAACAGGGCATAATTTTCATGATTTCTTTGTAAGGAAAGATTTTTGTTTGATAGGCATTTATTCTAAACTCTTCATAATTAAGATTAAAAATAAGTCTGTCCTTTCCTACTCTTCAAACTCCTAAATCCTTTAATTTTTCTTTATTTGCATCACTAATGAAAATCCTGTTTTCATTTGTAGCTACTTGAGGAAGTGTGTGCAATGGGTCAAGATTTGAAATATATTTGTCAAAAGCCCCAACCAAAAGCAGAACAGTCACAGAATGCCTCTCCCCGATCACCACAACCTCCTGATGGAGGTGGGTCATCGGATGAGGATGATGAAGATGATGATATGGCCAGCACTGCAAGTCAGAGCAGTGGAGCGAAACAGCTGTTAGCTACAGAGCAGCAAGCTCAGTGAGTATTTCTCTTGGAATTTTTTTTCTGCTCAATCCTTTAGTGCAAACTAAATTTCATTCATTAAAATATGCTAAATCCTAGTTTCAATATAGCTTTGTGTTTGTTGATTTTTGGTAGCTTTTAATTTAATTCCCTAAATTATGAAATATATTTAACATTAATCTTATTTACCCTTCTTTCAGGAATTCTCAAGAAAGACTTGCTATACCTTTAATGGATTATATTCTGAATGTGGTAAGTATTTATGCTTTCTTATGAAATTTCCTAATTTTTGGCTTACTTTTGGAACATTAAAAAACTTTTTTCCCTAATATCAAGTATTTATTGTTTATAAATCTTTTTGTTAATGATTTTATGTGAAATTGTTTATATCATGGAGTTTAACATATTTACTTGACAACTTTTTTTTTTACCCCCAGATGAAATTTGTAGAAGCCATCTTGAGTAATAACACCACAGATGACCATTGTCGTGAGTTTGTCACACAGAATGGTCTCTATCCTTTGATGGGAATTCTAGGTCTTCCAAACCTCCCTATAGATTTTCCTACATCCCCTGCATGCCAAGCTGTTGCCAGTGTGTGTAAGGCTATTTTGGTAAATATTTATTTATTTTTAACCATAAAATATGATAATCAACGAGATAGGCATTATGACTAAAAAAATTTTGTTAGCCAATTAACTTCCTCTTGAGTCAATTTAAAGATTTCATATTTGACTAAGTATAAATCCAGTATTTAAAGTTTTTTTTAATCTTTTAAGCTGTTTTTCTAATTAAGTTTTTTTTCTATGATTAGACCTTATTGCAAACTTTTCTGGTGGTTGGGAATTTAACAATTTGAATTTTTGACTTCATTTAACTTATTAATGAACTTTTAATTCCAGTCATTGTAAAAGATTACAAATAGATTTTGTAATTTATTTTTGTTTAAATTTGCTCCTATGCATATTTTATTAACTATTTGTGTAGTGCATTCAAGAAAATTTTTCCATTTAACTTTGAAATAAATGGTACTTAAAATTTTGGGTATTTTACATATAACTGCGATCTGTGGGTTTTAAAGGAATAAAATAAAAATGTTTCCCTTGGTACTTTATTTTTGTTTAAATTTTTGTATAACTTTTTCTGTGTATAACTTAAAAATCTTATGCATTGCTTCTGTTTTACTTCAGTCTTTTTGAAGATTTACAATTTTAAATCTGACTTCAATATTTGATAAGAAATCACTTGAATTTTTTTCCTTTTGCTAGACCTTATCACGTGAACCACAGGTGTTAAAAAAGGGCCTTCTTCGATTGAATGAAGTGTTGGAAAGTTTGGAAAATCTGCATAAGCCACTGCCTCGACCAGGTGGTTCCCTTCTGCTCCGAGAACTTGCTCTGGCCTCCCACATCCCGGATGCCATCTATTGCCCTCAAGCAACACCTTTGTTACACTCCCTTTCTGCTGCCCATGCTTATGTCATGATGTTTGCTCATGTTTGTCGAATGGGTCAGGTAAGTTGCTTTTAATTACTGTAACAGTAAAGCAGCATGAACCATTGCATGATCCCAACACTCACTTTATTGCAATATTTTAGTTTACTTTGATTCAAGCAGTTGCAAAGCTGGTAATTCAAATTTCCATGCTACTAAAGACATTATTTGAATATACTAATTGCAATAATTTTTCATTAAAAATTAGATGGTAAGAATTCTTATTTGGTGAAAGCTGTAAAATCAATTACCTTAAATTTTTACATTACTTGCTATGTAACACTATGAATTTAATTTAAGTCATGTTTCTTTGAATATTTCAGAGTGATATCCGCACAATTTCTGTGAGTCACTGGGGTTCAGAGTTGGGACTTCAGGTTTTGACAGGGTTGAGTCGCCTTTATTGTTCTCTTGTTTGGGAAAGTACAGTTCTGCTAGCTCTTTGTACAGAGGACATGTTACCAGCTGATTGTGAATTTGGTCGTGCAGATCTTGAGAAACTAATGCCAAAAGATTTGAAAACTGACAAAGATGACAAGAGCTCTTCTGAGAATGGTACTTCTGCTGGTAGCAGTGGTGTCTCTGCTTCGGGTTTGAAGCACAGTGCTGATGAGATGGGAAGCAATGGTGTGAGTGCTGCTCTGGAATCCCTTACAACATCTGAAAACCAAGAGACACCAATGGAGACCAATGAAATAAATGGCTCTGAGAAAGAAGCAAAGAAATCTAAATTATGCCCTACTCTGCAGGCACAAGTGAAACAGCTGAAGCCATTGCTCTCTGTGACCTCACGTTTAGGTCGAGCATTAGCAGAACTATTCAGTCTTTTGGTGAAGCTGTGTGTTGGCACACCTGTGCGTCAGAGACGTAACCACCAGATGCCTGCAACACCAACTAATCCAACTCCTGCTGCACAGGCAGTAGCAAAAGCTCTTATGAAGCTATTAGCCAATGCATTCAGCTGGGTTCCACCTCCAAGCTCTCCAGTTCCCAAACTTAGGTGTGTATCTTCAATTTCTTTCATAATAATAATGAAACATTGGCTAGTATTTATTAGATATCAGCATTCCTTAACCTTTATCAAACAATTCCAATATTCAGAATTAAATTTTAAGGAATTTGTAAGTACTTATATTGTCCAGTATAGTTGATTATGAATATTTTATCTCATTTCTTGCTTTTCTCATTTTTACTTACAAATTAATATCTAAATAAAATGGATTGATAAGTGTTCAGAAATATCCTTAAACAATGTTGTGAGTTACATACTCAAGGATTTTAAATTTTACATTTTTTGAATTTTAATGTAAATTAATTTTGTAATTATAAATTTTTTACATTTCAATGTTCTTGGAATCAAGATTTTAACAATTTTTCTTTGAGATATAAATGCTACTTATATCTGTATACAGGTTAACATTTTTGGTTTGCTGTGTTGGCTTTCTTTCTCCAATGTTGTTTGATGATAAAAAATCGCCCTACCACCTGATGCTACAAAAATTCTTGTCTTCTGGGGCACAAGCAGCCTTTTTTGAGTGAGTAGCTTTCTATTTCAATGCAAATTATAGAGAACATTTTTCCTGTTAATTTCCACAATGGAAAGTGCAATGTTGATTAAAATTTTCTTTATACCATTTTGAATAATATGAAACTAAGATATGTAATATATATATATATATATAAAGATTATTAAATGCAAAGGCTTGTATGACAAGCTTTTTTATTCAAATTTGACAACAGCATCTCTACAAAAAATTAAGAAACTTCCTTCCTAATGGGGCCACTTGTTGGCTGTTGGTGAGGAAAGAATCCTGATGGCTGGGGGTGTCTGTGACTGGTACTAAATGGTCATATGACCTACGCCACTCCACCTGCCTGTGGGCTAGATGAGTGGTCCGAGAGGCCTGATCAATCGGCTAATGTCAAGATGTAATGCTTGTGTTTAAGTCCCAACTGTATTTTACAAATTGCTGTTATAGCAAACACCCAACTTCTTTATCTTAAAGGTGCTAGAAGGCAGTGGTTGTGGGTCAACTATTTAAAAAAGAAAAAAAAACTTGACATCTGGAAATTTAATGATAAAAACCAAGAAAAAAAATTACAAAAAAAAATTATTAGACAAAATCATACAAAATGTAACTCCCAACGAACAACCAAAACCCTATATAGATCCTTTCAGGTAGAAAGTATGAATATTAAAACTGACATAGTTGCAATCCTCAATCTAGCATTTATGGCGGGAATACATCTACAAAACAATTTGTCTATTGACCTTTGTCTCGAAGTCTAACAATTAATTTAAAAACAAAAATATTTACCTATAAACTTTGCTTAAGTCATATTTTTTTTATATGATATATATATATATATATATATATATATATATATATACACACACACACACACCTAAGATTTGACATTAAATTACCCACAAGGGTTGATAAGCTATCAAACATCAACCACCTTCAAATTTGTTAATTCCTTCCAATAAGTTTTCCACTTAATGAACTGATCTTAAAATGTTGCTTTGTCTAAAACTAATTTAGTTTAAATTGTATTAAGGTATTGGCTTTTTCTCCTTTCAGTTCTTTCAATTGGGCTCTAACAATGGGTGGCAAATGTCCTGCCTCTGAAGGATTGGAACATCCTGACCTTCCAGGTAAGTTATATATATATATATGTGTGTGTGTGTGTGTGATATATATATATATATATATATATATAGCTTGACACATAGGTTTAAGTATGTCAATAATTAGATTATATTGATTTCTTACAAATATGACCTCTGTAGAGTGGTACCCCGCCCATGAGGCTACTTGTTGACTGTGGGTGGTGACCTGGAATGCTTATAGATGGGATCCTGGTGACTGAGCAGTCCTTGACCTGGCAACCAAGAGATCACATGACTTGCAACACTCCACTTTGGCCCCTACTGGGCTAGATGGAAAAGCCTGATCCGATCGTTCGGCTTGTCATGTCAACCCTCTTTCAGATTTTTGAAAAAAAATCTTTTTCCTTTGAAGAAATAAGACATCTTAAACCACAAGGTGTAACAGATGTGAGAATCTCCATATGCAAAGAAACAAGAATCAGACACCTACATGCTAACATTTAATAAACCCACTACTCCAACCAGCATTTGAATAGGTTAAATAAATACAAAAATAGAAACTTACATACCAAACTCTCTAAGATGCCAGAAATATGGACATCCTAAAGATAAATGCACTAGACTGTCAATATGTGGAAAATCAAATCACACAGAATGTCAAAATCCCTCTGTGTCAACTGCACAGAAGAGCACCTTGCGTACTCATGGGAATGTGAAATGTGGAAAAAAAGTATTACAGGAATAAAATACGCAAGAGACATCTCCTTCCCCGAAGCCAGAAAAATAGAACAAACATAAAAACAACCCAGTTATGCATATGTAACAAAAGAAACGAGGCAAAGGAAGATACAAAACAAAAACAGGAAGAACTGAACAAATTGATTTAATGAATTTTAAAAAATCTAATTGAAATACTAAAAACGATCACAGACAATCAAGGAACACATTTCAACAGTTTCAGATGAATGGGAAAATCCCCTAAGAAAAGAAAAAATCCAAACTAAACAAAAAACACTAATAAATGAATCAATCCCATTATCCAACAAATTCAGCTCAATTGGACATTGAAGATCCTGTTGAAACAACTGCCCACATCAAAATGGACACCATAAAACTCCAAGAGAGACTTCATAAAGAAAAAATAAATACCAAAGACAACCCAACAGAAAATGGAACAACAAATCCTACCAAAAAAAAAAAAAAAAAAAAAAAACACAAGCTACAAAAAGTAGACATAGATCAACTTCAAGATCAAAGGAAAAAACTACCCTCAAACTAAAAACAAATTTGAAATTGAAATGGATCCAACACCCACAATCAAAAAGTAGGAGCAACTTAAACAGAAAGCACAGCCCCCCACCCCACCCCAAGTTGACCAGGCTGGAAGAGTACATACATACACAGAAGTGATCACTGAAAGACCAGGGGGCACATTTAAACTGCCCCCAGCCAAGACCCCAATGGGAATGAATAAAGTCTAATGCTCAGGGATCAACAAAATCCCTACAAAGATCCTATAGTATAGAAAGCAGGGACAGTGACACAGACTGCATAGTTGCCAGCCTCAGTTTGGAATGTATAACAAATAACTAAGAGATTTGAAACCTTTTAGCTGTGGGCAAACAAATAAGCTCAATCCCCTTTTTTAAATGTTACTTACAAACCGTCCACTTAAAAAGTAAAAACAATTACTGGCAAACTAATCTCTCACATATCCTGTATATTTATTTAAGCGTGTGCCAACAAATGACAGATGTTGAATTGTTGCTGGTACATAGCAGTGTTCAAGATTGTTTGACTGTGTGCAAACAGATGATTAAAAGTGAATAGGATGATTTGTATTGGATGGAGATACTTGAAATCATTTGGCTGTGAAGAAAAATAAGCTCGAGCTTGTTGAAAAATATCAGCAAAAAGTTTACAAATCATATAACCATTTAACTATGTGCAAGCAAATTGCTGATGTTGGGTTGAATTATTAGTGTTGTGTAGTAGTGATGCTTGGAGCCATTTGTTTGTGTGCAGGAGGGTGGGCTCTGCTTTGTTTGGAATATTATCTACTCAGTATTTGTTTGTAAATCTTAGATTTAATGTGTATAAACGTTTGGCATCAAGTGGCCTGCAGGGGTTCTTGTGCCATAAAAGCTACCAAACCAAACTAGAGAACATCTTGAGTCTTCCAAAAAAACCTCACCCTTTCACTGAAATCTGACCAAATCAACCTTTTCACCAATATCTGGCCAAATAGAATAAAAAAACTATCATAAAAACCCATGCCTTAAAACCCACATTGGTTAGGTTGGTTTTGTCAACTTTCTTGGCATTATTAAATGACCTACAGGTGTTGATATGCTGTTAAACAAAATTCAAACAGTTGGCTGGGGCTGTAGAATACACCAACTGCATCTTTGCAGCGATAATACCCACCCCCAACGAGTATCCTGGATAAAACACTAAACTATCTGATGGTGAGACTACAGTCCTGGAGCTCTGTGGAATGTGGGGTACCCCTTCATTGTCACTAGGACCCCCATCAATGAATAAAATAGAACTGTTTAACCATTTAACTGTGTACAAACAAATGACTGATGTTAAATTAAATTGTTAGTGTTGAATAGTGATGCTTTGAAACTATTTAACTGTGCAAATAAAACTATTAGTGTTGAATGACTTTTAGTATTGCTATCTAAGTGACAAATGATTAATACTAAATAGAATTATTCATGTTAGATAGGAATACTTAAAACCATTTAACTGTGTACAAAAATTGAATTATTGGTATTACATAGAAATACTTCAATGTGTGCAAACAAATGATTAATATTAAATAGAATTGTTAGATAGCAATCCTTAAAATTGTTTAACTGTGTGCAAACAATAGCACTACATGTGTGCAAGCAAATTAGCTCTACCTCAATAAGATTACCTGTAAACTGTCCACTTACAAATTATATGTATAACCATTTAAATGTGCACTAACAAATGAGCTCTGGCTCATTTGGAAATGTTACCTACAAACTATTTGTTTACAATTCATGATATATGTAAAAATAACAGGATTTGGCATTAAATAACCTATAAGGGTTATGCCATAAAACCCAACCAATCATGACTTCTATCAGAATCATCTGGTTATGTTCTCTCACCCTCTTGAAAGATAGCCTATCATCCAGAGCTTATTTTCCAATTTAAATATTAACTTTTTCAAAAGATGACCAATTAATTTGAATAGTTTATTAAATATTGAGAAAAACTTTAACATTTTTGATAAAATGTATAGGATGAATTGATCTTGTCAAAATTGCTGCTCTTGATTTTTATCTTTTTTAAAATTAAATTTTTGATTTTTATTGTCCAGAAGGAACTGGAGAATTCCTTGATGCTTGGTTGATGTTGGTAGAGAAAATGGTAAACCCCAAAACTGTTACTGAGTCTCCCCATGTTCTTCCTGCCAAATCAAGTCAACCAGGGTTTGTCCCATTCAGCCCAGTACAGTATCTAATTACAACACAAAAGGTAAGTTTGTATTTGGACACCACATCAAAATGTTACGTATTATGTTATTTTAGTTTTCCTTTCATTAATTTAACAAGATAACTCAAATAGTCTAGATTAAAAGCACTGTAAAGTTAATCCAACGTTGAACTTTTTCTTTTCTTTTTTTTTTTTTTTTAATCAAAGACTGGCCTGTTCATCAATACTTCTCATTTCCCAATGATATCTGAATTGGAAAAATAAGGTCTTAAAAAGGTTTGGTTTAAGGTTACTCTTACTGCTTTTTAACTGAACTATTAAGGCCCTAATGTAATTACTAAATCCTAATCAAGTTTTCTATTATTATTTGAGCCATGTGATATTGAACCCACATAAAAAAGTATTATGTAGAAACAAATTTTCTATGATTAATCTTTTTGTAGCTACTTTAAAATTATTTTTGTATTTCTACTTTACTTTTATCTTGAAGGCTGCTTTTAATGCAGTGATGAATTTGTGGAGAAGAAAACCTCTTAAAACATATGGCAGTCGAATGTCTGAGTCAATGCTGGCTATTCTTTGCCATATCATCAAAGGAGAGAGTATCATTAAGGTAATATTCTTATTTCATAAATTCAATTTTGAATATGTTATACACACCCTTTTAATACATGTCTACTTTATCCAAAATTGATTAGAGAAATAATAGTGGTTAGAGCATTAGACTGGAAATTATCTCTAATTTTGGGTAAATAAGTTTCTTCATTGCAGGATAGAATAGTCCTTATACTTGTATTAATGAAAGACTGCTGCTTTTTTTTTCTTCTTTCTTCATCATATGTGTGAAAGCACGTGCAATACCATGTCCTCATCAGCTACGAACCAGGGGTGATAAGTTTCGGTAGCTCAAGACGGTACTGTCACTCCTGGTGCTACCAAGCAGCTTTTGCCACTGGACAGGGTATTAAGAGAATTATATATATGCCAGATCAATTAAGAGCAGAGACTACATTAGACATTAATCTTGATTTTTAGTGTGCAGTTTGTGACTTTAAAAAAAAAAACAAAAAAAAAAACGCGTTTACTTTCGGCTGTTGATGGTATTACGCGTTTACAGTAACCGTTTCTTACGTAATCACACAGGAAAGGTGGTTTCGCGTGTATTTCCTTCATGCTGAAAACTTCTCGCTTTTGACCAAATCCAACTTGATGCATATTGCGCCACGGTCTGAAGACGATTTGAGGCAACTTTCAAACTGCGGCCAGTGATTCCTATTTTTGAAAGAAACGAAATGACTGAGTGTCCTATAAAACCACGACAACCAACCTCAATAGGAATCACATGGCATATCGAACCCGTTGGCACGCAGTGTCTCGTAGCGGATATTTTTCCACTTGTGTGCTTCCTCCCGGTTTTCTTCCCCGGGGACAGTCAATTCTATGAGGAGGACACTCTTTGAATCGGACCCTGCTACAATGTCCAGCCACTTTTATGTCTGAATAATGCGCACTGGAAATTGTAGAGATGTCTTGAGATCTGCTGAAACTTTCCAGTCATTAGCGCCATTCAGTAGCTTCATATTAGGATTTTTTTGTTTCCTCAGAAGACATTCACCTTTGAGAAACTGAATTATGGGTTCCTTGGCTGTTGTAGATTGCTGGTTTGCCGTCTCACATTGTGCTCTTAACAACTCTATTATCACCTAATACCTTGTTATGTCACCATGTGTACATCCGAAACGATTGTGGACATGCAGATAGTATGTAGCGCAAAGTACCCCGATCACTTTTACACGACAAGCACAGGTCCGAATTGGTATATCCCCATGATTTTAGGTTGGTCGTATTTGGTAAGAGATCATAAGTAGAGCGAAGAAGGAATGATATCGCCAGTGGTTCCATTGCAATTAAGGATTTCCACGATAATTTAATTGGTTCGATATCATTCCATTTTGTCCAAGCACATTGTTTGGCCTGAGTAACAGCACTGGCTTTTCTTTGCTCTTCCTCATGAATACACAATACTTTTTAATTTAATATGCTTACCAAAAGAACATGCATACTTTTAGAAGAAAATTTAGGCATTTTATCTGGAGCAAGGCCTGGTACTTTAGCTAGTATATATTAAGTTTCTGAGCTTATTCTGATTTTTCATTTATTCCAAGTGAAACTAGATATTGAGTATGTCTATTTTAATTATTGTCTTTTTATTCAGGAACAGCTGGCCAAGGAAAAAGAAGCAGCTGAAAATGCTGCTGCTGGCTCCAGTGGCAATGGCAAAAGCCGAAGAGAAGAACCAGAAGTAAACCAAAACCATCTTCAACAGGTAAAATTCCTACTGTTCTGTAGCTTCATTATTATCTGGAGTAAATGAATCCCAAATTCTTCCTTTTTGTAAAATTTTTATCTTCATTATATTTCCTTATTTGCTCAATTTATTCTATAAAATACTTTTTATGAAAATTTATTGAATTTATAAAATTCTTAATTTCTCATAACAGTTGATAGACATGGGGTTCAGTCGTGAACATGCCATGGAATCCCTCCTGCATACAGTGACTCTGGAGCAAGCTACAGATTATATCTTGACCCATATGCTACCTACAATGTCTGGCAGTGTAAGTTGATTCACATATAATTTAAAGATCTATTTTTTATGTTTTTTTTTTTTTTAATTATAAATTGTCTATTTCCATGAATGTATATTTGAAAACTTATCTTTTATTTAATCCATTTATGTAATGTTTGGGATTAAATTTCTCATGTAATTTTTTTTTTTTTTTAAATCGATGTGTATGATATATATCCATGGTGCAATGGGTAAATTGTCATCCAAATTATGGAAAAAGGATAACACTAACATCTCACTTTAGATATATTTACCAAAATTACATGAAAATATCTTTAAATACAATAGATTAAATTCAAAGAAATGATCATTAGCTTCAGCAGGGCCTCCAGATTACTTCAGAATCTCTTGCAAGCCTTTCTTGATGGTCTACTTGTTTAAATTGGTAAATGCTGCTAAAATCCTTGTCTTCAGTTCACCTTTGGTGTTACATGGAGTTTTGTTAGTCTTTTGCTCAACTGTGTGTGTGTGTATATATATATATATATATATATATATATATATATATATATATATATATATATAATCTCTCAAACATTTACAAAGCATTGTTTGTAAAATAACACATGCATATGCTATGCATGATGGCAGCATGAACTCTAGCTTCCCACTACTGCTATCTCTGGTACTGCTAATTGCTTCCATCTGCAACTCTCTGGTCACTGCCAATAAACTGATTCCCACCAAATCACTCTCACGCTCCCTTAACTGACTGGCCTCTTTGCCAACTCTGCACCTAAATACATGCAGGGGTAAATCTATTTCTAGACACAGATCACCCATAAGACCAAACATAGGAATATTCCCAAACTGTATAACTCCAGGATATTCTTAAAAATATGAAAATAAAAATTTAACCCTTTAGCTGCAGTTGGAGCCTTATCCACTCACAGGGAGAAGTGAATGAATATCCTTTCTCATCAAGATTCAATGCACAAAATAGATATGCCTACCCACACATACTCATAACCATATGTATTGACACACTTCCACATCGGTACATCTAGGTCCTTACATGAACATTATGTATACACACTTAAAGTCGGAACTACACACCTATATGCACACATATCTAACCCTATATACTAATACACCAAAAGTCCATAGTGCCACATATGTAAATTTTTGCATAGATTAAATTAGCAGTAATCTGATAGAGAAAACTTAAAGTTCATTTTTGGTTTGGCTTTTAAAAAGTGGTTGGGTGAGTAATTTGTATTTCTTTTTAGCTATTTTACAGAAAAGTTTCTTTTATAAAGGTTTTACAGTAGTTTTCTTAAAATAAGGTATATACTTGAGTTTTCAAATAAAGTTATATTTACTTTTTCTTATAAAAGTTAATATATACTAAAACTTATTTTGATATCTTGCTCTTTCAGCAAAGTCAAGATCTTGAGATGTCTGAAGAAGATCAAATGATGAGAGCAATTGCTATGTCTCTTGGAGAAAATGTTGTCATGTCTACTGATCAGGTAGGTTTTCTTTTTGAAAAAAAAATTAAGATGGGATGAATAAACATCTAAGTAGTTACAAAATTATCTCCTCCTTTTCCTCCTCCTACTAAATGAGACAATGATTATTGTCTGTTTTCACTTGCTTTTAGCCTTGGTTGAAAAAGTTTGACAAGGCTTTTGTTAGATGTATCCTTGATACTTTGCTTTTTCTTAACTGGTTATCCATTCTCTTAGTTTGTTTGTTTGTTTGTTTTTTTTTAACATTTGCTAATTTAAAATGAAATTATTTGGAAAAAACTTTCCTCAGAGTAATGCTTAAATTAATTTTGTTGATTAAGTTGCTCTTGGAGTGGTGGGGATGTGTTTTTTTTTTTTTTTTTTTTTTTTTTTTTTTTCTTCCAAGTAAATAATTCTTGAAAAATCTGTAAAACATTGTACATTCATTGCTGATGATTAACAAAGTACAACTTCCAAATGAAAATTTAGTTTAATGGTTTTTCATTGTCAAGGATACAGTCCAATTTTGACTTCATCTATTAGAAATGTATGTGAATACTAATTGCTCTTTCTGTCAAGGAAACAGGTTTTTTAATTTATGACTTTATTTAACGAGGGGGTGTTCTCGTGGTGTAATGGTTAAAGCGATGGACTGCGGAATCGTAGTACGCGAGTTCGTACTCCAGTCGCGCTATTACGTTCACTTTCGGGCAAATACCCTTAGGAAAGGTATGAGCCCCCTTATCCTCCCAGCTATGGGTTAAATAGTACCACTACTGTTCTTCTAGGAGAATGGATTTGGCATTAAATAACCTAAAAAGAGTTGATATGCCATTAAACAAAGAAACCAAACCAAACCTTTATTTAACGAACAGTATTGTCGCCTAAGTAGATTATAATATGCTTGTATCTAGAGATTTTGATGCTGATTTGGTTGAACATTAAGAAAGTTTTCCACTTAGGTGATTTGGAAAATATTTGACTTTCAGTATAAATTGTTTTCATTTTGTGAAATGGTTATAGAAAAATTATTAGGAATGTTTTTTTAACAATTTTCATAATCAAATAATAGTATCTATTCTACTGCTGTATGTAGAATAGAATTCACAAAATTAAGATTTTAATGAAATTAGTACTATTTTACTAGATGTGACTAGATATAATTTTTGTAGGCAAATAATTTTTATTCCTATTGCTTAAACGCTATTCTTTTTAAATGTAAAATAATTTTTCATAAAATTACAAGTTCACAAAGATATTTTTAATTTAAAAATTTTTTTTTTTTTTTTTTTTTTAAGAATTTATTTTCCAACCAACTGAAAAATTAAAAGATTTCCTGACATGTTTTATAAAATAATGGCTTGAATTTAATTTACTCAATATTTCTTTATTTAGGATGAAAATCAGAAGAAGGATGATAAATTAGATGAACTAGAAGAAGAAAATCAGCATAGAGAAGATCCGTTGGATCCATCCGTTCTGGCTGATTTCTCGACTAATGCACTGCCAGGTAAGAATACTTTTTTATGACAGTGCTGGTCATTTTCCTCTCAGAAAATCTTAGAGGATGGGGGGGAAATCGGGGGGGGGGGCTTTTAAAATAACATTTATACCTGATTCTGTTTTCTTGAATGGAGTAAAGTAAAACTTGACTGACTTTATGAATCAGCAATTGATCTGTTTTGTTTCAATAGTAGTCATTTGAGAGTTGTCAAAGCTTTTACATTTAAATGTACAAAAAAACATCATGGAATTTGCAAATTTAATGCTGAGTAATACTATTGCAATGTTTTTTTTTTTTTTCTTAGATTAGATATCTTAGTATTGATTTTGTTATTCAACTGATAAGAAACAAGTTGTAAATAATTCTTATGGACTCTACTGAATCTGGACATTGACTGGTCTCTTCTAAATATATACAATTTGACTTGCAAATTTTAGATTTCATAGGCTATTACTTTTGTGGGAATTTTTATCTTTGAAATATTGTCAATTTTGAAGAAGTAAGAATTATTTTTGTAAATCTAGTTTTAAAAAATTTTTTTTCCAATCCAGGTTGTTTGTCATTGCTGGATAAGTTACCGGAAACTGTATATAGAATTTGTGATCTTGTTCTGGTAGTGTCCCAGTATGCTGGTAATGAATTAAGGAAAAAGATGCTGGAAACTTTGACCAATGAGGTAACTATTTGAAATTTTAATTTTGAAAAGTTGAGCTTTTATAATGTGTGAAGACCTATAGGTTTTTTGTAATGAAGCTAATATAAATTTTACATAACTTTAATTCTATTCGATTATCTTATTTTATAATAATTAAAAACGAGCTTTGTAATGTCTTTGATGCTAATGTTTTCCTCTGTTATCAGATATTAAATATATCTTCATAAACTTTTGGTAAAAATATTCTTTGCCCAGTCGGCTGTGGCTGTAGAATACACCAACTGCACCTCTGCAGAGGAGTAAAGACTCCCCTGCCAATGAGCATCCTGCATATGACACTGAATCTGATAGGCTCCAGTGATGCTGTAGCTTTGAGGGGGATGTGGAGCACCCCTTCACTGCCATTGCTCCCAACCCACTCTGGCTCAGAGTGGTAGCACCTGTTTGGGCCCTATCTATGGGTTAAATAGAACTAAACTGCATATTTATGCTAAACTGAATTGTTTGGATTAGAACTGAATAGCTTGAAATAGAAATGTTTTTGACAATTGAACTTACACTAAACTGAATTGTTTTATATAGAACTGTTTTGACATTTAACTGTGTGTAAACAGAATCTGTACTTATACTAAACTGAATTGGGGTGTGTGTCCGCGTGGTGTAATGGTTTAAGCAATGGACTGCGAAATCGTAGCAAGCGAGTTCGAACTCCAGTCGTGCTATTTCGTTCACTTTTGGATAAATACCCTTGGGAAAGGTATGGACCCCTTATCCCCCCAGCTATGGGTTAAATAGTACCACTACTGTTCTTCTAGGAGAATGGTTTTGGCATTAAATAACCAACAAAGGTTGATATGCCCTAAAACAAAGAAAACTAAACTGAATTAGCTAAATTAGAATTGTTTGATTCAACTGGATAGCTTGAAATGTTTTTGACAATTAAACTGTGTACTCATGCTAAGCTGAATTGTTTGAAATAGAACTACTTGCATAAAAATGGATTTGATGTTAAATAACCTACAAAGGTTGATATGCTATAAAACCGAAACAACCAACTAAAAGTATTCTTGTTTGAATATTCAACTTTAATACAGACTTTGTACTGATCTTCATCGTTTAACACTTTTGATACTTCAACTTTTTTCTTTCAAGATTTTCCAACTTGGTAAACAGATTTCTCAAGATGTTTGTTCAGCAGCTAGTAGGAAATGTGAAGATGTCAAATCTGTGTTAGAATCTCCCAAAACTACAGCATTTGGTGCTAGACTTCACTTGCTCAGTTTACTTTGTGAAGTAAGTAAAATTTAAACAATTTCTTCGACAGGGGCGCAAGATGTCTATTAAGAATTTGTAACTTATACTGGAGAAGTATAAACTTAGAGATTGTATGCTTTTAAATTTAAAAGATGTTAAAGATTTCAAGGGATGGGATAATTGAATAAGAAATGCTGAAGTTATTTCTTATTAAATAATTTTTTTTTTTTTTTTTGAAGACTAATGCATAAAATTACGAAAGGTTTTACATTTTTATCCAGACTGTTCAGTTCCAAATTGAATATGTATTTGATTCCATGGGTTGGTTTTTATCTTTTATAACTTGTATATTTATATATAACTTGGAATATTAAACTTAAAAATTAAAATATTAAATAAATTTTTCCAGTATTTTTAAGATTGGAAGTATTTAGAAATGTATATTCAATTGAGGCAGGTGTTTATGTGCAAGTTTTTTGCTTTTGTTGCTTCAGGAAGTCATGATACCAACTGCCAGAGTCATACAAGAGAGCAATATTATTTGGCTATTGGTGGAAGTATTGGAGGAAACTCAGGAATACTTGTGCTGCTCTAATGAAGCTATTAGCCTCAAGTAAGTACTGGATTGCATCTGCTGCTTTGTTTCTTAGCTGTCATAACTCTAAAATGGACAGAAATTCCACCTTATAAAATTTATCAGTGGGTATTCAGTAGTTGGTTGAAAGCTACAAGATCTGATTGTGTTGAAGGAAATTTATCAATTCATGGAGAGTATAATTTAAAAACTGGTTTTGTGACATTTTTGGTTAAATATCTAAATTTTAAAAATATAGCTTTCATTATTTTTTTAAAAATTTTACTTGTATTCTTATTAGTTTTATTCAAAATTCCAATTGGGTAATATAAAATTTAAAAAACTATACAATATTAATGTATACCAAAATAAGGTTTTTGTAGCCTAATTAGAAAGGTAATGTTAAAGTAGGAAAGATGAGTTCATATTTTGGCAGCTTTTTGATTCCTTCTACCTAACAATTATGAAATGGGTATAAAAATGACCTGAGAATTTTGATGATAAGCAACACAAAACCCTGTTAAGTATTAAATTAAACCATAGCAGCTTATAAAACCATGCTGAATTTGGTAACTTGTTAGAAATTTAGCTAAAGTTCCCATGATGGCCAAATCATTAAAAAAAAGATTTATATAAAATTTCAGTAAAGTCTATAACTTATCATTTTTCCTTCTTTTGATTATATTTTATGATTGTATTTATTTATTTTTTAAACTTATTTTTTATGTATTTATCTTTTTCTTTTTTTTTCCCCCTCTGTCTTTCCTTCCCTGCCTCCAAACTTAGATGGATGGCACCACTTCTGCTCCTTTTGGATTTGTATGAAAAAGTTGCTGTGATATCAAAACGGAAAGCTGAGGCTGAAATTTTGTTGGTAAGTTTAATGGAATTATGTGACTTTTTTCATCTATTTTAAGTCTCTTTTCTTTCATTTTCCTAAATTCAGAACATTGATTTAAAAAAAAAAAAAAAAGACCCCCTCCCATCAAAATATGATAGTCTTAATTTTTCTGTGAATTTGAATCCTTTTAGAACTCTTTCAGGAGGAAAATTATCATTTAAAATACATGAAGGTTTTTTCTTTTTTTCTTTTTTATTTATTGATAACCATGTTTGTCTAAGAAAATTCCTTTTCAAAAGTCTAACATTCATCTAGTTTGTTTTACATATTTATAACTTGTATGAATGCTGTATATCTGATTAGTTATGTTTTTGAGATTTTGAATTATTTCTAAAAACTAGAAAAAGCATTTAAAGTAATGTCAATATTTTTTTTAAAAATAAAAAAAATTAAAAAAAAGTAAATTGTTCAAAACTGATAATTTGCAGGCCAACTGCCACACTTGGAAATGGTTTGATGATCGGAGTGGACGCTGGTGCAATTACAGTGTCAGCAATAACAAGACCATTGATGTTGCCTACCGACGTGGAGAATCTAGTGTCAAGTAAGTCTACTCTTATTTACTCAAGCAATTTCAGCACCCTGTCAGCTGGATGCATTAACTGCACTTCTGTAAAGGTTTAAGGACCCCACTGAGGACACATGTTGGCAGTGAGTGGCAACCTGTGATGCTTTAGAACAGGATCCTGGTGGCTGAGCAGTCAGTTACCTAAATAGTCACATGACTAGCAATACAGTCTTAGCTCTTACTGGGCTAGATGAGTAGTTAAAGAGGTCTGATCTGATCAATCAGCTGGTCACATCAAGCCCTCTTTTTGAGTCTTAAAAAATTTTGAAAAATGTCTTTGTTAAATACTGAATCGGAAAGCAGTGCCTATAGAGCCAATTGTGTTGAAAAGAGTGATGTTTCTCTTATTACTAGGTGAGTCATCATCTTGGGAATAAAACTTCAAGATCTTAGATTGGAAGGCCTTTTCTTCAGTCTAAGTATACTGTGTAATCCTGATTTGCCAGGATGAATGTTTTACTCCTTGACATTTCCCTTTATAAAACTCCATGGTGGATGGATAGCAGAGTCATATTTAGAAAATGATTCAGATCAGACCCTCTTTCCTAAATTATTAAGTCAACAGAAGATATCCGATCACTAAGTTGTCCTCTTTCATTATTGAAAAGACACTCAGTTCCAGGATCAAATCAAAACTATAAAAGAAGATAGCGAACACTACTGGTGGAAGCCACAAATAAAAAAAAAAATTTTCAGACCTACTTAAATAGAAATATTTCAGTAATCTTAAATAAAATTCTACCCCCACAACTCCCTGAACTCATCAAAGGGCATAGTGAAAAGGTTAGATCTCTTTCTCGCTCTCTGCACTCTAGATGAGATTTTAAAAAACCAACCTTCACAAGATGTTACTGATGCATGAAGAATCTCCAAGAAAAATAAAATAATCCAAACAAATACATATTCCCAGCTCCAACACCCCCAAAACCCCTATCAAAATATAAATAGGATATACTATATCTAAAGTTGAAATACATCCCAAACCTGCTCAGAAGATTTGCTCACCAGACCTCCAGTATGTAAAAGGTGTGGAGAAAGTGGAACTGGCCACAAACTGTAAACAAAACCATCTCTATTTTTTTACTATATATCCAACCTCATGACTCATAAATGAAAGAACTAAATGATTTGATAAAACTACTCTCTAAATCATATTTTGATAGGCTGTAGCTATTAAAGTCTCCTATGGAGAAGTAAAATAACAAACAAGAGGCAAGACCCTTGAAAAAATCATCAATAGCAGCAATTTATGCCTCCACAATTAAATCTCAGACTCACCTTGACCTATCCCAGGTACATTCTGTCATAGATGAAATGCCCAGTGGCTCATCAGTCTTCATAGATTATATAACTGGAGGGTATACAAAGACCTCTGTGGCAGTGACCACTACCCAATAATAATGGAAGATACTATGATAAAAGACTTGGGACCATGAACAATTCCAAAATCTCCACAATGGAATTTTGAAAAAGCAAACTGGCAATCCTACAAAAAATTTTAAAAAAAACTATATCTTAGGACACTAATCCCAGAAGCAAATACAAATCAAGAACTCTTAATACATTTTACTAAAACTCTGTTACCATAGTACACAAAACTTTTCCCAAAACCACAATATTCCTAAAACAACAAACCATGGTTCACATAGGAGTGCGAAGACATACAAAAAATTGAAGCAACCCTCAGAAAATTCAAAATAAACCCCCTATCAAAAAATCTAAAACAGCCAAAACTCAACGTACCATCAAAGAAGCTAAAAGATCCTCTTGGAAAACCTTCACCTCAAAGATAAATTCTAATACCAATCCAAAAATAATCTGGAACTTTATAAAGAAAATATCAAATAAAAACATCACTTGATAAACTACCTTTTTCAAGGAAACAATGCCACAAGTGAAAAACATGTAGCCAACTTGACTGCAGAAAATTTTACTCAAGCATCATCCATAAAAACTACTCCAATCAACTTAACTTGATCAGAATCAAAGAAAAGAACATGAAATTTACCTATGATAATATTGAAAGTTATAACCAACCCTTCACCCTAACCAAACTCCAAAACTTGATCTCCAATAACTCCCCCATTGTTCCAGATGAAATCCACTACACTTTCCTTAATGAACTCCAGACAATATTCTTGAAATATCACCTAGATATATACAATATCTGGATCTCTGGCAACACCCTTACTTTATGGAAGCAAGCCTCAACCATCCCTATCCTCAAAAAAACCCTAAAAAGAACCCACAGACCCTACCAGTTATGTAGACCTACAATTTTAACCAGCTGTTCTTGCAAAACTCTGGAAAGGATGGTCACTCTAAGACTGACATGGTTTTTTGAATCAAACAACCTCCTCTCAAACCTACGAACGGGCTTCAGAGCCAAAAGAACTATAGACTAAACAGTCTGTAGAAACATTAATCTGAGAATCCTTCATTAAAAAGGAATATCAGGTTGCAGTCTTTTTAACCTTGAAAAAGCCTATGATATGTCATGGCCGTATTATGACATATTCCAAGATCTTGGCCTACGAGGCAGACTCCCCATTTTTATAAAACGCTACCTAAAGAACCAAACTTTCCAAACACAAATAACATATTCTTCGATCTAAAATCACGAGAAATAGGTGTGCCTCAGGATAGCATCCTATCTATGATCCAATTCATAATCAATATTAATAAAATAACCTGTCACCCTCCAGAAATCAGTGGATCATCACTATGTTAACCACTTCCTCATTTGTTACAGATCAAAAAATATGGCTACCATCTAACAATGTATCAACGAGATATCAAAATGGCTTCAAGATCTCAAATAACAATACCAAATGAATGCACTTCTGCCAAATCTACTAAATTCATTACCACTCTGCCATATTAAATGGTACTGAAATACCCATAACCCATGAATACAAATTCTTAGGCATTAGTCTTGACTAAAAACTGTCTTTTATTCCTCCCTCATATCAAACAATTGAGGATCAAATGCACCAAACCATCCAACTCCTGAGAACCATAGCCTATACAACTGAGGTGCTGACAAAAGACCCTAATATGGTCAAAATTTGATTATTTGCAGTTTCATACACGGAGCAACCAAAAAGTCCTACCTTCAAGAACTTGATACCATCCACCACTATGGACTTCATATTGCCTTTTATTACCTCTTCAATTGAATGTTTATACATAAAAGCCAATGAATTCCCTCTCTCCTTGAGAAAACAAACAAGGTTTTTTTGAGGCATGCCAATACTTTACTAAACTCATCTCATGACCCCAAAACCCTGCCTATAACTGCATCATGGAAATAAGATACAAAAATCTGTTTGGAAATAAATCAAAGCTATCAGACCTCTTAATCTAAGAAATCAAAATCACCTCAATGCAATCAAAATTGACCCAAAAAATAATACAATGCCATCCTCAAAACAGCACCAGTCAACCAATAGTAAAACTAGTACTAACCTAATTATCTAAAACCAAAACACTCTTCCACCACTGTCCAAGAAAAATTCCTCAACATCAGAATAACTTTGCCCGATCATCACCGCATCTATACAGAAGGGCCTGAACAGAGAATTAAAGTTGATTGTACTGCTATTCTCCAAAACTAAAAACTGCTAAAATGTTTCCCAAATGAATCATCAATTTATTGTGCAGAAGTCACAATTATTAAAATACTTCATATCTTCTAGAAGAATTTGTAATTCAGTACTTGGCCATGAACATTATAACTAACCACAAATCCTCCAAATTTGTGTACTCATACTCCAAATCAGTTCTCTTAACACTAAAGAACAAGGATATATCAACTCTTCTCATAATATGAACACTCTTTCCAAAAATAATAGCATCATTCTCACCTAGATAGCGAGCCACATTGGTATACATAAAAATGAAAATGCAGACAAAGCTGAAAAAAAAAATCTTGGTAGACGATATGTCTACCAAGAGTTTTTTTTTCAGCTTTCAGTGTACAAAAATCCTCTACACTGATCTAAAACCAACCAATAAAAAATTCATGCATGACAAATGGCAAAATCATGGGACGATCAAATACACAAGCTCCAGCATATACAAGATACCTTTGGTGAGTGGCCAGCAAATTACAAAAGAAACAAGAGAAACTTTCCAGATTTCTCATTGGTCACAACCACATTACCCACTCACACCACCTAAAAAGAGAAGACACCCCAGTATCTATGTGCAAAAAGTACCCCTCAGTCAAACATTCTCTTAAACTGACAGTTTCAGACAAATGTACCTAAAATATTACTACATAAACAATCTAAAGGACTTTTCAAAAACACCAAACACAAGGACATCTTTTCTTTTCTATAAAAAAAAAAAAAGAAACATTTTCCCCTAAAATCTAATCAAAATCAACCTTTCTCGTCAAAATCTGACTAAATATAATCAAATATAAAAATCTATTCCCTAAAACCCAGAGAAGACAAAACCAATCTAATCTTTTTGGCACAGGTTGATATGCCATTAAACAAAACTTAAACAATTTCAGTATTTTGAATAATTCTAGAAATGTTGAAATAGGACAAACTTTTTATGAGAAAGAAATGAATTCTTTTGATTTCCTGATTATATATCTAATACATTTAACCTAGATATGGCATAGTCTAAACCATTTGCTTCTTATAATGCAATGAAAGATCTTTGAAGTACATCCTATTGTCGCCCTGTTGGCTGGGGCTGTAGATTATGCTGACTGCACCTCTACAGAGGAGTATGGACTCCCCCCCAACAAGAGGCCACCTGTTTGCTGTGAGTGGTGACCCATAAGGTCCTCCTCAAAACAGACCTATTTTCAAAGCAGAAAATAAATTTGAGACACTAGAATACATGGAAATGGATGATGAACTTGATACTGAATCGGCGACAAATTCAAATGAAAAAAAGCTCCCTGAAAACTACAAAAAAACCAACTTAGAAACAGTAAGCACTAAAGCTCAAAACCCCTCCATCAGCAAAAATCATAACACAAATGAATACCAACATCAAAAAACTAGCTCATCCAAAAACATGAAATTATTCAATGGAACTGCCGTGGCATTAAACCAAACTTCAACGAACTGCTTATCGTTATATCACTTTTAAATCCTGCCACCATTTACCGTCAAGAAAAATTCCTAAAAGAAAACAACCTAAAAACTCCAAACTATGAACAGCATCACTACATCCACAATATAGGATATCAGGCCAACAGAGGCACATCAAGTCTTGTAAGAAATGAAATACCACAAAGCCAACTTCCTATGAAGTCAAAACTCGAAGCAGTCGCAACACAAGTTACGCTATACAAAACTATAACAATCTGCTCTGTATTCATACCTTCACATGAACAATGTAATACAACTTGAAAATCTAACAGCTCATTAAACCCTTCATTCTCCTAGGCAACTTCAATAGTCATAGTACTTTATGAGGAAGCCAACAAACAGACCCAAAAGGAAGCAAAATTGAACAACTGATAAACAATCAAAATAACTTCTCAAATCAAAAAGAGTCCATACACATAAATCTAACAAACAGATCACCAAGTTCCATTGACCTCACCATGTGTGACCCATCCAGCCTCCTGGACTACACATGGAGGACCTATGATGACGACATATATGGAAGCAATCATTACCCAATTATCACCCAAAATGATATAATCACATATGATCACACTCCTAAATGGAACACAAAGCAAACTAGAAAAAAAATTTGTCAACTTCAATACAACTCATAAAAGAAAAAAATCTATACAATAGAAAAATTTACAGAAACTCTAATCACTATAGTTAAAGAATGTATCCCCCAAAAACTCCATCCCTAACAAAAAAAAAAAAAAACCTTGGTTTAACACAGAATGCAAAAAAGCAATCCAACAAAGAAAGACAGCTTTAAAAAAATTTAAAGAACCTATCACAAAAAATATAATATAAGCAACAAAGAGCAAAAGCTCACAAAATAATAAAATAAGCTAAAAAGAAATACTGGCAGGAATATATAAGTAAAATTAATACCTCCACTAAGCCTAAAACAATATGGAAAATAATTTTTTAAAAATCTCCCAAAAACAATTTCTCCCCAATTTAAACACCTTATCATAAAAAACAGCAAAATAACAGAAAAAAGGTGATAGCCAACAAATTAGCCAAAACATCAGACAATTCCTCATCTAAACACTACAGCAAACAATTTCAAATTATAAAGAAAAACAGAAAAATACAAAATAAATCTAAATTCAAAAAACCAAGAAGTATACAATGAGAGCTTCTCAATGATAGAATTAAAACTGTTATTGAAAAATCTCAAAATTCAGCAGTAGGACCTGATGAACTTCATTACAGCTTCCTAAACGAATTCCTCAAATCCCTAGAACTCTTACTCAAAACATAACATTTAAAACAGGAAAACAATTCCATGAATCTTGGAAACAAGCTACAATAATTCCCATACCCAAACCAGGGAAAAATACTTAATTCCCTGAAAACTATCGACCAACAGCACTTACTAGCTGCCTATGCAAAACCTTAGAAAGAATGGTTAATCACAGTCTAGTCTTATGCTTAGAAACCTATAAATTAATCAGATAAACAATGTGGCTACAAAAAAACAACAACCGAGGTTGCATAGACCACTTAACAAACCGGGAAAGTTATATAAGAGAAGGCTTTATATAAAAAAACCAAAAAAAAAACCATCACAACCATCTTAGATTTAGAAAAAGTCTATGACACCACATGGAAATTTGGTATCATAAAATACCTATATGATCTCAAACTAAGAGGCAGACTACCAAAATTTAAGAATTTTTTATCATATAGAACCTTCCAAGTACGCATTGGATCCACTCAATCCACTTAAAAAAAAAAAAAAACAAGGTATACCACAAGGCAGCATACTATCAACCACTCTTCAATATCAAAATAAACAATATAATAAAAGAACTCTCACCTGACTTATGGATCTCTAGATGTTGATGACTGCTCAATCAGCTATAAATCAAAATATATCCCTACTCTTGAAAGAAAACTACAACACAGCATCAATGAAATCAGCAAATGGGCAACAGAAAATGATTTCAAATTCTCAAAAACTAAAACAAAATACATTCACTTTTGTAACCAACAAAAACTGCACAACAATCCAACACTTAATATCGAAAAAGAAAATATTCCATTTGTAGACCAGCATAAACACCTTGGGTTTATATTTGACAAAAACTGAACTTCATTCCACACATCAAGTACGTAAAAACAAAATGCAATAAAGCATTACAACTTTGTGTTATAGCCCATACAAATTGGAGAGCTGTCGAAAACACTTTACTAAAATTATACCGATCATTAATTTGATCCAAAATAGATTATGGTAGCTTCATTTATAAATCTGCAAGAAAATCTTAAAATTGTTAAACCCTATATGCCGAAGAAATTGAAACTCCCCACAAAGCTCAGATGTAACAACTTGGCACTAAAATACTACACAAAATTAAAAGCCAACCTTGACAATCTTGCACACAACAGCACCTTTTATCCCAAATATAAAGATCTTTTCCAACAAAATGAAAATTCAATCAAAACTTCTGAACTCAGAATGGACCCTATCTACAAAGAAGCAGCCTTACCAATAACTAAAATTCACAAAACAGCTTTATTCAACCCCACCCCACCACCCCCAGGGAAAATAAACCCCCCAAAACAGACTTGAGTCTCTGTAAATACAAAAAAGCACTCACCAAGAAAAATTCCCCAAAAAATCAAAGAAAAATATCCCAACTATATCCATATCTTCACAGATGAATCTAAACAAAATAATGCAACAACCAGCACAGCCATCATCAAGTAAAAAAAAAAAAAAAAAAAAAAAATCAAATTAAAAAAAATCTCCCAAGAGGAACCTCAATTTTCAGTGCTGAGGTCTATGCAATAAACCTGGCACTTGACCTGATCACCAAGAACAGGGACTGTAAACACATATTTTCTAACTCCCAATCTGCCATGGTAGTAATTATGAAAAATAATTAAACAATCCACTAATAGCAAAATTGCTTGCCAAATTAAACAATATCAATAACCAAAAAGAAACCATATTCTGCTGGATACCAAGTCACATTGGAATCCAGGGAAATGAAATGGCAGACTCAGCAGCAAAAACAGCTCAGAACAATCCACTCAACACACACTTTAAAATTCCTTTCGCAGACTTAAAAAGAAGCATAAACATTTATACAAAACAAAAATGGCAGAATTACTGGGAAAACTTCTAAAACAACAAACTATATGAAATAATGTCACAAATAGGAAAATCACAAAAAATCAAACCAAAATGTCCAGAAAAGAAGTAACATTATGAAGACTAAGAATAGGACACTCACATATTACCCATTCATACCTCCTCAAAAAAAGAGGCCCCATATTGCATACCATGCCAGAAACCCTATACAATTAAACACATACTAATAGCATGTATCAACCTGAAACCAATACAAACCAAACAAGAAACTTAAAAAAAACAAACTTAAATTTGTAAAAGAAAAATTATTAATGTAAGATATTCATCATTCCTAACATCCATATCCTTTCTTTGCTAGGTTTCAAGCAGGAAGACGGCGATACACTGTTCATTTCAATACGATGGTACAGGTATGTATAACTGATTTTGAAAGGGAATTTGGTTGGTTCATCAAAATTATTTTATATCTTCTTTAAGGATAATTTGGACTGATTACAGTAAGTTCCCAGAATAACATTGATAATTTTGTCTTGAGATTTCCTTATTTAAATTTTACTGCTACATTTCTTCAGAGAAATTAGTGCATTGCATAGTTTGGTTAAAATTAATGCAGGTATACACAAAGAGACCTGGAAAAATAGTTTTTTTTTTTTTTTCATGCACACATACTCACATAGATTTTATATAAATTTGAGTAATCCCCTCCCTCTTTTTATTTTATATATATATATATATATATATATATATATAATCACTGATTCTTTATAATTTTAATTTGATATAAAATTTCTGAAATATTTCACTTATTTTTTTTATTTTTTTTTTATTGGTATTGAAATACTATTGTTTTGGTAAATCCTTGTAAAACTGAATCTCAGATTTTATTCATAACTTCTAGATTAATGAAGAAACTGGAAACAGACGCCCTATTATGTTAGCTTTACCTGGTAAAGAACAGCCCAAAGAGAAAACCCTCACTAAGGGTTACTCAGTTGAAGCCTCTGGTGAGTTTCTTCTAAACCATACATTTTTAAGTTTTTTCTTTTTTTATTGAATTCAAAATAAAAAAAATTCTATTCGTTGGATTCCTGAAAATTTGTTTATTCTGTTTTGCTTTTGTATTTAAATGTATGCATGAAGACTTAGTTTACTGATGGAAATTAGTGTGATAATTTAAAAAAATATAGCAAAAAAATTCATTTTAATATTTTGATGAAATGTATATTGAATATTTTTTGCAGGTGTGTGTGATACTTTGCAGGAATCTGGTATTAATGTTGCAGCAGTCAGTGCTACCTCAAGCAATACTGCATCTGTTGTGAGTAGCAGTAGTGCAGCAGGGGCTCTTACACCACCCCCTCCACCACCACCACCCTCTACTGCTGAAGATGCCAAACCAGAGATTGTTGTTATTGTAGGACTTACTGAAGCAAGCAGAACAAAGATCATTGTGTAGGTTTCAATATTTATTCAAATTACTTGCTTATAAAAATTATCATGGAAATATTAATTACACTGAATGGATAGACAAATGTTACTTTGAAACTGTATTTTTTTTACATGTTAAGGCTTAAATGCAAAACATAAATATCTCTTGAATTGTTCTTTCCTTGTTGCCATTTCTATTCCAATGTTTTCAATTACCCTAATGTTAACAGTTCCAACTAGAAACTTAATTTTGGTTTTAATTTTTCTTAAAGTAATTTTAAATTTGAAAGTAAAATTTAGATATGACATTTTTATTTATGACATTTTTATTTTCAAGCTCCATGGTGAGTATGTTATCAGTCCAAGTGGGTACCAACACATTGAGTGCTGCCCTTCGTCTCATCCTGAGGCTGACTCGTGAACACAAATATGCCATGATGTTCTCTGAACTTGGTGGACCCAAGCTGTTACTCCATTTGAAGCAACCTCTGCTCTTTCAAGGATTTACATCTCTTGTCACACTCATCTTCAGGCACATACTGGAAGAACCATCAGCATTAAAATACAGTATGGAAAAGGTAATTTTTTTTCTATTTCAATATGTTTAGATTAGAAAGAATGAAGAAAAGTAGAAAAAAACCCAAATAACCCAAATTTGAATTTATTATGAAAGTTGATGTTGAATATTTTGGTTATAATAAACTTCTTCAGGACTTTAAATTCATGAAGTGTTAAAATAGTGATGGATGTTTGATGAAATAGCATTAGAAAAGATTCATAAGAGTATATTCAGCATTCTTATTTTTGAAAATATTACATAGTCTACATGTGGAATGATGTTTGAAGTTTGTTTCTAAGGGATATAATGGAAGATGATAGAATATTTTTGAATGAAAAAAATTGAAAGAAAATGAATATGAACGTATCGTTCATGAGGATAAACTTAAATTTGATTCATGCAGCTCAAGGAAGTATAAATGTTTGGAGAGGAAATTAAAAATTTGATATGTTGTAACTATTTAGAACTAATTTACCTTTCCTACATTTTATTTTTTTTTTTTCAAAAATATTCTATCATTGTTTTTATCATCTTCCATTACATCCCTTAGAAACCTAACAAATTTCAAACATTCCACATGCCAACTACATAAGTTTGAAAAATAAGAATGCCAAATGTACTGTTATGAATCTTTCTTTTAATACTCTTTTTCTCCTATTTTATCAAATATCCATCACTATTTTAACTTTTCATGAACTTAGTCCTAAAGGTTATAACCAAAATGTTCAATATCAACTTTCATGATAAATTCCATCAAATTTCGATGTTGTTTTTTCTTTTCATACTGTTGCATTTAATTTCCTTTACTTCCCTAGAAAGAATCTAAAGTCATTTTTTGACATCCTAAGCGAGAGTACATTTTTATTACAATTCAAGTTATCACTTTATTTTTCCCCCTTTTTTCCAGTGGGTCCAATCTTCACCCATTTAACTAGAAATTCATAGTTAAAAGATATGTTGAAAAAAGATTATCTCCAGAGCTCATCATTCATGTTTCCCTCTCCTAACCGATTAGTCTACCAAAATTGGGCTAGATTTTATCTTTAATCTTTCTGACATTGTTCATTTATTTCTTGTGTTAATTATTCTCTTTCAAACTCTGAACATTGTTTTCTCTCAAAATTAATATTAAGATTAACATACTAAAGTATGTTAATCTTAATTTTGAATTTTCTTTAAATTTACAACCAGTTATTACAAGAATAGAAACGCAAAGAATTTGTAAGCAGACATTCTATAAGATCTGTTATTTTGGTGCAGTGCTATTTGTTACAACAGTCTATAAGAATGAGTAAAGTGTACACTTGAACAGGATAATTCATTACTCTTTAAAGCCACAAAGGTGGCTATTAAGGTCTATGCCTAGTCACATCCTAATTATAGAATTTATATTATAATCACAAATAGATAAGTAGTTTATATTGAGCACTTGAGTTTTCTCCCTTGAGAAATTATAATCATTGGGTATTTGGATGCAGAACTTTTGCAATTTAATCTTAATAGTAATTTTTTTATTCTCATTTGACTCCATTATGATAAAAGAAACTTCGCTAAAATGACATTTTTTTTTTGTTGTGCACCATATATAAGATATGCATGCAGACGATAAACCTGGTAAAACTGGAGGAGTGAGGCCAGGAGCCAAACCAGAGTGCCCTGAATCTCCAAGCAAACATTGCTCAATCTTCAGGTATAGCATTCCAGAGGTGGTTTAAATGGCCCCCAGTTAACAGAGGGGAATGGCAGAAGTTTGATAGTGATATTGTTGAGATTTTGCTCGTGGCTGCAAAAGGAGAATTGGACATGGTATTAAAATTTGACAATAATTGTTAGTATGGCTACAGAAAGATTTGGCCTTATGGAATCTAAATCTCATAAAGACTCACAATTTGAACCAAAGAGAAAACAAGATTAGAGAACTTGAGAGAGAAATAAAATCACTCGGAAAACTGTTTAGAGGCAAGTACTGAAGTAAAAAAACAACCTCTATCAGAGTTGCGGGACATTCTGAGTGGAAAATTTGAAGATCTGCAGAGTAGAATGGTATAAGAGGAGGAGGGAAAGAAAGTGAAGAAGCAAGCGATTTTTCTGATCAAATTCTTTTGTTTTCACAAGATCTCTCCTGGGTGATAAGAGGAATGGTAATCTGTGAAATACCTTTCTTGATCCTACAAAAGATAAAGAATTGGAGCCAAATGAAATGCTGATTGATCAAAAACTCCTGGATCAAGAGTTCAATATAGGGATGCCAACCTGGAAAGAATTATAGTAAGTAGTCAGTGTCAAGAACTGCATCATGACCTGGACCTCGTGGAATCCCTTATATTGTATACAAGTATTGTATTGGAATTCTTAGATTTGTGAAAATTAAGAGCAATCTGGAGGAGAGGCAAAATTCCCGATCAATGGATGGAAGCCAAGGGAATCTGGATCCCTAAGGAAGAAGCATTGAAAGAGATTGAGCAGTTCTGAATTATTCTGCTACTTAACATCGAAAGCAAGATATTCTTCGGAGTGTTGGCCCTGTGTGTTTCTCTTACTTCAGTGTAAGTAATGGATATATAGAAACATCAGAAAGGAGGGATTGTGAGAATGCCAGGTTGCCTGGAACATACAGGAGTACTGACCCAACTACTAAGAGAAGCCAGAGAGAACAAAGGTGACTTGGTTGTATTATGGTTTGATTTTGCAAATGCCTCTAGATCTATTCCTCACAAGCTAGTGGAAAAAGCGTTAAGAAGGCACCATATTCCAAGCATCATTAGTAACCTAATCGGGGATTATGATTTCCAGATTAGTTAAATCAAGAATGACTGCATCCGCATGGCACAGGCTAGAAAAAGCCATCATAACTGGCTATACAATATCTTAAGTACTTTCTCCTTAACCATGAATATGCTTGTCAAAGCCAGAGAGTGCCTGGGACCTCAATCAGTTAGGAATTTGTCACCCACCTATAAGCGCATACAGGGATAACTTTACAACAAAATCAGTAACAGTTGGCAATTAGTTTTTGAAAGGAATATGGAATGGCAAGGATGCAATTTAAACTTGCCAAATCAAGATCACTTGTGATTAAAAGAGGCAAGGCCATCGACAAATATAGATTTTCAGTGGCTTGAACAAATATCCCTACTTTCACAGAAAAGCTGGGCAAAAGTTTGAGGAAGACACTTAATAGCAGTCTGAAGGACACCATCCCCATACACCAGGCTATCAATAACCTAAATGAAGCGCTGACAAAGATTGACAAATCAGGACTCCCTGGATGTTTTAAGGTTTGGATATACCAGCACTCACTGCTACCAAGAGTGCTATGGCCGTTTCTTATTTACGAATTCCCAATTTTTACGGGGGGGGTGTCTTTGGAGAGATCAATCACTGTGTGCTTGAGAAAATGGTTTGTGTTACCAAGAAGTTTAACCAGCGCTGCATTTTATGGAAAAACGAATGTGCTAAATTACCGTTTAACATCAAGAAGGAATTCCTGGTTAGCCAGACTAGGGAGGTCCTACTATACACAGTTAAATGACCTGAAAGTGAGAGGAACACAGAGGTACAGACAGGGAGAAAATGGAGTACCAGTGAAGAACTAGCAGTGGCAGAGGAAATGCTCAGGCAAAAAGCCCTTGTAGGAGTCATAGCAAAAGGGAGGTACAGGATTGGAATTCTTCCCTTGCATATAATGTGATAATGTCCATGGAAAAGAAAGACTCCAGTTATTGCAAAATGAAGTTTGAGCGGGGGTTGAGGAAGATCATTACTGTAAAATGGTCGGTCTGTGTCAGTAAGGAGCATGGATGAAATGGGAAGGGATTGTACAGCATAAAAAAATTGGTCAGATTGCTGGAATGCTAAATCCAGCAGTATACAATTCTTGATAAAATCTGTCTACGACGTTCTCCCAAGTCCAGCAAATCTACACACATGGAGGGGAAAAACATGTCCAACTGCACACTTTGTGGTAAAAGAGTGACCTTGCAACATATTTTAAGTGGATGCTCCAAGGCTTTGAAAGATGGATGGTATCAGTGGTGGTACGGCCAGGTCCTTGTAGCAATAGAAGATGCAATCATAAAAGCCATCCAGACATGTAAATTTAGAGCAGGGTTTAAAGAAAAATTGATGTTTTATAAAGACTGGAGAAAAGGGAACAAAAGCAGGGAAGAATATCCAAATATGCTTTCAACAGTAGCAGATTGGAAATTTATTCATGGATCTGTGAAGACAACTAATATTTCCAAGTCATATAGCAGACAACACTTCGACCAGACGTAATATTTTCAAATAACACTAAGAAAATAATAATTTTGGAATTGTCAGTTTTTTGGGACGACATTATACTCGCAAATGAAAGAAAGCGTGAGAAATAACAGGAATTGACCAGTGTCAGCAAAAACCTACTATGATCCAATTGAAGTGGGACATAAATGCTTTGTGGGACATTCTTTAAGCAAAGCACTTGTGAAAATTGGAATTGTGGGATCTGTGAAGAAAGCTTGGAAGGAATGCTTCAAGGCAGCAGAACGGGCATCCAAGTGAATATGGATAAAAAGGAATGAGTAAGGCATAAAAAAGGAAATTGAGACAAGCCAAAGTATTCCTAGTTTTTATTTTTATTTCATTTTTTTTCTCTCCCCACAGCACTCGACTTATAAATGATTTTTTATAATTCGTAAAATTGGAATGGGAAAGCAGAAAAATGGATTTACTGTAGTGTTTAGTTTGCGCTTTGCGATCAATGGTGGCATGTGTGTTTTTTTTTTTTTTTTTTTTTTTGTAGCTGCTCAATTAGGTTTAAAAAATAAAATAAAAAAAACCTATGGTGGCTAGGTCTGTTATGTTTTGCTGGGCGTGGCAGGATAGACCAGAGTTTTCTTGTCCATAGTGGGGTGTGGAGTAGTTTTTCGATTGGGTTGATTTGTTCTGACAGACTGCATTCTTCATGAAGGGAGAGAAACAAACATTAGTATGGATGCACGTGTAGTAGTAGTAGTAATACGAAAGCACATGCAAAGAAAAACTTATTTATGCATGTAACAATGTCTTTGGGCGTTGCGGATCTCTGGTCCACTATATAAGGACTCCTGAACACTTAAAATTACTTGGAGTGAATCGTGAGAGGAGGCGGCCTGGATTGATTGATGCATTTGACTGTTAGAACAAATAGTGTAAAATTGGAAATTAAAAAATAGTTTTCAATGAATATTGTGAATTTTTAATTTTCCACCTTGCTCTAACAGTTGAAAAGTTTGATCTAGAGAGTTGTCTAGTAATAAGATGGTGTAAATGTAGAGAAAATATCTCATTCAAAAAAACTTGAATTTAAAAAATAACCTTTTGGGGCCAGTCCTGTTACAGCTGGTTAACAATTAGAATACAAAAAATATGTAGTGTGTGTGTGAGGGGGAATTCAACTGCTTCACTTGTTTTGATTTCTATGGAGATAATCTTGAATTTATTTTCTCCACTAATTTTTATTGTATATAAATGTCATTTAAAATTTTAGGTAGTGAAAATTGCTTCTCTTGGTGTTGGCTCTGGTATAAGTGGCATTGCTCAAGGAAGTCCTGGAGCAAAAGAAATGCATTATGTTTTGAGAGTCTTGGGACCTGCTGCCTGTCGCTCTCCAGAAGTGTTTACTTCCATTGCTCAACAAACCCTTAGGATAGCATTACCACCACCTTCAAAAAGAGGTAAGTTTGAAAATTTAAAAAAAAATTAATATAAATTGATTGAACTCATAACTTATATAAGACTGTGAGACCAAAAGAGGATTCTGTAAATTTAGGATGAAATATTTTGTAAAATACTTTAGAGATAAATAATTCTTGGTAGATTGACAAAAAGCATTTAGCCTCGCATTAGATTAAAACTAGTTGAACATGAAGTGTTGGTCACTAACATTATTTTGATGTATTATAGAAACTGGATAATATTAAAGCAATGTTTTTTTTTCTTTTTCTCTCAGTATAAGATTAAAGATTTATTTCTTGATCTAAATTTTTTTTATTAGATGAAGATGAAGCTCGTTCTACTGCTTTAACAACTCCTCAAATGGTGAAGTTTGTTCCTACCCAAAGCTCTTCTCCTGCTCAAGTGAAACGTGTAGTGAAACAAGTAGTAGCTGAATTGTTGAATGCTTTAATTTTGTGCCAACCTCAACAATCCCTGCAATCTCAGCCAACAGCAACCAGTGAAGAGGACGATGGTAAGTTCCCTGTCTCCTAACATGTCTTTTGACAAGGTTTTATTAAAAATTTTCATTAAAGTCTTACAAATCTCTATACACACATGCTCACACAGAAATCTTGAAGAAAACAAATTACAAAAATTAAAATATTATATTTCTATATTTTTTAAGCCAGAAAGCTTAACTGGAATAAAGATACAAAAATTCATTTAAAAAAATCTATTTTGACGAGTTTGAATATACTTGTCTACACATTTTTCCCCTTGTTTTTAAAGATCTTTATTTATTTTTTAGCACAAGCTGGTCATATTGACTCTAATACTCAGGAAATTGCTGCAGAATTATCTTCAAACAGTTTATCTGCAGACCAACAACAAATGGAACAAAATACAGTGAATCTTGGACCTATGGTAAGTGTTGAGTTTGATAACATTAGAATAAACATTTGGCTGCTGCCATTAGAAAAGTTAACTCTCACCTATTACTTGAATTATGTTAAATTGGTGGATCTCTTTCTAAAAGAAGGTGATTGTTGTGATGTGAGGTGTATTATCATTCCTGATTTATATAGATTCAGCAAAATAAGTGATATGGTTAATCAATTTAAAAAAAAAAAAGTCTAACAGTTAAAGTTATTCACAGTTGAGGTTATGTGTTATAATTAATTCTATATTACTAGTACTGTCACTTTGTACCACCTGTTACCTTATTTGGATAAAAGCTAAATACTGCCAAGTAAATGACAATGCCTTCTGAAAAGTCTTCAGTAATTTGGATTAGTAAATAACAGATGAAAGTAAAGATTAAATCCTGGTACGCTTTAACTTGTTTGATAAATATAAATAAGAGCAATTTACAAATTTTTTTTAATGTGGATTTTTGGATCCTTGATCTATTTTTGATAAGTTTTAACTAAAATAATATTACAATTTTTTCTTTATTCTAAAAAGTTGTGATTCTTTTCATTTGGGTATTGAAATTTCTCTACTGACAGCCATTTTTTCCCAAAATTGTTTCGGAAATTATACCAACTTTTATCATTCTAAAATTTAAAAGTAAGACCTACGATAAATCTTTTGAATTTTTTATAATTTCAGATGATACCAATATCCTTTTTCTTTTTCCTCCCTATGAAATAAACCTTCATTTAGAACTGATTTTTATTACAACTGTAATGTTTAAAAAACAAAAGAAATACACGTGTAATCTTTTTCTTTTCTCACTGATTTAAACTTTGTTTTGATAGCCTGTACCTGAAGTAAGTGATAAAGATAGTGGTGAAACTGTGAAAGAACAGAAGTCAAATGCTGAAGACCAAGGCCTAAAGCCTTTACTTCCTAAATCTGCTATCCTGCGTTTACTCTCAGAAATAGTAAAGTCATATACGTCATGTACGCAACTAATAACTCAGCACATGTATACGGCTGGACAAAGTGAGATCATCACTGAGGTAAGGGATGGTGGTGTTTGTGTGTGTGATTTTTTTTATTTTTTTTTATTTTTTTTTTTTTTTTTTAGTAGTTCAGAGTAATATTCAGAATTATGAAATATTTTTTAAATTAGTACCTACACGTATATTATTGCCAAATAATTGTTACACATTAATCATGAAGACTTTTAAAATATTTTAATGTTATTGACTACCTTCATGTGATTGTTTGCACACTAACATATCCAGTTAAGCTGTTTTTTGTTGGGGGAATCCTGCTGGCACTGTATGTTGTTTATGCATGCTTATTAAGTGTTGTGCAATCTATTTGTTTTGTCTTTATCTACTAGATCCCTCTCACAAGAAATAAAGTATTAGAATTCAGTTTAGATTGTGAAAGACTTTAGGAAAATCGTGTGTAGATGTTTGGATTTTGTTGCATTTTTATCTACAGGTTTACATTTGATTCTCATTTTTTTTAAATAGTTTTAAAAAAAAACAACTATTTTTGCATAGCTTTGAGATACTTTGGCTTATTACTGAGCCTATTTTGGTATTTGTTATAACAATCTAAACATCCATTAGACAAATATTGACATCCTTGACTTTAGTAATACTTTTTTTTCCCCTTTCCTCCAAATCTTAAATAATTCTTTGTATTTCTTCCACAGAATTGTAGTGTGTTGGCATTTGTCTTGGATAATCTACTATCTCCATGCCAAACTGCTGGTGACAGAGACTGTCCTGCTTTGTCAAGAGTACTTATTGCTAGCATTGCTTCCTGCAACCACTGTCCAGAAGCTCAGGTCCAGCTCGCTGCTGAAGTAAAAGCTGCTCTTCAGAGAGCACTCAACCTGCCAGAAAGTTCAGAAAAACATGTACGCCTTCAAGCTCTAACTGGAATTATTAGCACTATGATTGAATCTTGTCCCACTCCAGGACAAGTTCCAAATCAGGTCTTCAAAGGACAGCAGAACCTGATGAATGTTATGGTGAAGATTCTTATAAGACGGGGGTTAGTTACAGATCTAGCTCGTGTACCACACAGCCTTGACCTGTCTAGCCCTTACATGGCATCTACTATTAATGCTACCTTGAAACCGCTAGAGACACTGTCCAGAATCGTTAATCAGCCTCAAGCATTGTCTACCAAGTCTCGGAGCAAGAACCAAGGAGTAGGTAGAGATACAAGTACATTTGTGGAAACGCTCGCCAACAATGTGGAGGGTAAGTCTATAATTTTCAGTCTGGGAGTTTATAATTCTATTGACATTGTCATTAATATTTTTTTTATTTAAAAAAAAATTTATTTTATTTTTATTTGCTTTATTTTTTATTTTATTTATTCACTTATTTCTTTTTGACTTTTTTTTTATTTGTAATTTAGATTTTTTTTCTCTCTCCAAAATTCATGATACACTGAATGTGTTAAACTGATGGTATGCTAACAATTTTAAGATTTTATCATTTTAAAAATATTGTTAAATGAGAACTTTAATGTTATTCATAAAAATATTGATAAGAATTTCAATCATGAAAAACTTCAAAATTATTTTCCCAACCCACCATGCTTTGTGCTACAATTGTTAATCACTGATCTGTTGAAATAATCTTTATCTTTAATTCACAAGCAAATGTTTGCTTATTCTATTTTACTTCATATCATGAATAACTGGTGGTGGTGTGCAATTAAAAATTGTTTAATATCCTTGTCTTCTGATCAAGTAACTTTTTTTTTTCCTGTAATTTTTTTATTGAATTTTTTGAGCATAGTTATGTAAATGTTGATGATTGTCTCCTTTTTTAAAAGAAAGATGTAAACTGCTAAATATCCTAATTTGTTTTGTGATACAGCTGCAATAGTGAAATAGGTCTATTATCTTCTCTTATAGGAGCAGATTCTCAGCAGAATTCTAGTACTTTAGAGTTGGAGGATGCTGCCACTGACCAGGCAGACATCATCACAGAATCAACAGTCACAACAGCTGCATCAGTTGAATCTGAACTACAGCAATCAGATGTAAGTACTTTGATTTATTTTGTACTGTTGTTTGTTGGAAATGTCTACTTCCTTGCTATACCTATGTTAACTTTTTTTCCCTTCTTGTAATGATTTTACCTAAATTCATGGATCAAATTTATAATTGAAAACTTGTTCAGAATTTCAGTTTTTTGTTTTTGCAATAATGACTATAATGGAACTTATTTAAAAATTTTCTTACATGCTTAGGAATATTACACAAATTGTTCAGTGAAAGTTTTCTTTTTTTTTAATTTAAAAAAAAAAATTTTTTTTATATAAAGTATTATAAACATGCATTACAATGGTGTAGGTGGGAGACGTATAAAGCCATTTAGCTTGTTATATCACATTACTGTTATTCTCTTTTTAGGGTCGAGTGGAACTTGACCATGTTTTGGACGAGTTGCTGCAGAGAGATTCAAACAGAGATTCTGAACAACAAGTCATTGGCGAAATAATAATGGAAACAGGTGATCACTGCTACCCTTTCTCTTCTCTTTCTCCCTCTCTCTAAACCTTACTATGTTGAACTAAATTCTTTACTTTTTAAGTCTTACTTTCTGGCTTGGGATTAATCCATTCTTATTACATAATTTGATTGATAATTGAACTAGTTCTCATGTGAACATAACTGGGAATTTTGTTTCATGAATCTAATCTTAATCTTGTAAATTTGAATAAAATCTATTTTTGCAAATCTGATCCTCTTGGCTCAAAAAAAAAAAATGCTAAGTTTATTTATTTATTTTTTTTATCAAGAATAGTTGTGATATTTACAACTAAAATTTTTCCTGAATTTTGCCTGTTGATAGTTCCTTGGTGATGGCTCTGACAAAGGAATAGAGGCAGAAAAGACTTCAACTAAAAGTTGTCTGTGTTGATCCAGCGTCTTTTATGGCAAGTCTATTTATTTCAGGTGAAGAACCGCTGTCAGTACGTGCAAATGATGACGAGGAGTCGCCAGACGTCATAATTGACGTTGATGTAGAGCAGGAGGAGATGGATCGGCATGACTCTCAGATGATAAGCCAGGAGAGCTCTGAAGGTGAGGATGCTGACGTCACTGAAGGTTAGTTAAAGCTTGGGTTAATTAATTACCATTGATCCTCTTCCTACTCCTCCTCCTCCTGCTGATACCATGGATGTGGAGTGGCTTCTACCAACACCTCCATCATACTTTTAATATACTGGGGGCAAAATTTAAAGCAGGAAGTCTTCGTTTAAGGCAAACAAAATTCACTTAAAAAATTCCCAAGCTTTTCTGATGGTTTATTCAGTTTGGTTTTTAAATTATTGATGCACGTTTTTATTTTTTAGTTTCACTAATTTTCTGTATGTGCAATAAAACTTTTTGTAACTTTCTGTAAGCATGTTAGTTTTAGTTCAATGTGGATAATGTCTTTTTCTCATTGGTTACTTTAGGAATTTTTATTAAAATCGTGAATATTCTGCTACCTTATTTCTTTTCTTCACATAAATAAAACTCATTAACTCCCTTCAAATGAATCACTTATTTATTTTTTATTTTTCAGTTAATTTATTTTAACTTTTTTTTCATATATTAAAAGGCTAAGGACTGATCTGAAAATGACTAGGCAGTCTTGTTAATTCTGATAAGTCAATATTACTAAATAGAAAATACCTTTTAATTCCTTTCAGATATTTAAGTGGGAGGGCAGATATCTTGTTCCTTTGTTAAAGGGAGTGAATAATATTTTAAATTTTGAAATGAGAAAAATATTTGTAATTGTTCTAGGTTTCCCTTTCCTTCAGAAAGTAATGCAAACTTCTTATCTAGCTTCATCTACCTTGAATATAGCTTGTGGCTTTTAGTTTGCATGACTAGACCTATTGTTTGATGTATCTTTCTGTGGATAATGATTGCTGGCATTTGATTGTGGAATCCATTGTAGTAGTAGTAGTAATTATTGGTAGGTAAGGAAATGCAATCTCTTGGAGCTGTTGTGAATAGTAAGTGCTATGACTGTGCTGAGATTTTTCTTTATCTTTGTATTAATGTGTAGATGTCCATGAAGAAGAAGGCTCTGAAGAGGAAAGTGGTTCTGGTGATGAAGAAGAAGGAGATGAGTGTGACAATGAAGATGATGAAGAACATGAAGATGAAGAAGATGAAGATGAGGTAAATATTTTTAGTCACTGAGCAAAGTTTATAAATATAAGTTTCGGTGGAACAGATTATAGAAATCGGTAATGACTTTTTTTTTTTTCCTTTCACTTTAGGAATCTACTTAATTTTACATTTAGAATTGTGCCACAACTACTAATTCTTTGATTTTCAACTATAACATTGTATGCATTAGGGATTCTTAATGTCCATAAAATATTGTGAATTTAAATTTTTGTTCTGTCTTCACTATATAATAAATTTTTGATATTTCTTTATTTCTAGGGTTCTGAATGCATGATGGAAGCAGATGATGAAGATGATGATGATGACTACCAGGAAGCAGACAGCTCAATGGCTCAGGCCATTGATGATGACTACCTCTTTCATGTGGAAGATGTCTTTCCAACAGGTAACTATCAATACATCTTGCTAATTTCACTCTCTACTGATAACACTGGTTTACAAAGAAATTGAGGCAAGCACAAAAATACCTGTTTTTACCTAATTTGAGGGTGCTGAATTCAAATTTGAAATCCATTTTTACTCATCACCTAGTTTTTTAGATATGCATAGTGTGCATATACGGTACATAAAGGCATATATGAATTCAGGGTTAATTCTAATGTTGAGACTTATGGCTTATTTTTTAGTTATTATGCACTAAATGTAAGTGATAGCATCATATATATATATATATATATATATATATATATATATATATATATATAATATTTCAAGGTGGATTTTGATAGTTAAGGCAGCAGGTCTCTATCCACACTCTGGCAGTCATTGGAAGAGGTTGTCTCACAGGCGGCGCAGGAGGTTGGTGTCCCTCAACTATCGTGTTACACATCTTTTGGGTTACTAAATATTAGTATTACATTTTCAAATGCACATTTAGCTTTACTTTGTTATATTTTCAGATTCTCCAATGGCTTCAAGCACGTCAAAATGTCGAGGATGCCTCAATAAGGCCAATTCTTTCTGCTATGTGTGTGGGGACTTCACAACAGTTGCACAGCGTCGAACCATCACTTCCCTCCTCAGAACTGCCTACTTTCACTATTTTGACTGTAAAATTGGTGATCAGGACAAGTCTTGGGCTCCACACATCTGTTGTAAACCCTGCTACAATGGACTAACTGCATGGTTTAATGGCAAGAAAGCGGCTTTCAACTTTGCAGTCCCGATGGTTTGGAGAGAGCCGCAAAACCACGCAGATGATTGTTATTTTTGTTTAACTAATATAACTGGTTTCAATGCATCTTCTAGGAAAAAGATCAAATATCCCAACTTTTGATCTGCTATGAGACCCGTTCCCCATTCAGATGATCTTCCAATACCCACACCTCCAGTAAAATTGGATCTTCTTTCCTCATCAGATGAAGAAATGCCTTCAAAGGAGGATTCTGCCGAGTCAATATCTTTGGAAGATATTGAGTCTGCATATCCAGGAACAAATGGCAATGAGCCACACTGGATCATGCAAGAAGACCTGAATGATCTTGCTCGTGATTTGTATCTGTCAAAACAGCAGTCTGAGCTCTTGGCTTCTCGGCTTAAACAGTGGAACCTAGTCCAGGAAGATGTAAGGATCACCAGTTTCTGGAATTGGAACAAAGGCCTTGCTTCCTTTTTTGACATGGAAAACAAGTTGTGCTACTGCACAAACATACCTGGCTTGTTTATGTCCCTTGGTTTGCCACATAATTCTTCAGATTGGCGTCTTTTCATAGACTCTTCCAAGCGAAGTCTCAAGGTTGTTCTTCTGCACAACAGGAATAAATATCCCAGCATTCCCATTGCACGCTCTGTCCATCTAAAGGAGTCCTATGACAATATGGAGCTTCTTTTAGAAGCTATTAAGTACAGCGAGTACCAATGAATTCTGTGTGGGGACCTCAAGGTCATTGGTCTTCTTATGGGTATGTTAGCGTGCTTCACAAAGTACTGTTGTTTTCTCTGTCTCTGGGATAGTCGAGCTGTATCCCAGCATTACAAGCAGAAAGACTGGGGGTCTAGAAGCACTTTTGTTCCTGGCGAACACAGCCTCAAGGAGAATCCTCTGGTGGACATGAATAAGGTGCTTCTTCCTTCTCTTCACATCAAGCTTGGTTTAATGAAGAATTTTGTGAAGGCGTTGCGCAAAAATGGTGCTGCCTTCCAACACTTGTCTACTGTGTTCCCAGGTCTTAGTGCTGCTAAGCTCAAAGGGCGTCTTTGTTGGACCTCAGATCCGAGAAGTGCTAAAGGATACTGATTTTGAGGAGCTTAACTTAAAGGAACTGAGGGCATGGAAGCATTCAAGTCAGTCTGTAGTGGCTTCTTTGGTAACACACACGTACCAGATTACCAAGCCTGTATTGAGAAGTTGCTAAAGTCTTACGAGGATATGGGGTGCCGAATGTCACTCAAGATTCATTTTCTCCATTCCCACCTCAACATCTTCCCGCCAAACTTTGGAGCAGTGAGTGATAAGCATGGAGAAAGATTCCACCAAGACATTATGAAGATGGAGAGCAACTATCAAGGCAAATGGAACCCCGGCATGATGGGAGACTTCTGCTGGATGCTCTTGCATGACATCACGGAGGCAAAATACACCAGATCTTCTAAGAAAACACTTTTGACTGTCTGTGGTACTATGAATTGTGTAATTGTGTCATCCAAGTATATTGATTCAATCTGTGTTCTTTATCTATCCTGTTTTATCTGTTATAAGCTGCTGCTACTCTTGAAATATGTACATATATTCTGTTTATACTAAAATGAGACTATTTAAAAGCCAGAAAACTAGAGGTGACAGAGCAAAACTATTTATAAATTTGAATTCAAGACACCCAAATTAACAAAAAACACCTATCCTCATTCTTGCCTCAGACCAAAAAATTTATTTTTGTAAACCAGTGTAATCAGCACTTTATTAGATATTAAGTATTTTTATTCACTATTTTATGATCCCTTTAACAAGCTGGATTTTTTTTTCTATTTAAAAAGAAATTAGAAAATGGCTTTACATTTTTGACAAAATGTGATGGTTTTGTTTTCAATTAAAAAAAAATTTTTTTTCTCTTCAGGTCAGCATGTTGTTTTTAATGATAATTCCAGTTATCGAACATACCACCTTCCCTTTCCTCTTCAAGAGGATAACGGTAATGAAACTTCAGGTAATTTTCATTGAATTTTCACTTTGAATGAGAAAGTGTTTTCTTCTTTCTTTTCTCTCTCCTCCTCCTCCTAGTTTAACCTGTAATAGAATTCATTCTACTTGATGTCTTAATTCACTTCATAACATGAAGTTCCTGTGTGACATGTCAGCAGATTTAAGACTTTATAAACATTTAAAATGTACTTATCTTCTGTCTTCAAAAATTGATTCTTTAAATTTCTTTTCATACCTTTTGATACAGCTATAACCTTGCAAAAAGATTGATTGTTTTTGTTTGTTCAAATAATTCCCGATTGTAAACATTATTTGAACTATGTTTTTTCTTTTCCCTTCTCTCCTATTTACCAGTTTCTATTTAGGGTTGGTTTATTTTAATCTTTTAAAACTGCATTTAAAAAAATTTGTCTTACCAGCATGACTAATAGTTTAATTGATATTTTCAGTTCCTTCTCTCCCACCGGCTCCTAGCTCTGTGCCTACTACCCATCCACTGCTGATTCGAAATGCAGAGCCAGCCACTGTGATGGGAGTAACTCGTGTTCACAGAGGTAATAGGCAACGAGGTACATATCGCTTCAATCCTAGCACCTCCACATTGCAGGTGAACATACACAGTGCTAACAATAGACAACCTAACCCACCACTTATTTTGCAAAGGTGAGTAAAAGCATTTATTTTTGATTTCAGATTTAATAAATTTGTCTATCTCTCTGCCCCCCCATGCCACCCCACCCCAATGTCAAGATTTATTGATATATAACAAATCTTCCAATTTTAGGCTAGTGTTTCACATCTTAGGAGTCCATAGAATTATACTAAGCAGACCTTTTAAAAGACTAGCATTTATGGAGTATATTTATTGAACTAGTTAAATAAAATATAAATTTCAAGTTATATATAGGGATTTTTAAAATGAAATACTTGAATGACTCTTTATTGCTGACTATAACATGTACATTTCACAGGAAAAACTTTCATCACTCATCCTGTTCATTTTTATATTGTTTTGTGCCATGAATAAGTTAAGAAAATGATTTGGTCTTTTGCAAAAATTTCAAGAGTGCCAAAATTTTCAGGGATGTAATTTTCCTTTCTCAATTTAGTATGAACTATCTAAATTGATCAAATCTAAAAGAATAGTGTCAAGTCACAATCCCTGAAATTTTTATAAACTTTGGAGCATGCATGTTAAATTCAGTTGGGCTGTCTATATTTTGGTGGTTACTTTGTTTTTAATGATATCAACAAATATTGTGCTCAACCTGCCTTTATTTACATGTTTATAGTTCATAAAATATAAACTAACTTTTTCTTATCAGGGTGTACATTATGATCCTCCCATCTGATTAATATTGACTTTTTTATGCACTAGATTTAATTTATCAAAGAAAAAAAAACTTGAACCATTTTTCTCCATCTTCTACAAAAGATTCGAGGTGCTGGAACAAAAGTTGAATAATATAGTACACAAAAATAAAAATACAGGTTATGACTTTGCATTCTGTGTAGGAATGTTTTTGCAAAATCATGTTATGTTGGGTGTGGGAGACACTGAGATTGACAATTTATGAGTAACTTGTAAAGTTACTTGTAAACTTAAATGTCAAATAAATCATGAGAAAATGGGTAGATGCATTCAATTTGACTCTTAAGAAATTGTTTGAAATATTTTTTTCCAAACAAAACTGCTATTGGTATAAATATACTGGAATACTGTTCAGTTGTGAACCAATAATGATGTTAATATTGACAGAAATGAAAGAAATTAACAATATTTTTGTTTCCAGGCTGTTAGGACCTGCCACAGCCGCAGATGTTTTGCAGCTTACCTCAGGACAAGCAAATTTTTCTTCTCAAACTAGAGTTGTTTTGGCGAATGAGGATTTGAGATTTATATCTCGCCAGGATGATGACTTGTTTGATGAATTATTTCAAGTAAGTTTTGCTTTTTATGTGACTCCTAAGGCAGTATTATTCAAGATGGTTCTTTTCGTTTATATCTCAATTTTGTCTGTAACATTTAATTATTAAAAATAAACTTCACAAATTTCTCATGACCTGAAAAGAATCCAGTATTTTTCAGTCTGATATTTGATAAAATTTGATAATTTCTGGACAATTCCATGGAGAAACTAGTTTGGATATTTTTATATCTCTCAAAGTTCTGCCAAGGTGTTTTTGCACCATTGTTATGTAACAATTCAAAAGAAGTTATGTACAAATCCCATTCAAAAGCTTGTTTTCAAATATTTTTTTACATAGTAATTGTTTTTATTGCTTAAAAGATATATAGTAAAAGAAATCAAAGAATTAAGTTTTTATCCACTAGTTAGGATTTTCAGATTTGTTTTGCTTTGCTTATTAATATTTGAAAAATTTATTTGGTATGTAGAGGTATACATAAAAATTATACAATTAGCTCAAATAATGCTTAACCAAAATCTATGCAATTAAAATGGTTTGATTTTTTTTTATCTGATTAAGATTTTCTTTATTTTTGAAGGATAACTATCCAGATAATAGTTCGGCTGGCCCTGGTGTTTTATCTTGCATTCCATCCACATTAACCAGATGGACAGAGGAAGCTAAAGTACTTGATGGAGACAGTGTACATGACTGTGTAACTGGTAAGCTATAAAAACAGGTTTGCATTCTAAATCTCAAGTAACACCTTATTTTCCACCAACAAATTACTGCCTAGTTTGTGTCACCAAAAAAAACGGACATTGGCATAATGGTTAGAGTGCTTGCCAATGGCCCAGGAGACCTGAGTTCAATCCCAGGTCGAGTCATACCAAAGACTCAAAAAATGGTACTTGATGCCTCCTTGCTTTAACACTTAGCATTATAAGGTACAGATCAAGGATAAAGTGGAGCAATCCAGTGAAAGGAGTAGTGCCCTCCCCTACACCCTGGTGTAGTAGCTATCGAAAAGGGAGACTTGGGGTCGCCCTTGACTATGGTCGTCAACTTACTTGTATCACACCTGAACTTTAGAATTACTTTTTCCTAATTACCTGTCTGTTATCTCTAATTTAATAAATAGTTGCAAATCTTTGTCGCAAATTCAAATTTACACCCTTCTCCAATCTGTCTTTACTAGCATTTGCTATCAACAAAGTGTAAATTGTAAATATTGAAGTTAATTTTTGATTTATTATCTCTGTCTCTCTTTGTCTCCTCCATCACCTTATTTTCTTAGCTTAGGGTGTCCTCGTGGTGTAATGGTTAAAGCGATGAACTGCGGAATCTTAGTACGCGAGTTCATACTCCAGTCGCGCTATTACGTTCACTTTCGGGCAAATACCCTTGGGAAAGGTATGAACCCCCTTATTCTCCCTCCAGCTATGGGTAAATAGTAGGACGGACTAGGTTCTTCAGCCTTGGTGAGGCAACTAGTCTAGGAGAAGGAAAACTCTGAATTCAAACCTGTTAAATTCCGCTTAAAAATTGACCTTGTGTCATATCCTGCCCGAGCGGAGGGGTTGGTAAATAGTACCTTATTTTCTTAGCTTTTATTGATATTCATTGTTTTTTTATGCAAGAAACTTGATTTACAGTTAACAAGTACAAAATTTTAAAAATGCAATTTGGGTACAGTTGCCTTTCAGATCTCATTTTAATGTTTTCTGGAAAGCATGTCTTTTTTTTTTTTTTTTTTTTTTTACTTTTCAAAATTCCAAATTCTTTTATTTCACAAAGAGACGATATTGCTCTTGACCACATTTGATGACAAAAGCTTTGCATACTTTCTGCTTTACACATTTACAATGAATGTAAATAAACTATTGAAGTTTGTTTTATTTACATTTTTTTCACTCTTCTCTCTCTTAGTTTTGAAAAGTCAAGTGATTGAAACTCTGGAAAAACATCGTGATACAGAGTTAGAAGAACGCAGAGAAAAACGGCGCAAAGCAGCTGAAGAAGAAAATACTCAGAAAGCTCAAACCAAAACTGAGGATCAAAAATCTGATAATACTTCAACTGATGAGGCTAACAAGAAGCTTGAGGCACAGTCAGCTTCAAATATGGAGGTGAGATGATATTGGCAATAGATACATAGGATCCTAAAATTGTTAAAATTTTCTTAAATAATTGGAAGATAGGTTAGATTTCAGATGTGCTTTGCTGAGAAAATGAAAGATGAAACTTATAAGTTTATCTAATTTTTATCGCTTCCACCTTGCTGATGTTGCAACTTCTCTACTTTCAACGTAATTTAACCTGAATGTTACTGAGTAGAAAACTTCAATAATTTCATTGTGGTCCAGATTTAGAAGTAATTTAGTCAAAATAGATTGGTCTCAAGTCTCATATTTATCCTCTATTGTGTAGAAAATTATTTACCTCAAAAAATAGATCATTGAAATATAAAAGGTGAATGTTTACATGGGTAGTTATTGTCATATTTTTGTATATAAATTTTGTTGGCAAAGATTTTTTAAAAACCAGAAATGTATAGCTATATAACTTAGTTTGAAATTTTCTCATTTGCAGGTAAATCTGTTTGATTTAACTACTTGCTAAAGTTTTTTTTTTAATTTTTTTTACAGGTGTCAACTAATATTCATACTGCTACATCAGCTGAAAGTGAAGAATCTAACAAATCTAGTCAGTAAAATATTAAATTGATTTCTAATTTTGAAGTTGCCCATTCCTACTAATAACAATACTAGGCCACATTTTCCCCCTTTTTAAATTCTTATTGTTTTATTACATATGGTAAACCTTACTTTTTCTCTATTTTCCTGTTGCTATGGACATATTTATATTAAGTGATTAAATTTATCTGTCAGTAACTATTTGACTCTTCAAATTCTTTCTCAGCACCTCCTAAATTTCCATTCATGGATAATGTTACTATTTATGTACCTAGTGTTATTACTTTTGCTAGATGGTTAATTGTCTTTAATGTGTAAAATTCCCTTTTGTTTCAAAAACTCAACCATTACAAAAAAAAATTTGTATGCAGCATTAAAAAATCTTTAGTTTTCATGTATAAAATTGCTTCAGTATTTGTACTGGAATATTTTTATCTTTTTACCTCATCTGAGTTAGTATTCATCATGTTTGTTGTAAATTTTATGTGTTTTAAGGATGACTAGTGATAAAAAGTGACTGTAAATTTTCCCGTCTTACAGATGTTACGGAAGGTGTTCAGAGTTCTGCGATGGAGGCCGAATTATCTGATCAGCTGTTTGCTTGGGGAGCCACTGCAGCCACAACTGCTGATCAACCTTCATCAGCTGTGAAGTCACAGTTTTCCACCCCAACAGTGACAAGTTCCCCAATATGTACTCCTTCTTTGGTTGTAGGCAGCTCTACTTCAGAAGGCATTTCCAGTACTTCTGATGGTCTCAGCCTCTTGTGTACAGCTAGCAGAACACTTATGGCTGATTCCATGTCTACACCTCTTCAACCAATTCCTATTTCAACACCACGGGCACCAGTTGCTTCTACACGTACACAAGGAAACGGTGGTGGAAGGCGGTAAGTAAAACAAAACAACTTTCAGCATATTTGTAGAAAAAATTTATCAATGTTTGAATTGTTAACTATCAACTGAAATATGATCATATTTTAATGATCACAATGAAGTGAATCTATTCTTCTCTCAAACTTTTCTGGAATAATCCTTACAATTTTGAAAACTGGATTAAGAAGTATGAAGTAATGTTAACCTTTTAATTTGTCTCGTTGAAGTGATAACTAGTTTTGCTTCTTTTTTTTTTTTTTTTTTTTTTTCTTTATGGAAAAATTCATTTTGAACTTTTTAAAAGTTATAAATATAATAACATAATTCAAGAAACTGATATAACTTTCATGTTTTTGACATGCCTCAAAACAACCTTCTGTATCCATTACTGAATAAATTAAAAAGCTTGAGATTGTGCTGTTACTATAATTGTTTCCAGTTTTAATGTTGTTTTTTCTCTTATATATAGAGTGGCCTCCAGTAAGAACACAAACCCTGAAGAGACTCCAATGGAAGTAATGGTTACTCCTGAGAGCAACTCTACTGGGGCTGCTGGTGGTGGCACTAGTGTTGGTACTGTGTCTAGTGATAATGCCAATGAATCTGTTTCTTCAGATTCTTCTGCTATGAGGGGTAAAAATGGAAATGAAGAAAAAGATCAACAAAATGCCACTACTAATGCTCCTACTGAAGGAGGCACTTCTATTGACTTGAGTGTAACATCTAATGTGCCACCTGATGTCTTGGGAACAACACCCAGCACTAATCCTTTGATTAGCCAACATTCCGCTTCTACAGACAATGGTCAGCATTCCCTTTTTTTTTTTTTCTTCCCATTCTTACATTACGGAAAAAATATTAAAATCTGAAGAAAGTTATTTGCTTAGATTATTTTCTAAATTCTTAAATGGGAAGTCTTTACTAAGGAAAACTGGATTAGATATTTCTGCTCTTCATATTTAATGTTCCCTTTTCAAACTTAAATTCATAACTGGGTATCAAATGTATTTAATTACTTAGAAGTAACTGATTGGGATCTTAGTTGAAAGTTAAATTTTTCACTTAAAGTAAAAAAAAGCCGTAAGTGGTTAATTTAGTTAAAAGCATTATATTTTTTACAAATAAAGTTTGAATTGAATATTGTATGACTAATCTTGCTTTTAGTTGGAGCCCAAAGTCATCAGACAAATTCTGAAGGTTTGCAGTCTGGGGACACAAGTATTCCTGAATTGACATCTGCCCTTGCAGGAAAGTAAGTTGAAATTGCTTTGTACAATTTTGTTCATCAATACTTTTTCCACTCACTCTGAATGAAACTCTTTAAAGAATGGGTCATAATTTTATGTGCTATTAAATGTCAAATCATTTCAAGAATTCACAAATAAAATAAAGTTTTTACTTATTTTTTTTCTCCCTCTCCATTTTGGGAATTGGCTTATTTTTATAAAAGTGACTTTTGAATTGGACTGTCTTAGATTAACAGTTTTCTTTTATTTATGAGGAAAATAAAGCTGTATAACCCCATAAAATGTACTTTTTGAGGATTAAACAGATTTTTCAGATGTTGAAATGATTATCTGTAGTTGAAATCATATCAACATGGGATGATACATTGTTGAACCAGAATTTGATTGGAAATTAATTTATGGCTGATTTATTGAATCCACAGTAATTTGTATTGAATACCTAGTGAGGTAATGGGGCAGAAGAAAAAGCCTTTTTTTATTATGTTTTTTCTCTCTAGTAATATGAATGAATCTTTGTCAATGCCAACCATTACAAGCACTCCAACCACAGAAAGCAATTTAACAGCAGCAGCACCTGGTCGACCTGTGGGAATGTACAGCACTGATGTATCATTCAACCAGCCATCACAACCTGGGAGTCAAGATCAAGGTATACTAAAGCAAATGGCCTCTACTGCTCTATTGATTTATAATTGTCTTTGTTAAAGAGTATTATCAAAATGTAAAATGCTTTTAAACACAATTTATGTCAATTTAACAACAAAATAATTTCATCTTTTTTCTTTGTCATAATACCCTGATTTCAAATTAAAAATTGAAATATATATCACTGCTCAAAATGAATTAGTAAAATATCAAATATGGTTCTTTTATATGGAGTATGCCTAAAAAGAATATGTAATGAAAACTTTGGTTGAGATTTGGTCTTTTCATAAGATTAGAAATTTATTCATTTTTATAATGAAACCATGTTTATACTTTTATATAAAATAGATTCTGCCCTGCCTGATGGTGTAGATCCTTCTTTTCTGGCTGCTCTTCCTGACAACATTCGGCAAGAAGTTATTGCTGAGCAACTACGACTGCAACGCATACAACGGAGGGCTCAACAACAGGCTCAAAATAGTAACACTATGGGTCTCCTTGAAGTTAATCCAGAGTTCCTTGCTGCCTTACCACCTGCTATTCAGGAAGAGGTTTGTTTTTAAAACCTTTCTCTTTTCACATATATGTAGTTGACAAATAAGTTTTTAGCACATTAGTATATACTAGCATGATTCCAATGAATAAAATAACCTTTTAAAAATGTGTCAATTTGTAGATTTACTGATCAAGTTAATATTTTTGAATGAAAAAAGATAGACATTGTTCCTTATTGTCATTTATTTCTTACTCAAGTGAAGATATATATATATATATAAAAGTTAATGTATTTGCCCAGTGAGCTGGGGCTATAGAATATACCAACTACACCTCCACAAAGGGGTACCCCCCCGTCCCAAAAGAGTGTCCTGTTAATGACACTAAACAATCTAAGATTCCAATAATGCTGAAGCTTTAGGTAATGCGGAGCACCTCTTCAGTGCCATCGCTCCCAGGTCCGCTCTGGCCTGGAGTGGTAGCACCTATGGGTCAAATAGAGCTTAACTGTGTATTTGTGCTAAACTGAATTAGTTAAAATAGAACTGTTTTGATATGTAAACTGCATACTTATGCTAAACTTAATTGTTTGAATTACAACTGTTCATTTGTATAAAAATGGATTTGGCATTAAATAACCTACAAATTTTGATATGCCATAAAACACAAACCAAAGTTAATGTCTGATTATTTTTTTAAAAACTTATATAGAATTATAATAATATACCCATATATTTTATTTTATTTAAATTAAAGCTTTTAAGCAAACTTTTGATAAGTCTTTTAATTGATTTTTATCATGAAATTTAATTTGTGTGTGTGTGTATATATATTTTATTTATTTATTTATTTATTATTTTTTTTTTTTTTTCTTCTTCTGTTAACTGTAGAATGTTAAAAACCTAAAATTTGTTGTAGGTTCTTTCTCAACAACGTGCTGAACAAGCTCGTCTGAATGCTCAACAAAACCCCAGTAATCCAGAAACTCCTGTTGACCCTGCTAATTTCTTTGCTTCGCTGCCCAGTTCCCTACGCCAACAAGTATTAGCGGATATGGATGACAGCATGGTAGCTGTGTTGCCACCAGACTTGGCTGCTGAAGCCCAAGCTTTACGGCGAGAATTAGAAGAACGACACCGGCGTTTAATGCAAGAACGATTTTTTGCTCAAACAGGAGCTGGTTCATTGTCAGCAATTCTACGTCAAACTGGTAAGAAATCTCTTGATTTTGACCATTAACTGCAAATGGAATATTTCTTGAATATTTTATATATTCTAAAAGCTGAATATTTTCAGATTGAACCTCTTGTGATTTAGCATTATTTTAAAAAAAAAAAAAAAAAATCCCCCCCCCCTTTTTATTTTGCAATGGTTAAGCTTCTTACTCTTACTTTTAACATTAAAAAAAAGTCAAATGAAGGCAGATAATGTTTAAGCACTTATTTCAGTATCATGAATGTTTCTTCTAATGGTTTTTATTTTTCTTTATTAGGTCTTGCTGGCAGGCTGGGCACTCGCTATGCAATAAGGGCTGCTCCACGCAGTGGGAACCAGTGGTGCTGGAGTGGAAACCGTCCTGGTCAGAGCAACCTAAGTGTGAATTCTGTAAAATTGCGAGGTCGCCAACTGCTGGATCATGAAGCTTTGACCTGTCTGCTTGTACTGCTGTTTCTTGATGAACCAAAAATTAACACCAATCGTCTTCATCGTGTCTTTCGCAATCTCTGCTACCATGCACCAACCAGAGCCTGGGTGGTGCGTGCCCTACTCTCTATTCTCCAGAGAACCAGTAACTGCACAAGATTTGATAATGTTGAAGGGGAAAAGGGAAAAGGAGAAAAGTCGAGGAAGCGTTCACAGTCCATGCAGACAGACAATATGGCTGCTCTGAAAGTGGATACAAAGAACCAGGCCTCATGGTTATCCATCAGCCTTGAAGCTGCTTTAGGTTGCCGGACTAATGTCTTCCAGATCCAGCGATCTGGTAAAAAGCATCCAAATCTTGCCAACTCAACTGTGACAATCCATCATCAAGCAGCTCCAGTAGTTTGTAGGCATGTTTTGGACTCTCTAATATCTTTAGCTAAGAGTTTTCCTAGTCAATTCCTCCCTTCCCGCAAAGCTAAGGAGACTTCAAAATGTGATACGGACAAAGACAAAGATGGGAAAGAAAAGGAAGATGGTGATAAGGGAAAAGCAGAAGGCACTCCAAGCAGTCCACGGGTAAAAGAAAAACAAGAAGGAGGCAGTACTGGTGGTGGTGTTAGCAGCAGCAGTATTAGTAAACAGGACTCTGACTTTTGGGATTTGCTTGTTCGACTTGACAGCTTAACTAGCCGTAAGGGTAAAGGACTACAGCGGCTTCACAGCACGTCAGGTGTTGATATGGAGACTTTTACAATAACTGACTTTGAATCGGCTCCTATTGGCCAATTGATGGGCATGTTATCACACCCTGTCATTCATTCAAGTCAGATGTTGACTGATCGGTTGTTAAGACTGTTAGGACTAGTGTCAATTGGTTTACCTGATCTGATGGCCCAGAAACCTCAAGATGCTTCTTCATCTGGCAACAGTACAACAAGTGTATCTGTGAGCACAGGCACCACACCATCTGCTACCTCTGCCGTGTCACTTTCTGTGGCTGGGGCACCTGCACTGGCTGGTACCCCTCCAGCTGCTAGTGGACTTACTATTTCTGCTACTACTACTACTACTACTACAACAAATACTGGAACACCTGGTCAGCCATTAACACTAACCTCAGCACTTAATGAAGGAACTCCAAAGCCTGCCGACAGTTGGTCAGAAGAAAATGTTGAAAAGACAGGTAAAATTCTAGAATTTAAACTTTCTTCTTGAAGAGATGTCATTGAGCAAAAAAAATTTTTTTTTTTTTTTTTTTTTTATAACCGGCAATTCTCAGCAAAGAGAAACTGGCAGAAACTCTAATGTGCAGCAAAATTTTAAATTATTCATCTGAAATGACCTAACCAAATGTAAAACCTGAAATATTTCTGTGCTTCAAGGAAAAGGATTTTTTTTTCTTCTCATCTTCAATCCAGAATGGAGACTAGAATTTCGAAAATATTTCTATCCTCTTATTAAATTTACCAAATAAAAGATTTTAGTAAATATTAGGTCATAGTACTTTGTCCTGAATATTTCTCTCTAGATTGCTCGGATGCCAACACCACCATTTTGAAATTCTCAGTGCTTTACTCTGCGTTTTTATTTATTTTTATTTATATAAAGACTTTCTCATATTTTATGTCCAATTATGATTGGTCTTACTTTTTGCAAGTATTATTTTATTTATGTCATATTTACAGGGCTAAGAATAGGCTGACTTTATTCCCTGCAGAAGAGGCCCCCTCTCCAAAAGAGCGGTGTCTTAGATACGACACTAAATTGCATCTGATGGTTAGGCTCCTGTTTTAGAGATCGGGGAAGTGTGAAGTATCCCTTCATTGCCATTACTCTTAGATGTCTACTTTGACTTGGAGTGGTAATACCTGTTAGGGTCCTATTTCTGGGTCACATACATCTTTTAAAATTATTTGAATTAGATAGGAATACTTCATACCATATAACCATATTCAAAAACTTAAACTGCTTAAAAAATGTAAATTTAAATGTACATTGTATACAATTTCCTAACCTCTAGGCATAAAATAACAGATGAGTTAACATGATGTTAAAATCGGTCATTTATTTTAGTATTGTAAATTTTTATTTAAAAACTGGAATATAACTGATAAAATTCGCTTGGATTAATCCAAACTGACTATTTAATGTAATGTTTTAAATTGAAAGATTCTTTCCCTTGCCTCTTTTTTTTTTTTTATGGTATCTAATGCATATGATTAAGTAATATTTTCTTGGGCAAAACCTATTGCCATCTAACCAAAAAAAAAACAATTACTAAACATGAATAAATGAGTTACATGAAAAAAACTTTAGTTAGACTAAAATCACAATATGGAGTTTTTATGGGAATATTAATCTTGTTTTGTAAACTTCAATGCTTATTCTTAGCTCTATAAAGAGTTGGCTTTCTAGATAAAGTGAAAGTTGAATATGTTCATTATGCAATAAGATTTGGGTTTTATCATAACTTTTTTTTTTTTTTTTTTTTTTTTTTTTTTTAAGTTGCTATGATCAATGTTAGCTTTACTCTCTCTTAATTCAATTTGAAGATTCTCTTTATTTTTTTTATTTAGGGTTTGAATATTAAAAATTATTTCTTTGGTGAATCTTTATTAAAAAGATTTTTTCCCCACTTTTATGCTTAATGAGTGTATGAATTGATTGGAACTCTCCTGACTTTGAATATATTTACTTTAAAATTTTCAAATGCATTCACTATATTCATACAATGAGGGAGAGAATAAATTAACCCAGCTTTTTGTTTGAATGTCAGTCCTGGTTTTCATAAGTTTTGTAAGAAACCATTAAAATACAGCCATGATTTATTTTTAAAGATTTGGCTCATTTTATTTTCTGATCTCATTTTGTGTATTGATATCATTTTAGTTGAAATTTTAAAAAACCTGTTGTGATCGGTCTTTCAAATGTATGATTAATTTTCATTAAATATTGAGATTTCTGTTCAACCCTGAGCCTGTTTATTTGACTCTTATTTTCAGAAACTGATGATCAGTTGGACTCTTGGAAGAATACACCAATCTTAGAATGTCAGCTTCAACTTGCAGTCAAGGTAAGGGAAATTTAATTTTTTATTTATTAATTTTTTTTTAATATTTGTGTTTCCATCTTAAATTGAATTTCTTGGTTTGACCTTTTTCTTTTCTTTTCTTTTAAGGTATTAACCTCGAAATCTTGCTCAGAGGAAGGTCTAGAAGATGCCACTAATTTGTTACTGCAGTTGTCTCGTGCCAATGCCTCTACACACAATGCTGTGCTGAAGCTGCTTCTAGATGGTGCTCAAGAACTTGGTCATACCATTTGTGAACACATACAGTAGGTCAACTGTTACAATGATTACTTGTTTGGTTCTCTTAAAAAATTTAAACAGCTGAAGTTGCTTTCAGTTAAATTGCATTTCATAATTGTCTAACTGCTATACACACATACACACTAGGAATCTCTCACAAAAGACCAGCAAGTGTTTTGTACAGTATTTTACTTAGATTGTAACTCTTAAAAATATCTTTAGGTTATATTGAAGGCTATAATTCAACTACCTCTTTCTATCTCCCTCACCCTATGTTGAAAGACTGCCTGAAGATTTAAGACCTGTCATTTCTATCTTATTGGCATTCAGCTTGCTGTTAAACATACTTGAGAAATATAGAATAACTAATTTCTTAGTAACATAGCCCTCCACCACCACTATACACCCTTGTGAAAAATGATTTTTTAATTGTCTATGTATACTTGTAAAAATAGTGAATTTTGCTTATTTGACATTACATTAATGAATATTATTTTGATTGTGTAAAGAAAAATTTCTCTTTTAATCTCTATTCTAGGGTATCTATTTTCTTGTTCAGTTTCTGTGGACAGTAACATTGTAATATCAATTTTCTTGGATTGTTTGTCATCTAGTTGTTCTTAGAAACTCTATCCAACCCTGCAAAAAAAATTAATTTGTAGACTTGCACCAATTTATAAAAAAAATTTTTCCCTCTGAGTCATTGACTTTTCACCATTTCATCAGTTATTACATTAAATCATTTAAAATTATTATAACTAAGCAGCTCTTAAAATTCTTTTTCTTTTTAATAGTGTTAAATTTCAGATTAATGTATTAAATTTTTTTGTGACTTATGCTTGTGTTCATATGTATATAACAAGAATAAATACTTAGTATTTTTTTATTTTTTTTTTTATATAAATCTTAATTTTTGTTTACAGCAAACTTTTGGTTGAAATTAGAGAGCTGAACACAAAACTGAAAGAATTGCAAGGTGATGAGCCTAAGGACACTAGTCCACTGGTAAAGGGATATTTGACTGACCGGTAAGTGGAGCTGTTATATTTCAATCAGCTGCTTACATATATACTCTATCTACTTGTTCTTAAACTCATGTGATTTTGTATTCTTTCAATCTTGTAACTTTTTTTTAAATAGGTTTACTCGTGCTGTGAATGTTGTGGTGTCTGCTCCAACCAAGATGAAAGGTGGCCATGATCTTCAGCTCCCGTCAATGTCCATGTTAACCAGCAAGAACTCGAGTCAGCAGTTCTTCCTACGTATCCTTAAGGTGATCATCCAACTCAGAGATGCTGCTAGACACTCACTTGCTAAGAAATCCAGAACCTCAAGTAAGTCGTTCTGATTGTCCTGACTAGTTTCTCTGTCACTTCATTTAAAAGAAAAAAATCTAATAACATTATGCCTGTTTTAATATCAAATCACTATATTTAATAGGCATAATAGATTTTCATTGCTTTGTTTTTGACAATCTCAAAAAATAATTAAAAAGAAAAAAAACATTTTAATTTTTCTTTTTTTTTTTTTTCTTCTTAAAAAGCTTTGAATAGTTTGTAGAATAACTTTCTGTATAAAGCTTAATCACTTGTTGAAATATACTTCTTAAATAACAAAATTTGAAATAATTTATTCTGAATTTCTCTGCATTTTATCCTCTGAAAAATCTCTCTCTCTATATATATATATATATATATATATATATATATATATATATATATATATATATATATAATATATATATAATTTTTCAGTTGCAACTGTTTCATTTGTATATTTGTCTATAGGTGGCCGTTCCTTAACTGACGATGTGTTAGTACCTGCTTTGGAAGCTGAGGTGGAAGGCAGCTCTAGTGGTGCTGTAAGTGGGGCTCTTTTCTCTTCAACCACCTCCTCCCAGGATGGTGTGACAGTGACTCCCCACAGCAGTGGCATAGCTGGTGCTGGACAGGCAATAGATGCAAACAGTGCCAGTACAAGTAGTAGCCAGGAGTTAAACAGTAACAGCACATCTGTTGAGTCCCAAGCAACTTCACAGTCAATCACACAGCAGCAGAGTTTTATAGATTCAGTCATCTCTATGACTGATTCACAGATGGATGTTGATCAAGCAGGTAGTAATTCAATCTTTCAATATTTTTGAATAAACGGAAGCCATTTTTTAATGGCAACATCCATTATGAATCAATTCTGACTTCTAATTGAAACCTAAAATAATAATGGTTTTAGCTTGGATATGATAATTGGTTACATAATTTGATGCACTCTGTTTACAAAATAGTGTAATGAGTGTAAATAAAGCAATTCAGATGTAATTAACAGAAAATATTGTTTAAACTACTGAGCCATTGGCTTAATGGGTAGTGTGTTTGCCAATGGTCTGGGAGGCCGTGGTTCAATCCCAGATTAAGTCATACCAAAGACTCAAAAATGGTACTTGATGCCACCTTGCTTAACACTCAGCATTATAAGGTAAGGATCAAGGATAAAGTGGAGCAATCCAAGGAATGGAGTAGCACCCTCCCCTACACCTCAGTGTGGTAGCTATTGAAAAGGGAGCCTTTGGGTCATCCTCACTTAAGGTCACCATCTTAACAACTTATTGCTTAAACTACACTTATTCATTTTAATTGGTAACATTATTGCTTACAACTCAGAATGTAGCTATCCAGCTCAACATTGCTGAGGATTTTTATTTGAAGCCCACTTACTGATATCTAAGTTTTTAAGGGTCACTATTAAGACACAATTTTCAATTAAAATAAAAAAAAACAAACAACTCAGCTTCAATTATTACTTCTCTAGTCTGCATATTATATTTTCATTATCAATATAATCATTTACTGTTGGGTTTAACAGCAAAACTAAGGTATCTCTTGATAAATGAAAAGATAAATTCATTTTGTGTTGATTAGTAATAATACATTTGTAATTATTCTCTTTAAAGTTATAAAATGTGTACATATATTTTTGTCTTGTCTAACAGTATATTAGAACACCAGATTTTTTAAGCACTGAGTTTTTTGTTTTTTTTGTAGATGTTCTGGATGATAGAAAAGGAAGGATGCGTAGAGAAGGTGAATTACCACGCCTTAGCGATCATTTACAACTGGATGACATGTGGACAACCCTGGGAGAATGTCTTACAGAATTGGCCAAAACCCCTGATCACCATGCTGTATTGATACTGCAACCAGCTGTGGAAGCCTTCTTTCTTGTCCATGCTGGTAAGTTAATTTTTTAAAAGTCTTCTCCAGAATAAAGTTTTTCTTAAATAAGTACATTTAGGTTCAGTTCTTCATTTATTTTTTAATTTCTTAATGAAGAAAAAAATTAATTTACATAAGTATCTTGGAAGCTTTCTCTTTCAGACCAATCCTTACTGTAATAGCAAAAAATTTAGGAAATGAACCAGAAGTTGTAATACCATATCTGTGTTGTCCTTAAATTTGATCTCCTGTCTTAACTGAACAATAGAAAGCTGTATAATTTTGTTTCTGGGCTTCATATCAACTCTACTTAAAGCTGGCTGTATATTTTGTGTGTATGTAATCATTCACGCCTTTTAAAAAATTAAGCAAAGTTTTAGTATTTGTTTCATCAATTTAAGTTTCTTTGCTGTGTTTGACTGATGCAGGTGAGAAAGATCAAAAAAAAACAGACAACCAGGCTCAGAAACGAGAAGATCAATTAGCTCATCTAAATGTTGATGTAGCTCCTGCCTCTCCATCTCCTGCACCAAATATGGAGAGTTCTGCTCTTCTCACTCGAGAAAACTCCTTAGCATCTGTCTCTTCCCTTGGACATATATCAAGTGATACTCAAAAATTCCTGAAATTTGCTGGTAAGTTTTTCGTTTTTGCATGTGTATGTTTGTGCATGCAATTAGACATTGACTATAATTATAAAGTATTTGCAAAAGTTGATTATCTTTTAAAACAGTTACATAACTTGTTTTTTACAAAGATGAAAATTGTTCATATTGGTAACTTCCTGCTTATCTGACAAAAACTTATAATATTAACATACTCTATAGTTTGGATAAGAAAACAGTTTTTGCCATTTTCTTATGGTCTCCTAGGTAATATATATATATATATATATATATATATATATATATATATATATATATATATATATATATATAATTTTTTTAAACAATACCAAGTCTAATCTTTGCCTGAAAGAAAAGATATTGATGTCTTTCATTCTAAATGAATTGTTCATCTATTTGTTTAAAGTAAGTGTAAGATATATGTTCTCAAACTAACATTTTCTTTGCAGAAACCCACAGAACTGTGTTGAACCAGATCCTGCGCCAGTCTACAACACCCCTTGCAGATGGGCCATTTTCTGTTTTGGTTGACCATACGCGAGTGTTGGATTTTGATGTCAAAAGGAGATACTTCCGACAAGAGCTTGAAAGGCTTGATGAAGGACTGCGTAGGGAAGATTTGGCCGTCCATGTTAAAAGGGAGCATGTTTTTGAAGATTCTTTCAGAGAACTGTTCCGACGATCTCCTGAAGAGTGGAAACACAGGTTTTATATAGTCTTTGAAGGTAAGATACAAAAATTTTTTAGTCGGCTGTAATTATGAAATTTAAGAACTTCAACTGTAATGACAATAATTCTGGTGATATAACAGTTTTCAACCTATAATTTAGGTGTCAAATTTTTAAGCACTTGTAATAGACAACTTAATGTAAATCGGATTTGCAGGCCACAACGTTTTATGCTCCACTTAGCAAACTCAATTTACCAGTTCCTGTTCCTTTCTTTACATGGTCAGTTTAGAATTCAAAATCTTTATAACACTGATATCATTCATCAAGTTGCACTGACAGCACTAATTTCCCTGACTGACTTTCTCTCTCTCTCTCTCTCCATCCATCCCTATCGGTAGGTCGTCTAAATTACATCCACTGTCAGCACAGAGCTGATGTGAGTTCTTGCTGGTTGGTGTGTCTATGTGTAGGATCTATAGAAAAAAATTTCTTATGATTTTTTTTTCTTTCCAGCAGTGTTGTACATGTTATGTTTGTCTGTCTTGGATGGTTTTTGAGATGTAAAATTAAGTGGCTGTACAGCTGCTGTTTTGTTAATGTTGCTTCCAGAATTTGTTCAAAACAGCATTTAGCATTCTTGTGTAGTTCCTATCTAGCTTTTTCTCCATATATTTTGTTAGTGCCTACGTATTGTATCAATACTGTAGTATTGACACAGCCACAGCTTGGGGAAAATCCCATTTTATCAGATCACTTTCATGTGATTGATAACCTGTCAATAGCAGTGCCACACCCTCACTAGGCATATGTTGACATCACTTTTAGTTAAGATATTGCTGCTGAGGTATGTGAACTTATCTACTAATTTGTGGCCTGCCACTTACAGTAGAGATGGCTCCTTGTTTAAAACACAAACTCCTTTTATTTGCATTTATGTAGAGGCCAATGCCTCTGGCTGCTTGCACTAGGGATTCAGCTTGGGCAGGTGTATTCGCAAAAAGTGGTAAATCTGCATCTTCTAGTTTCTGCAGAATATTGCTCCTCCCCTTCTTTCTTTCGTGTAAAGTCATTTTCTTTTCTTAGATCTGTCTGTATTCAAAGTATGTAGTCTAGGCAGATATGGTGCTCATATATCTCCTTGCAAAACTTTAACAACTATTGGAGTCAGTGTTGTCATCGGGTGAGCGAACCATTGCTTGTTTGTTTTGTTTTTTTTGTTTTGTTTATAAAGCGTCATGATAGCTGTAACAGTTTCTTTTGAGAGACCATATGCTTGTATAGTAGTTGCTCCATCTGTGTATGGGATCAAATGCTTTGGAGAAATCTACAAACAGTAGTGTTACTTAAAGATTTTTTACATGTACTCCTTCAATGATTCAGCAGATAGGATTTAAAGTTGTAGATCAATTTCTCAAAAATCGTTTAGATTTTTTCCTAAGAATTTTCTCAATTTCATGTTTGATTCAGTTGAGAAGCAGAACATTTTAAACCTTAGCAGCAATAGATTCCTCTGTAGTTCTTAGTGATTCTGAAGTCACCTTTCTTTGGAAAGAGGAGGAAGCAGCCTTTTGTCCATTTCTCTATTGTATTTGGTTTATAGACGGCATTGCCTAATCGAAGTAGTGTTTCATCAAATCTTGTGGAGGTATTTTGTTGAGGCCTGCAGCTATTCTCCTTTTGTTTTTCAGTACTGTGTAAAGTTCTTCCTCTGTGAACTGTCTTAGTTGGATGAGTAGTTGGCTATTGATAATTTTTTTTTTTTTTTTTTTTTATAGGTTTATCAGTGATTTTAAAGGAGTTTCCGAGCAGATTCTTAAAATATTCTTTCTACTTCTGTATTCTTTCTTAGCCAACAGCTCTTATTTTTGCTGTAGAGGTGTTCTTTCCAATCACATTATTTACTGTTTGTCATGCTATTTGTGATAGTCTTTCTACCAAATTTCTGATTTTATCGATTTGGCCTTGAATGTATTCTCATTCTTTGGTATATGTTGGTTCTCTCTAGGCTTTCTTGAGTTTTGGGGCATTGGCATTTTTTGGGTTTCTTTTATTAAGGATGCTATTTTCATGTTGTTTTCCCCCTAATTGCTATTGCCTCCTATGGAACTCTACATTTGGCTCTTGGTTTAGTTTAAATACATTTAGCTGCTGCTTCTATATGGGTGGTAACAGTTTTCATATTCATAATTTGTCGTTCAAATGTCTCCTAAAGAGTATCGAACTTGTTTCTTACAGTTATTATATGGTTTCTAATATCACTAGTGGCCTGTCATATTGTAAAGTTTTAACTGTGTCCTTCTGCATAGACTGGTGAATCTTTGCCGAGATGATTCTCTGATCATAAGATACTCCTCCAAAAGACAGCCTAGTTGGCTGAGGCTGTTGAATACACCGACTGTATCTCTGCAAAGGGGTAAGATTCCCCCCTAATGAGTGTCCTAGATATGACACTAAACCATCTGATGGTGAGACTCCAGTCTTGGAGCTTTGGGGAATATAGAGTACCACTTAATTGCCATTGCTCCCAGATTCACTCTGACCCTGGAGTGGTACTATTTACCAACCCCTCCGCTTGGGCAGGATATGACACATGGTCAATTTTTAAGCGGAGTTTAACAGGTTTGAATTCAGTTTTCCTTCTCCTAGACTAGTTGCCTAACCAAGGCTGAAAAACCTAGTCTGTCCTATTTACCCATAGCTGGAGGGAGAATAATTGGATTCATACCTTCCCCAAGGGTATTAGTGCTATGTGAAATGCAATCAGTCTCGTCCAGGATTTGAACTCTTGTCGCCGTGTCCATTTCCTACGACGATAACGACTACACCACGGGCACCTGGAGTGGTAGCACCTGATAGGGTCTTGTTTGTAAATCAAATAGACCTATTTGACATACTGTATGCAAATGAATGACTTGTGTTAAATCAAATTGTTAGAAATAGAGCTCTTTGACCATTTGTGTGTAAACAAATAACTGGTGTTTAATTGAATTGTTGGTGATACATAGTAATACTTGGAATAATTCAACTGTGTGCAAATGAGTCATGTTGATTAAAATTATTAATGTTAAATAACAATACTTGAAATTCTGTGTGCCTAAATTGAATTATTGGTATTACATAGTAATACTTGCAACCACTTTGCTGTCTCCAAACAAATGATTAATTGAATACAATTATTAGTGTTAGATAACTGAAACCATTTTACAGTGTAGAACCAATTGTAATACTAGTTGGCAAACAAATTAGTTGTAACTCATTTAAAAATGAAATTACCTACAAACTGTGTACCAAAAAATAAAGCAATTTCGTTTAAAATGTTTTCAACAAATGCGTTTACAAATCATATTTAATGTTTAAACAGGATTTGGCATTGAATTGCCTACAATAGTCAATATGCCATAAAACCCAACCAAGTTCAGTGCTATTTATCCACTTTATGAATATATAATGTAGCTGTGCTTTTATTATTTTGGTAGGTGTAGGTTCATTATTTTCCTTCCCTTGTTTGTTATTTCCTGAATGTCAATCTTCTTGAAAATACCTCTTTTGAACAGAGCATTTGATCAAATGGATATTTGGTCAATAACTAGTGGTAACAAGAACTCCAGTTTGACAGTTTTGAGTATTATGGTATCCATTTACTATGTAGAATTAACAGGATTAGATTTGCATTAATTACAAGGTCCAACTCAATACATATGTTATTGATGGCAAGTCAGTATGAATACAACTTTAGCTAGCTACTCATAAGGTTTAGTAGTATTGATATACTAAGTCAATCCTACTACAACTGTACAGTGCAACAATAGTTCAGTTTGTTCAGAATCTGATTCAGATTGGTCACTATCAACATTGAAGTGAACCATGATTACAGCCAGTGTATGATGTACTATACAACACTTTCCATTCACAAGTTGACAGTCATACCCACTTAACTGGCTAATTGGCCTAGTGTTTGCCAATGGTCCGGGAGACCTGGGTTCAATCCCAGGTCGCATCATACCAAAGACTTTAAAAATGGTACTTGATACTTCCTTGCTTAACACTCAGCAATATAAGGTACGTATTGAGGGTAAAGTGGAGCAATCCAGGGAAAGGAGTAGCGCCCTTCCCTACACTTTGGTGTAGTAGCTATTGAAAAGGGAGCCCTCTGATTGCCCTCGACTACATTCGCCAACTTTACTATTTATAGAAAATAAGCCTACTTAAATACTGTACATAACTTTGATAGGATTTTTTATTTAAATGTGAATGTATTAATCTTTAGTGTATATGTGATTCTTCCAGGTGAAGAAGGCCAGGATGCTGGTGGCTTACTTAGGGAATGGTATGTGATAATATCAAGAGAGATTTTTAACCCAATGTATGCTTTATTCCGGACGTCGCCTGGTGATAGGGTTACCTACACAATCAACCCATCTTCTCACTGTAACTCCAATCATCTAAGCTATTTCAAATTTGTTGGCCGAATTATTGCAAAGGCCATTTATGACAACAAGCTGCTTGAGTGTTACTTCACTCGTTCCTTCTATAAACATATCATTGGCCAGCCTGTCAAGTAAGTTTTCTCATTGCTTTTTTATATATATATATATATTACTGCAAACCATGTTAACAGTGCAATGACATAAAATCAGATAAAGAATTGAAATAAAAAAATTGCCATCAAAATAACTGCTTTACAATTGATATAACCTTGTTTTAACATTTACTGCAAAGATAATTTTACAAAGCTGAAACTACTTATACTCTCTAAATCTATTTCCATTTGAAATTCAATCTCTGAAATGTTAAATGTACAAAACTAGTCAAGGTTTCTTTTTTGACTTCAAAATTTGGCCGATTTTTATTTGTGCTAAGAGACATTCATATTTATCCAAGTATATCTCTCTAAATTTAATATTTGGAAGATATTCAGTAGAAATAAATAAAATAAAAAAATAAATAAAAAAAATCAACTGTAATTTTTAAATGTTCTGCATGTGTACTAAGTAAATTTATCTTGTTTCAGATATACAGATATGGAAAGTGAAGACTATTCTTTCTATCAAGGACTTGTCTTCCTCCTTGAGAATGATGTTAAGGATCTTGGCTATGAGCTTACATTCAGTACAGAGGTAAGTGATCTGCTTTTGGAAATACTAATGTCCTAGTAATATATATATATATATATATATATATATATAGTTTTCTAGTTAATGGGATCAATTTTTGGCTGAAGTTTAATGTGAGTGGGAATCAGGCAATTGTAACATCACTGGAGGTTTTATAATCCAACTGCCTCTGCTCTTTAGATTCTATTTTTTCATGTATTTTAATTCTCTCTCTAGATTCAAGAATTTGGGGTCACTGAAGCAAGAGACTTAAAACCAGATGGCAGAAATCTAACTGTCACAGAAGAGAATAAGAAGGAATATGTGAAAATTGTGTGTCAAATGCGAATGACTGGAGCCATTCGAAAGCAATTGAATGCCTTCCTTGAAGGTTTCTATGATATCATTCCCAAGCGCCTGATTTCTATCTTTAATGAACAAGAACTGGAGTTGCTCATCTCTGGCCTACCCAACATTGATATTGATGACTTGAAGGCCAATTCTGAGTATCACAAATACCAACCCAATTCTTTACAGGTAAGAAAGTCTTTCCCCCCCCCCCCACTTTCATGCTTATTTATGGGCTGTTGATTTTTATTAGTGAATTAAAAAAAAATTACATTTGTCTTCCATTAGATAGATAAAAGGACCTGTTCTCTACAGACACCCATTCAGTTACTGTCACATCTTAAGGATAATTTAATCCTGATAAGTCTTAGGAGTAATTCCCTATTAGAGCATGGATTTATTTTGATGTATGACTTTTTTTAAAAAAAAATTATTGGACATATCTGTATGGGCAGTTAGCAGTGTAATTTCTTGTTATTCTTTGCCAGAATAGGAGGATATTCATCTAACTCAAAGCAAATTAAAATAACTGACTTTAGTTTTACCAACTCTTGAACATTTATCTTTTCTTTCCACCCTTTCCAGATCCAGTGGTTTTGGAGAGCTTTACGATCTTTTGATCAAGCAGATAGAGCAAGGTTTATCCAGTTTGTAACGGGTACATCCAAAGTTCCTCTTCAAGGATTTGCCTTTCTGGAAGGTATGAACGGTATTCAGAAGTTCCAGATTCACAGAGATGATCGCTCCACAGACAGACTTCCCACTGCACATACATGGTAAGCCAATCAATTTCTTTGATTTGGTAGAATTTTTACTTTTTATGAAATCTTACCCTACGGCATTGTTTGCCAAAAACCCAGAAAAGTATTAGAGAATAAAAATTGAAGGGCTATGACCTTGAGTTTTGAAAAGTAAAAGCAAAAATGGTAAACAAGATTTGGTTTACCAATCTACAGGAAGTATATGTAAAACAAAATAGTGATTCAAGCTTTACATTATATTGATGGTGCTGGCAAGAAAAATTTTAGCTTAGTTTGCTTTGCTGATTACTATTGGTTGCTGTTCCCTTCAAAGTACTACTCTTCAGGAGATGATGCTATTGCTGGAAACATTGGAAATCATTTTTCAGAATACCTTTCAGTAATGTAGCCTTGTATTACTGGATGTCAGCAAATTTTCTTTTCAGGAAATAATTTAAAAAAAAAAAAAAAAAAAAATCACAGGACAAATTTTGAATATGAGGAATAGTCTGTGATGGATTTCATAGCCAAGAACTTACAAACTCCTAATGCATCATGTACCATAGAATTGTCATGATAGAGAATCAACTAATAAGAGCAGATCCCATAACCCTTTCAGCATTTCCAAATAAACATTGACAGTTTGTCTTTGTGCTAAAAATTTGTATTAAACTAATTCTCTTAAAAGAAATACAATTTTAGTCTTGAACTGTGAGACATAGGGAAATCTTTTTCCACTGCATGCTCTGATATTTTATTTCTGGATCATATTTAAAATGCTGTTTCATCACCTTGTCAAACATTGCATTATTCAAAAGATCAGTTGAAATAGGCCAAAATTGTTTCTGCTCATCAGTTAAGATTTAAGGTACAATCTTTAAGATTTTTTTTTTCCCCTCATTCTCAAATCTTGTTGGAATTACTGCACAGTTTCTCTATTCACATTCAGGTCTTTTACTATTAGTCACATACATAATCTTCAATTTGAGTGCACCAAGGTTTGTACTCGGTCTGCATCTTTTCTTTGTTTTTTAGCTGCCTACATTCATCATTGTGCACATCATCTCACCTTTCCTTGAACTGCCTGTGCCACTTAAAAAACACTTGATTTCTTCATAGCATATTCACCTTAAACCCTTTTTAACAGGGCTGATGTTTCAGTAGCACTTATACCAATCTTTGCACAAAATTTGTTTCACTCATCTTCTGACAACAATATATCATGAACACTTGAAAAAAAAAAAAAAAATTCATTTACTGTTCTTCTGGTATTCACCTCAAATAGAAAGTTGGATTATGTCGAGATGTGCTTGGGTACAAATGTTTGCCCTAGTTACCACCTCAAGTGACACACTTGTCTTTCCAGGAATTGTCACATCTTATATTTGAATTTTAATTCCAGTTTATTTCTATGACAGTTAAGGATGTTAAAATAATGTAGTAATAATTTTATTTGCATGCAACTTTCCTATGTAGAAGATATTTTTTTATAAGAAAATGTTTAAGCAATAATTGTCATGATTCTCTAGATTGAACATTTATAGACATCAGCTTTTTACTTATTCTCTTATCTTGAATGTATTTCCTTTGTATTTTCAGCTTCAACCAGTTGGACCTTCCTGCCTATGAAACATATGACAAACTACGGCGCATGTTACTGCTGGCTATTAATGAATGCTCTGAGGGCTTTGGCCTTGCCTAAACCTTTGACTATCTTTAAAAGAAAGGACACCATACGCACTTTGGAAAAATAGATTTACAAATAATACTTACAAAAAAAGGAAAATGGCGGATAAAGAAAACCTCTAAGAGATTGTTCCATTAACCAATGCAGCATCCTTGTCATTGTGGTTTTGGTCAGCAGCAGTAGTGACTGGTGATACTAGTGGCATTGTTGCCTCACATCACTATCTTGCTATGGAGGGGTCACAGACTTTTCTGCCTCTTCACTCTCCATTCTTATGGGAGGGGGAGGGAAAAAATTAAAATACAAACTCTTCTCCACCACAAGAGAAAGTTTTTAAATATTACAGCATTTAAGAATTGAGTATTTAAAAAAAAAAAAAAAAAAAAAAAAAAAAATTAAAAATTAAATTTAAAAAAAAAAACAAAACACAACAAAAAAAAAACCTTTAAAAAATTGAAATCCCGAAAAATTGGGAGGAAAGGAAAAAAAAATCTTTTTGAAAACTGCAGAGATAAAATTATTGGTTTTGTCTCTTAGTATGAAATGAGAAAATTCCTGTTCTGTTTCCCTCTTCCCTCCCTTTATACCTGCAGTAAAATAAAGCAAGTGTTGTGTCTGTTTCCCAGGGGAGTTTAGTGAGAAGGAAGAATGAGATATGAGCCTCTTCCTCTGTCCCACCCCTCTTGTTTCCCCCACTTTTTAGTCTCCTTTATTTTGGTGGGCTCTTCTCCTCTTCCTCACACACCTGTTCCCCTTTAAGGCTGCTGCTGCCAGACAGTGGTGCAGGTACTGGGTTCCCCTCCCCACAGCCAACCTGTGGTTTGTCTGGTGCCACCCTCACCACCACACTACCACCAGCATACACACAAATTCATTGGATGTAATTGTTCTTTGTATAGACATCAAATTTCTTTTGCATGAATAAATGTCCACTGGACTAAGTTATTATGTTATGTTTTCAGCCAAAAGCTGTACAAAGGGAATTGATATCTTTGTTCAATAAAGAAAATCGTCATTGAACTATTTTGACTTCTTGAACCTCTACTCTCAAATTGGGCTATTTCTCCCATTACTCTCTCTCAAAACTTGATATCTTTAATTATTTGCTGCTAAATAAGCAGCAGTAAGGTTTATTGCATACAAATTCTCAAATCTATTTATTTTATAAACTTTTGAATTTCATCCCATGAAAAAAAATTCAAAATTGTTTATAAAATGTAAAGATTTTTTCTAAAGTTCATAAAAGCCAAGTAAAGAATATATTCATTTACAATTATAACCCTACAACAGAAAAATATCTGTATTATTTAAAACTATGCTGTCTTCATTCCTTCTGTTTTTGCTTATATATATATAATTACATGTTCACTTGGACTCTTTTTTTTTTTTTTTTTTTTTTTTTTTTTTTCTTTTGCTTGAAATTAATAGAAACTCTTTATTCTTTCAAATTAAATTTAGTCATTTTAACCTTGGTTTGTTTTGCTCTTCATCTGTCAAATGTGGGTATCAGATAAGATTTATAAATTCATACCTTTTGAATGTGTTAATTATGAATATATTAAATTTATTTAAGGACCGGACATTGGCCTTGCGGTTAGAGTGTTCGCCAATGGCCCGGGAGACCTGGGTTCAATCCCAGGTCGAGTCATACCAAAGACTCAAAAAATGGTACTTGATGCCTCCTTGCTTAACACTCAGCATTATAAGGTACGGATCTATCGAAAAGGGAGCCTTCAGGTCACCCTCGACTAGGGTCGCCAACTTTACTTTAAATGTCACACCTATTGGATTTTCCTATGGGTCTTGCAGCATTTAAGTTTAATCCTATTCTTTTAGTTTTATAAAATTTTGCCTTAATTCAGTAGTTGTTCTGAACTTTATGACCAATAGTACACAATTTTTACTACTCAAGAACCCCCCCCCCAAATCTCTCTCTTATATATATATATATATATATATATATATATATATATATATATATATATATATATAGAATACTTTGGCACATTGATGTGAAATTTAGGAATAGGTTAGTATAGAGAAGTTAAAATAAAAAGGTGTATAAAGGAAAACAAATTTGGACCTAAACCTACTTGGAGATTTTACATATTAGGTTTTCTAACTTTTTCTCCTGGCATATTTTTGTCAAACATTCTTTAAACCCCCCTCCAATTCCTCTAGATTTCCTTTGAATATGCTCAAAACTTTTCCCTAAATTTTTGATATGGTTTAAATGAGCAGCAAACAGCTCACCCACTTCTACATGGTTCTTTACAAACCACCTTGAAGAGAATGTGATCCTTCATATACAGATTCTCTATTCATAGTTCCATCAATAAATTGAAATGCTCCATGCATTTTTAAAGACAAACATTTTCTTCATACAAAAGACTGACTTTTATAATTAATTTTTTTAAAAACAGGTTCCAGATGCTTTATTAAATTGAATTTAGATGACTTTGATCTGCAGTTAACTTTTTCTTTCAAATGTCAATCCAAATCTTGTGGAAGATCACTTTGAGGAATATTTTTGGTGTTAGCAATTTTACAAAAGTAGAATCAACTTTAGAATAATTACTTTAATACTAAGATTCTTAAGAATGTTTATATTACTAAAAGCCATCAAAGTATTTATATTTTAACGTAAGCCCCAATGGTCTCTTTAATGTAAAAATTGATGAAACAAATGAATTAGAACTTTCTTAGTGTTTGAGAAATTTTTAAATGACTCAATGTCTTGATTTTTTTTCTTTTTAAAAAGAAAAAACTCTTTATAATTCTCAAATTTCACCTGGAAAGATTTAATTTCTAACAAACTTCTGTTTTTCAAGTATACAAACCTTGAATTTTTAAAATGAAAGGAGTAATAACCAATATTCATTTGAAAGAGTTTCCCCCATAGAGGTCTGGCAAATATCCAGGCCTTAGTATCATGTTATTAATTATGTTTTAGGGAAAATTTGAAAATTAATTATTGTTAATCAGGTATAATCCTCTTTCAAATATAATGAAATTGGGTTTTTTTTTTTTTTTTTTAACAATTTTGATTCATCACATTTCAAAACCCAGGAAAAGAAAAAGTTAATGGATAAATGATTTTAATACTTTTTATTATAAAAATAAACATTTTATTTAGTTCAAGAAAATTCTTTAGCTAGTTTAATATGTTCATGGTGATTGAGTGTCCACTGAGAAGGTCCTATTTGTATAATTTGTGCACTTCCAATGCATTCATCGCCTTTGTAGAAGACTGCATATTGTCCTGGAGTTATGGCTCTCATTAGTTGAAGAAGTTTAACATTATATGTTGAGCTATTATTACTTGTTGGCTTCATTTCACATTCTACAAGTGGGTGGACATGTTGGAAACGAAAGTCTATTTTGACTGACTCAGATTTTGACCACTCTGGTTGAGAATTAATCCAATGTGGCCTGTCAACTGTAAAACTTTTGCTGAATAAAGCTGGATGGGTGGTACCTGGGGCCTAAAAAGAGAAAGAAAAATTGTTTTCCTCTTTCTCAAGACTAGCAGAAGATACATTGCAAAAACCAGCTTGAATGTTCAACTTAAGATAAAAAAAAATACATGTATTAGAGTATTGCACTTGAAATGATGTTTAGATATTATTTAATAGTTTATATTTTTTATTTGTTTTAATAGAATTTACCTGTTTCTTACTTACGACAATTATATCTTGAGTCTCTGAATTGATTTCTGCCACAAAATAAGCCTGTTTCAAACCTCCTAGATGGATACGTTGGCCTAGAGTCCACAGATGAATGCCTGAAAATGAACAATTCTTTTGAAATATTCTAAAATGATAGAAAGTGTACTTGGATATTTGTACATCCTTCTCCATTAAATTACAGCAGCAATGATCAAACTAATTAATTTTTTGTAGTCTTAATTGTTACTGATGGGGTAATTTATTACTTTCCTTAGAAGTTTGAGAATAGCTAATGGAGCATGAATGAAAGTTTTAGTCATCCTTGCACTTCCTTTATGTAAACTTAGATATTCGACAAAAGCCAACTATGACCAGGTTTTCATTATTAGTAATGTTTTGCGAGATGATTCCACTGACTATAACTGTTATTACAACTTTATATCAAAGTGTTATATGAAGGAGTAATGATGCTTAGGTTAGTATTAAAATCTGTATTCACATTTAGAATTAATCTGTTGAAAGCAAGTCTAGCAAACCAAAAATTCAGTCCAAAGTAAAATATTTCTTGTCTTTATTATGACTCAATTTTATCTATGGAATGTTAAAATTCTCTAATTATTTGGGGTCTGTATAAAGCCTGAATGATCACCGGAGATAAATTCAGGTGTATACCCCCCCCCCACACACACACACAATGTGAGCTTTTATTTTTACAGGTCTAGCTTTTAAAAAATAAAGTTACAAATTTATTTTTATCCTAAGTAATGTAATTAGAATCTGAAAAGATTACTAATTTGATTCATAAAATTGATATCTTTTTATTTTAAAGGTTCTACTTATTTCCTTTTTGGTTACAAGACAAAAATACTCATTCAAGGTAAATTCTTGTAGGGTGATAATTTTTAAAATTGCTGTAACTATCAATATAATATTAACATACTTAGTCCATAAAACTGAAATAGTTACTAAATCCAAAAGTCAAATTACAAGTAATATTTTCAAATGTGGCCCTGTGGTAAATATCTTTAGTAATTCTCAAAAAAAAAAAAATTATTTCATAAGGTTTGATATTTTTATGAAATGTTAAATTTTAGTTTTAAAAGCTTGAATTGTTAAAAATGTAAATCCTAAAGGCAACCACTTTGTTTTTTTTTGTTTTTTTTAATCATTTTTCATAAAAGAATTAGTAATTGTCCTACCTTGGTGTTGTCCAACTGTTTTCCCTGTTTCAATATCCACAAAATTTCCTGGTAGAGGTTCAATATACTGGAGGAAGGGGGGGAAAAATTTTCTTGATTAGTGTGTATATGTATCTATATATATAGAATAGCAGACAGGAATAAGTCTATTCAATCATTGTCTTGTGAATTAGATTACCTCACTAGGTGCTCATTTATTAGTCAGGAACAAGGCCAGGTTTAATTTTTTTCTAATCAAATAACATTTGTTGCTTGTGATTTTTTTTTTTTTTTTTATATATAACTCTAGTCATCATTCTGCCATAAAGATTAATTTTAAACATTACATTTATTATTCAAATTTACTGGATTTGTGTAGGAATGAGTATCATGCTGGTTCCATTACTCTGACCTCCGGAATAAGGGAGTTAATTGGCGATTACATTTTCAACACTGACTAAACAGCAGCTCACAAATTTCTAAAAAAAAAAAAAAAATTTAGGTAAAGGAGGAAATATTCTGAATGAAACCGATTTCTGTATCATTTTGTAATGGTGTGGGGGGGGGGCACTTTCAATTGTAAAAAATGAAATCCCAGTCTAATTTTGTCTTTTATACATTTATTTGTTCTCAGATCATTACTACTGAGCACTAAGCTTCATTTTCACTGGGTGCCCTCATATTTAGGGTCTTGTGCCTAAACTAAGGCTTATTAAATAATTATTACCTCTCAAATAAATTGAATTTCTGGCTCTTTGAGCTTCAAAAGTTTCCAAATTTGAATTTTTTTTTCTTTTTTTTTTTTACTTCATAAATTAATTGCTTTTTTTCCCCCCACCTGTTCATTACCAATCTAAAACCTATTTATATTAAATGAAAAGTATCAATGAACCATACATGTAAATCTCTTCAATAGTTAGTTTTGGCTTTTTTTCTCCTCTCCCAATTATACAAAACAATTATTAGATGAGATAATTTAGCAATGCTAGGAACATTAAAATAGAACCCTTGGACTGGTGAAAAATCAATCTGGGGTAATGTGACAGAACATAGTTTATTTATGAAAATGGATTCATGTGTTTATTCTGGAGACTATTACAAAATTTGATATCAGTTATTTAGTTTCATTACCATCAGTTAAGTAAATAAAAATTGTATTTATTACCTGGGGAGGATGTGCTTTAGAAACAAACATCTGTTCTGATCTTTGTAGATGTTTTTAATATTACTCGCTATACATACCTGACTGCCTTCATCCAGACAAGAATGCCAGGTGTTACCTGATTAGAATCTGAATCTAAAAGGTTCACTACATTTGTCTTCAATTGGCTACCCAAATTGGTCACACTAACCATATCACTATAACTGGTATATGCTAAGTTTTATCTAAGAATTGAACTCGCTTGTTGTAACTTGTGAACCCTTCCCTCTACAATTGTAGTTGTTAGTCTTACAAACTGATTAATCACAATGCAAAGTGATGCATATCATTTCAGTCACAGTAGATGGTTCTCATTATACAAATGGAAATTTATTCTATGAATAAAAAGCAATATAAGCTTACACATAAAAACCTGTTAAGGTGATGTGTGTGAAGAGGAGAGAATATAAAAGTTTAAATGTTTTCACAAATGACTGGATGGTTTGGTTTCAAGGTCTTTATGGGTTAATTTCTAAGGGTTCGATTACAGTATTTTCCATGTTCAATTACATGTTTGTTTTAAGTTTGTGTTTTGTTTTTTAATCCATTTGTTTGCACATGCATAATATCAAGTATTCCTTTTTGATAATTTATTTGCACATGGTTATATTGTTGCAAGTAACTAATAATAATACTTAGTAAACGAGTATAGCTTCAAGTAAATATTCTTAATACCATATAAATAAGCAAATTATTTGTATCTAGTACATTTGAACTATAGATGGGAACATGGGAGTCATGGCAATAAAAAGGATATTCCACACTCTAAAACTGGAGCCTCACTATCAGATACAGTTTAGCATCATACTAAGGACACTCCTTTTGAATTTGTGTGTAGAGGTGGGAGTTTTACCCTCTCTGCAGGGGATACAGTTAGTGTATTCTAGTGATAGGAGTTACACAAATTCACTTACAATATATTCTTCCATATTAGATTTAACAGATTTTCATGGATTGGAAAGTTGTGATGAGTATATTAAAGTTTAGATAGGCTGAACCTTTTCTTAGCTTTTATATCCCAGCAAATCTTTTAAAACAATTCATCTTTAGAGAGGAATCTTATGTACCAATTCAGACATGAATACAAGATTCCCCCCCCCCCCAAGGGATGTATGTCATTGTGGCTATCACCTAAGACATGAAACCTTGGTACATTAAATGATTTACTTTGTGAATCATTTATTATAGCAGCTGAAATTAAAACTTTTAAATTCAGTACAACTCTTAGTTCTTTCCAACCAAATCCAAGATAATCCAATGAAATACTGTTGTCATCAGAGTAGGAGTAGCCATCCAGCCTCATCTTTGTATTTTATTAAGTCATTTAAAAAAAAAAAAAGTATGTTCACTTTCGGACAAATACCTTGGGAAAGGTATGAACCCCCTTATCCTCCCAGCTATTGGTTAAATAGTACCACTACTGTTCTAGAAGAATGGCTTTGCCATTAAATAACCTACAAAGGTTGATATGCCATTAAACAAAGAAACCAACCAAAAAAAAAAAAGAGTACTTACTTGCTTGATAAAGTTTTTGAAATTCCGAGATCCAATGAAACAGATTCCCATACTCTTAAAAAAAAGGGGGGGGAAATAATTATATATAAGCAAAACAGAATATTTCTAGGTATGAAGATTCTGATAATTTTAGTATCTGGTCTGATATAAACAAGGTTTATTGTCTAATGAAATTGTTGGTGAAGGTGATGCTGTGTAAGTGCCCTTATTTGATCCAATGAAATATAAAGCTTATCCTAAAAATTAATGTAATTTCTCAAACTTAGCAACAGGTTATAAGATGAAATCTGTTCGTAAGTTTTCTAGTAATTAAAGTTTTAAATTCTTTTTTTTTAAATTTGTTTATTACTTATTGAGACCCCATTTCAACATTTGTTCAATAATAACTGAGCATTTGAAATTTTTCTTTGCAAAAATTGACCTCTTAACTTTGGTCCTGAGAAATCAAGTGTTTATTTTTTTTATTGGGTTCTTTATTATTTGTCCATGAGGGAATTTACTAGAAATATTCAGTTCTTTTTTGTTTCTTTAACACAACTATAGTCAAGTATTGAACTTCTTACCAATACATCCTTTAAGGGCACTTGGCATAATGGTTTTCATCATCGGAAATGGAATCTATGACCTGATTTCAAATCCTGGATGAAGCACTTTGCCTTTAGGAAAAGCATGAATCCAGCTTTGGGTAAATAGTAGGACAGACTGAATTGTTTAGCCTTAGTACAGCAATTGGTCTAAAACTCTGAATTCAAACAAGCTGTACTCTGCTTAAAACTTGACCTTGTGTTCCATCCTACTTATGGCAGAGAGGTTTGATAATATATCAAGAGACCCAAGTATATCTGTCTACTGCACCATACTTAAATGAAACAACTATTGTATGATTCATAATTTGAAGTAACATCTTGTCTCAGATGTTCTGGCATGCAAAAGATAGTAGTTAAAGGGCATTTGGCATTTCACCTTGTAGCTTTTTTATGTTGTGAAGGTTAAAAAGTCGACCCATGGGGAAAATAAACCCCTTCCAACACTTACTTCTTTCTTTTTGGCAATTTTCTGTAAGTTCTCTTCAATTGCAATTTGCCGTACTTGATCTTTTCTGAGATGACCAATTGGGAAGAGAGTTTTCTTCAGTGCTTCTTGTGATATCTGGGCAAGGAAAAATGTTTGGTCTTTGACAGTGTCAACTGCCTTCAACAGTTTGATACCTAAAAACAAAATTACTATAGTTATTTCTTAAGCTTAGTTTATTTGTGACACAAGGTCAGAAGTGTGGAGCAACTAGTGAGATTTGAACTTGCTAACTATTACACTATACAAACTGCTCAACAAAATTACACCTTTCACGTGTACTCTATAGTAATCTCATTCATGCTTCACTATATATATATATATATATATATATATTTTCAAAAAAAGCTCTTTTTGAAATTTGGATGAGGTCTGGCTATTATTCAAAGATATTTTTATGCAGAAAACGATTTTTTTGCCAAGTGATATCTTCTTGACATGACTTTTTTTCTTTTTTGCACTGATGAGTGATTTTGGAAAAAAAAAAATGTTAATACCCTATGGAAGTACTTTTATAATATACTATCAAAAGTCTTGGAAATCCTACATGATATGATTAAAAAAAAATTATGAGAAAAACAAAACTGATGTTATGGAGATGACCTGGGTAAAATTCCAATACTAAGTTGACAGGGATGGTAAACAAGTGGAAACTTTAAATCACAATATCAAAGGAACTCCCATGGAAGTGTTTACATATGTTTTTAAACACCCTGTATATTTAAAAGTAAAGTAAAGTTGGCGACCTTAGTCGAGGGTGACCCGAAGGCTCTCTTTTCAATAGCTACTACATTGAGGTGGGCGCTAATCCTTTCCTCGGATTGCTCAACTTGATCCATACCTTATAATGCTGAGTGTAAAGCAAGGAGGCATCAAGAACCATTTTTTTGCATCTTTAGTATGACTCGACTTAGGATTGAACCCCGGTCTTTCAGACCATTGGCGAACACTGCTGGTTCATTGGCCCAGTGGTTAGAGTGTTCACCAATGGCTCAGGAGACCAGGGTTCAATCCCAGGTTGAGTCATACCAAAGATGCAAAAAAAATTAGTACTTGATGCCTCCTTGCTTAACACTCAGCATTATAAGGTATGGATCAAGGGTAAAGTGGAGCAATGTAGGGAAAAGAGTAGCATTCTTCCCTACACCTCGGTGTAGTAGCTATTGAAAAAGGAGCCTTCGGGTCACCCTCGATTATGGTCGCAAACTTTACTTACTTACTCATATTTAAAAGATAATTTGAATTTTACCAGAAAAAAAAAATACATTTCAGTTTCACAAAAGAGTAGAATCGTTCATAAACGAAATGATCAAAAGAGAATTTTAAGAGTCTCAACTGACCTTCAACAGATGAGATTG
>OY757921.1:93356398-93488898 GCA_963585895.1 Sepioteuthis lessoniana
GAAAATCATTAGCATTATATTTCTTATTATAATGGATATTATGAGTCTGTAACCAAAACTAAATTACCACTGATGTCACAATTCCCTAAACACATATTTTATTATTTACATTATACTCTCAATGATTATCAAATAATCATTATTCACCCTTAATAAACATCTCATTAACAATGACAAAGTCAAACTATGTTAGATTTACCTTAATTATTAGTTATTAATGCATTTAAAAACCTGCAATATGTGTTTATATATCACTAAAAAATAATGATTTACATAGAATGGTGTGGATAATTTGCATACTGGTTTTCACAAAACCAGGCTTAATAACAAAATTACTCGGTGTTATTTATTTCTAATATTGTTTTATTCTCAAATGTATTAAGTGCAATTGTATGTATAATTTCATGTAGAAATCAATTAAAATAAAAATAAGTTATCTTTTTATATGCTTTCTATGAGGATCATTAAATAAGTTTCCAGACTTTTTTCGTATGGGCACTTTCATTGATAGTACATACATGAAACTCTAGTCCCCTTCAAAGTAATCTCCTCCGGCTGCAATGCACTTGTTGTACCATTCCAACAACTTCTGGAAGGCCTCATGGAAGTCCTATTGTGTGAGCGTGTCAATGACCTTCGTCACATCCTCTTTCATCTCCTCAATTGTCTCATAACGACAGCCTCTGAGTTTAGGGAATAAGCAAAAGTCACAGGGAGCAAGGTCTGGACTATAGGGAGGCTGAGGAACTGTCTTGATGCCCATCTTGGTCAAATAGTCTGTGACAAGGATGGAGTTGTGGACTGGTGTACTGTCCTGGTGGAAATGCCACTGACCCGATTTGAAGAGTGCTGGCCTCTTTCTTAGGAATCTCTTCCTGAACTCCCTTAAAACCTCAACATAGTAACCCTAGCCCTTTGGCCAATCAACTCTGGTGTTCTGACTTTCTTATTCCTCCCACACCTCTCATCATCCCTCACAGACTCCCTGCCTTCCTTGAATATCTTATGCCACTCATAAACTCATGCTCGATTCATGCAAGATGGTTGAAAAGCAGTCTGAAGCATTCCATACGTTTCTGTGGCATTTTTTCCAAGTTTAAAACAGAATTTTATTGCATATCATTCTTCTAAAGTGTCCTCATGTCCAGATTGCATTTTTGAAATTCACCAGCAGTGACAATCAGACTTTAGTAGGGTGTATTCCAATTCCTGCTGTAGCTGTTCATTTGAACCTGAAATCATAAAAATGGGTCAGTCATCTCATAAGATGTATAGCAATAACATACTGAATTTTCAAGAGTCTACAACAATTTTAAATGCCTGTACAAAAAAAGTCTGGAAACTTATTGAATGCACCATGTAATTTTGTTTTGTAATTTAAGATATTTTTGCTAGTAATAGCCCTATTCTATTATAGGGATTGTAAGAGGTCAGGAATTAATAAAAGCATCATGCTTTTATTAATTCCTGACCACTGACAATCCCTTTCTTTTTTGCCCAGTTGGCTGGGGCTGTAGAATACACCGACTGCTTCTCTGCAGAGGAGTAAGACCCCCACTAACGAGTGTCCTGTATATGATACTAAACAATCTGATGGTGAGGTTCCAGTAATGCTGGAGCTTTGGGGAATGCAGAACACCCCTTCATTGCCATTGCTCCCAGGTCCACATGGCCCAGAGTGGTAGTACCTGATAGGGCCCTATCTATGGGTCAAATAGAACTAAACTGTATACTTATGCTAAACTGAATAACTTGAAATAGAAATGTTTTTGACAATTAAATTGCGTACTTATGCTAAACTGAATTGTTTGAAATGAAACTGTTTTTGTAAGCTGAACTGAATTGTTTGAAATAGAACTGATTATTCATATACAAATGGATTTGGCATTAAATAACCTACAAAGGTTGGTATGCCATAAAACCCAACCAACCAACCAACCCTTTCTTCTTGATTTTCAATGCAAAATACAAAATTTCATAAAACAACCTTTGCATTTAGAAAAAAATACATCACAAAATTAAGCACTTATAAAACCATTTCAACCAGCAAATATTTTCTATAAAATTTTCTATGAAACAATAAACTAATTGTTAGATTTGTTTTTCTTTAAATTAAACATTTAAAGAAAAACAAATCTAACAATTAGTTTATTTCTCATATTTTTGGAGGGAAAGGAGTTTTTAAAAAATTAAGAAAATTGATTATTTGCAAAATTTTAAAAGAATAAGTTTAACCTTGTTGAAAGTAATTTTGTTTTCTCACATTTGGTAATTTGTCTTCTTTAAAACAATGGAATTTTTAAGGCAGACGACCCCCCCCCTTAACACATTAAAAATCTTTTTTAACACCAAATTGATTTTTATTCATGAATTTTATATCTATAGCACAACACATGTAACCTGATGTCATTTATATAGTAAGTTACATGCATGAAAAAATATATAAGGCTTGCTTAATGGCTGAAATAGCTGCATATTTCCCTACCCATAAATGATATTCAGGATTTGGAAAGCAGATTTTCTCTATTTGCAAAATCAGTACAACATAATCTTCCCACTCTCATTCCTTTGTACTCTATTGAGCCTAAAAAATGTTTGTGTATCCGACTTGACGTTTTAATATGTAACTATATATTTATACATTAAAAAATTAAAAGATTAACAAATAGTGTATATGTCTCCTTCCGAGCTTACCAAGCATAATTTTTTTCACAGATCCTAATTTGGTCATTGGTTCTCAGTAATAAAGTATTTGATAATAATCACTTGTTGTCTAATGTAGTCCTGTGATATTAAAGAAAGTAGAAAAATAAATTCCACGTTACCTTGACACATGCTGTAAAACAGCTTTCAACTCAAGTGCACTCATTGTTTTATTTATTTATTTATTTGTTATTTAATTTTCTTCATATGAACACCTCCCTAATTATAAATTACAAAACTTTTGCAGCTTTAATTGGTTAAAGGTTATAACAAATATTCTAAGGGTTAAGTCAGCACCCTTTCAAATTATACAAGCAAGGTTTTTATGCTAATTTTTTCTGTCCATCCTGGTGGAGTTTTAAGAGAATAATCTTTTTTAAATAATCTAGGACAGAATTTAAAAGAGAAAAATTCCAATTCAACATTTTAAAATTCTCTATGAATGTGGTATTTTTATGTCTTCTGCAAGTTTTTTTTTCTAAGTCCTTTTCCTTTTAAAACAACAACCACCAGACACAAATTTAATTATGAGATAATGTGATTTTAGAATATTTTTAGGAAAAACTTTAGTAAATTTTTATCACACTTTTACTGTTGAATGCAGGTAAAATACTTGGTTATTTTGTTCAGATGTGTGTGTGTGGGGGGGGTCCTATCATTTACACCAGCAGATATGGTATACAAGTTTCAACCCAAATGTTTGGGAAACTTGATTGGTTGGTTGGTTTGTTGGGTTTTATGGCATATCAACCTTTGTAGGTTATTTAACGCCAAATCCATTTTTATGTAAATAATCTGTTTTATTTAAAACAATTCAGTTTAGCATGAGTACACAGTTTAATAGTCAAAAACATTTTTATTTCAAACTATTCAAGCAGTTATATGTAACAATTCAGTTAAATGTAAATACAGTTTTAATGTCGAAAAACAGTTCTATTTGAAATAATTCAGTTTAGCATAAGCACGCAGTTTAAATGTAAGTACGGTTTAATTGTCAAAAACATTTCTATTTCAAGCTATTCAGTTTACTCAAACAATTCAGTTTAGCATACGTATGCTGTTAGTTCTATCAGGTGCTACCACTCCGGGCCAGAGTATACCTGGGAGCGATGGTAATGAAGGGGTACTCCGCATTCCCCAAAGCTCCAGCATTGCTGGAACCTCACCATCAGATTGTTTAGTGTCATATCCAGGACACTCGTTGGGGGGGGGGGTCTTACCCCTCTGCAGAGAAGCAGTCAGTGTATTCTACAGCCCCAGCCGACTGGGCAAGAGAAACTTGAACAGCAGTTGAATGTAGTATAGATTTTTGTGCAGAATCTTTAGAAAAACCATTTGCATGATACATATTAAAAGTTGGTAAAAATTAAGAATAAGTTTTTAATTAAAAAAAAAAATTCAAGATCAGATTTCCCAAAAATAGAATGTTTTTTTTGTATATGATAATAAACAACCATTTTTTTTTTTAGATTAAAAAGAATTCTAGTTTCATTGCCATAGAAATTTCTTTTTTTAAATGATCTTAATTATTTGTTCATGGAAATGAAAAATTTCAACCAGAGGACATCAAGTTAGAGTGAAATCATGGTTAAGTTACTTTAAAACAGTTTAGAATTAAAAGTAATTTTATATTTGATAGGCTATCCTGATTATCAAAGCAATGATTGCTATACTTTCAGATAATAACATCAAATCAATAAAAAAAACTTATTCCTTTCATTTGAAATTGCCTAAAATTTCAAGTTAGTTAGGAAAAAAAAGCGGAAGATTTAAAAACATGATTTGGTTCTCTCTCTCACTGGTCCGATAACCTGGCTAGGTTGTGGGGTTGCTACTCATGTAGCATGTCTTCAGCAAGAATAGCCTGGTAGAGCCCATCCCTCTCCAGGTTCACAACTGATTTGAATTCATAGAGTTTATCTTCTAGAACAAGTATCATACCAAGTTGAGCCCTATTATTTATCCATAGCTGGAGGGAGAATAGTTGGATTCATACCTTTCCCAAGAGTATTAGTGTTATACAAAATGTAAACAGCCTCATTCAGGATTTGAATTTGCATAGCAGAATCCACTTCCTATGACAATAACTGTTATGTCACAAGCACTTCCATTTAGTTTTGCTGCTGACATAAATTTCAAGTATTATACACTGATGTACCCTGACTCGTGTCCTTATCTTGGTTGATATATTCACAATGTTGCGTGTGTTATAATTATACTTGTCTGGATAGAAAGTAGTTAAAAGAATAAGTTTGGTGCTCAGAGCTTCAGCTTAGCATAGACAAGAAGCAGTTTCAGATATGGCTGCTTTCCTTCTAGCTGCATGTATGGTATGAACTAGCATTCTTTTCTTGGATCTGCTGCAGATAGGAGCTGAGTAGCTGCAGTGGAAGGTTGATTTCTTTCAAATGTCTGTTGGTAACCTTGGAATTTTCAACTGAATCTTGTATTCAGTCCACAAGGGTATATTGTCCTCATTCTGCTGATATTTTCTATCAGAGAATTTGTCCTTGTGTTATTGCCTGTCTATCTCTGAACCAGTTGTATATGACTTTCTGTACAACCCTGCCTAAGGATTGAACTCTTGACAACTAAGTAACTAGATCTACTTAACCAACATTTTTATTCACTATTCCGTTGTCCTACTAGACGATCTGGTAGTAAAACTTGGAGCCTTAAACTATAAATGTCACTTGCTCACCTCTTCAACTGAACCAGAGGATATGTCTTTTGGGAATAAACACTTAGTGAGATTTTTCAGTCATAAGTCTAATTTATAATCCCTTATTTCAGAAATTCAAACAAAAATTTCAAGTATTTAAAAACCTTTAATCAAAATAAGTGAAAAGAATTTTGAAAGTATTGATTGATTTTAATAGTATGTCAACCTGTCAAAGGTTATTTTATGCATAGAAATTAGGGAATATTACTCACTGTACATTCATATTTTCATTTTTGGTGTAGTTGTTTCTTAAGAGATTTTTTTGGCACACAGTCCTATCTAATATAAATAATTTTCAAACTGATCTATTTGACCCATAGATGGGACTCTAACAGCCACTCCCGGTCAGAGTAAACTGGGATTAATTACAATAAACGGGTACTCAACACTCCTCAGATTTTCCGAACTAGAGTCTCACCGTCAGATGCAGTTTAGTGTCATACCCAGTATTAATTTTGAAAGTAGATTTAGTGTAATAGATTCTTGATTTGATCTCACTTACCCCAGGACAACATCTCAAATTGATCAAAATGTTAATGCAAAGCAAGTAGATGAAAAAAATCTTTGGGAAAAAAAAAGTTCCAGGTAGATGAATCTGTCATCTCATTTCTGTGTTAAAATGGAAGAAGGATTTTTAAAAATAGAAGCTTCATTCATTTAAAATAATCCCAATCTTAGAGTAACAGTTAATGGACTCAAACAATTGCTGGGACACCATAAAATGTGACTATGAATAAAAGTGGACTTATTTCAATAAATACTTATTGTGAAATATTCCAGTTATACAGAACTGCATGAATAGTGTAAAACATTTCTTTTAAATTGGTAAACAGAAAAATCATTTACTGATAGATTATCAACCACATGGAAATCTAATCTCTCTAATAAAATAAAATGGAAATTCTTCCAATCTATGGCTGTGTCACTACTACTGTCTGACTGCACCACTTAGACTAACAACATGCTTTGAGAAAAAGCTAGATGGGAACAACACAAATATGCTATGTGCTGTTTTGAATAAATCCTGGAAGCAGCAGCCTACAAAACAGCAGTTGTAAAGCCACTTACCTCCCATCACACAAACTATTCTAATTAGACAAGCAAGATATGCTCAGCACTGCTGGAGAAGCAAGGATAAACTCATAAGCGACATTCTCCTATGGACTCCTATACATGGACACACCAGTGTCGGCCAACCAGCAAAAACTTACAATAATCAGCTCTATGTGGACACTGGATGGCAGAGAAACTACCAAGAGTGATAGCTGATAGAGACAGATAGCAATAGAGTCAATACTGTCAGCATCTTAAAGATGATAATGTGTTTGTACACATGATATTTACACTTTTCTATCTAGGATCATAGTGTAGTATGTGTTCTGAATCCTTTTCCCTTCCTTACTGAAATCAAATACACTTTCTGACAGAGAAACCTACATAATAATATGGAAAAAATTGTGAGAGGGCTCTGTCCTCTCACAATTTTCTATATTATAATATAATAAGGAGTGTGAAAGAAAATATTTGATGTAAGAAAGCTAGAGAAGAATGAAAAGGTAAGCAGGTAAAAGGAAATAAATAATAATAATGATAATATGAAATTAGGCAAAGAAATTTTTGCCCCCAAATCTTCTTATAGAATATCAAAAGAGCTCAATATTTTTAGAGCAGAGCAAGTTTAAAACCCCAAATTTTGAAATATCCTTGTTTACTCTTTCCCTGTAACTTTAAGTGTTACATTATAATATGTTATAATATGTGCACAGCAATGCAGGAAGGAGAAAAAGACAGAATGATAAGGTGTAAAAAAATGAATCACAAACAACAAGGGTGAAAAACAAGAAGGTATATTAATGCATGTAATAAAAAAAAAAGTAATACAGATAGAAGGTCCATGTGACTAAGGCTTGTGTTATGGTTGTACTTGTCTGGATAGACAATAGTTAAAAAGATAAGTTTAGTACTCAAGGTTTTGGCTTAACATGCATGGCATGGATTAGAAGTAGTTGCAGATAAGTGGACAGGAGTTGCAGATATGGCTGGTTGTATGTAAGGCATGAACTAGAATTCTTTTCTTTGATCTGCTGCAGATAGGAGCTGAGTAGTTGCAGTGGATGGCTAGTTTCCTCTTAGCTGTGAGGATTTGTGAATAACTACTGAAAAAATACATGGCACTGCTGTGGTGGATAATAACTTAAGGTCTCTTGCACTGCACATAGTAATATGGAAAGAGAGCAGCCAGCAGCAGTGTGGCATTGCTAATAGGGTCACTTTTTGCGTCTATTTGCAGTCAGTAATATGCTAATGGATTTGCTGGGTTTGCATGCTTGTACAATCAGGACTTGTATGGAGCTCTATTTGATTGATTGATTGATTGATTGGTTGGTTGGGTTTTATGACATATCAACCTTTCTAGGTCATTTAATGTCAAATCCATTTTTATACAAATAATCAGTTTTATTTCAAACAATTCAGTTTAGCATGAGTACACAGTTTAATTGTCAAAAACTTTTCTATTTCAAGCTATTCAGTTCAGGGTTTGGGTTGTTGGGTTTATGGCATATCAACCTTTGTAGGTTATTTAACGCCAAATCCATTTTTATGTAAATAATCTGTTCTATTGAAAACAATTCAGTTTAGCATAAGTACACAGTTTAATTGTCAAAAACATTTCCATTTCAGACTATTTAAGCAGTTATATAAAATAATTCAGTTAAGTGTAAATACAGTTTTAATGTCGAAAAACAATTCTATTTGAAATAATTCAGTTAAGCATAAGCACGCAGTTTAAGTGTAAGTACGGTTTAATTGTCAAAAACGTTTCTATTTCAAGCTATTCAGTTTACTCAATTCAGTTTAGCATAAGTATGCTGTTAGTTCTATTTAACCCATAGATAGAGCCCTATCAGGTGCTACCACTCCGGGCCAGAGTGGACCTGGGAGTGATGGCAATGAAGGGGTACTCTGCATTCTCCAAAGCTCCAGTACTGCTAGAACCTCACCATCAGATTGTTTAGTGTCATATCCAGGACACTCGTTGGGTGGGTGGGGTCTTACCCCTCTGCAGAGAAGCAGTCAGTGTATTCTACAGCCTCAGCACTATTCAGTTCAGTCAAACAGTTCTAATTCAAACAATTCAGTTTAGCATAAGTATGCAGTTTAGATATCAAAACAGTTCTTTTTCAACCAATTCAGTTTAGCATAAGTACACAGTTTAGTTCTATTTGACCCATAGATAGGACCTTATCAGGTGCTACCACTCCGGGCCAGGGTGAGCCTGGGAGTGATGGCAATGAAGGGGTGCTCCACATTCCCCAAAGCTCCAGCATTAATAGAACTTCACTACCAGATTGTTTAGTGTCATATCCAGGACACTCGTTGGTGGGGGGGATTCTTACTCCTCTGCAGAGATGCAGTTGATGTATTCTACAGCTTCACCCGACTGGGCAACCTCTATTTGAGAACAAGCTGCAAAGTTAATAATGGTTGTGTCTGGCTGCTTCCATAAGTTTTTGTTAATCTGGTAATGTGCTTAGCTAACCACTGCTAATAAGGAAGGGTACATTATGTGATGCTGGGCCACTGGTCTGTATTTACAGCCTAAGCCCAGACTTGTGTGCTGGCTGACTACTAAAGTCCAAGAGAATGAACTGCAGATACTGGCGCAGGTGAAGGATTAAAAGGTAGGTAGGGATGAAAATTGTCATGCATTAACATATTTTATGGCACAAAAAAAAAAAAAAAAAAAAAAAAAAAAAAGAGCAGGGCAGTAGAAATCATTTGAGCATTCCAGATGGGTTTTTTTAAAAGGTTTTTTTTTTATATATGAGACTATTTTATAGTCCTATAAAAACTAAGATAAAAAAAAAATGAAAATGATGAAATAAGAAGAGAAAAGGGAAAGACAGAAAAGATACAGACAAACAGTGAGAGAACAAAAAGTATGAAATACAGATAATCTAAGTAGTCAGTATTAGTAGCATTTCAGGGAGTCTTGCTAGACTAAATAATTACTCTAAATCAGAAAAGAGAGATGTCTTGTACTGTTTAAAGACTTTGGATTCGTTTGTTTTATCAATGTCAAAGATAAGTTTCATTCATTGATTTTAATGACATGTCAACCCGCTTGGGGTTAATTTATGCCAAGAGGTTATAGAATTGTGTACATAATAAATTTATATTTACATTCTTTGTTTAGTTTCTTAAGTTTTTGCACAGGGTTACATGATATCAGGTATTTCTATCTAATATAAATAATTTACAAAAAGATCAATTTGACTCATAGATGGGACCCTAACACTCAGAGTCAGAGTGAATCAGGGAGTAATGGCGTTGAAGAGGTACTCTATACTCCCAGGGGTGTCTAGAACTGGAACCTCACTATCAGTTTAGTGTCATACCCAAGACACCTCCTTTGTTTTGAAGAGTCTTAACCCCTCAGCAGAGGGATAATGTATTTTAAGCCCTGCTGACAGAGCAGGATAAATTTCATATATGAAACAAGTTTGTTACACATTCTTAGTTTGACGTTTGTAGTTTTCACTCATTCTAGGATTTTCAATTGTTTACATTTATTGGAAATTGATTGTATGTATTTTCATTATATTTTATGGGGCACAAAGAAGGTTTCGTGGTTATTTTATTCGTGGTTCATGGATTGTTGGTAGTTGTCCATTTTGGTGTTGGTTAATTCTTGGGTTCAATTGGATGACTTTGTAGTTTTTGGTATCTGACTCCTTTGTTCTTCTTCTTACCCCATTTAACTTGTTGGCTTCTTTGTCTGCAAAAAGCTGCAAGAGAATTACGGAAGGAAGAAAAGAGATGGAGATACCTTTCAACTCAAAATTTTATTTCAGGGTTTAAGGACTATTCTGTGGGCAAGGAAATTCATCCTGAAACCTGTAAATATAGTCATGTCTCCCAGACAAGGTGTTAAGATATATTAAGAGTCATTTTCAGTGGGTTTATGAGATTTGTGGTATGTCTAGTAGACATTTTCAATAGAGGCTGCTGCTAACAGGAGGCGCAACCTGCCCACAAGTTTGGGACTGGGTGAACATGTGTGCTACCTGCTAGAAGCTAAGAGGAGAAAGTCCATCTAGTATCAAGGGTATGGCTGAAGTGAGAGAATTCTCTTCAGCACCCAGAAAGCCCCTTTTTTAGGCATGCACCACTCCTGCTTCCCGACAAAGGCTTCTGGGAACTGCTACACTTTTTTTGAATTCATTTAAATTTATTTATTTTCTTTTTTCTTTTCTAACCCCCAAAATTTATCACCCTGTCACGGCAGGACTTAGAATATTCCGACAGCATCCTCTGCAGAGGAGTACAAAAAAGGTGGGGGTTCCTAGGCATGACACTAAACTGCATCTAGATTCTAGTTCTAAGTAGTGTGGAGTACACCTTTATTGCTATTACTACCACGTTCACTCTGACTCGGAATAGTACTATTTATAAGTACTTTTTGACCTATAGGTCAAGCAGATATGTTTGAAAATAATTAGTGGCTATACTTGAAACCATATAACTGTGTAGAAATAAATGATTACTAATATTATTTGGACTTTAGTATTACATTTCTTATATATTTCTGCCGAAATAAATGAAGTTTTCTTTACAAAATCCGACATTAATAATAGTTTTAAAAATAAAGAAATTTAAAAAATTGCCTTTTGCCGAACATTAGTTTCTTTTCGAGTAGAAGTATTATTAGTGATGACGACAACTCTTAATCGTAAGGAAGTGTCTTTAAGTAGTACCTCGTCTTTGGTAGTAATTTACCGTCACACTTATCTATCAAAGCGGTAAGAAACTATTTTTCAAAGTCATGAAACATACTGATTCAGGTGACTTACCTCCCTGAAATTTTTTTCCCGAAGCAAATATTTTAGCTTCTTATATTTCAAATAAGATATAGGTATAAATATTCGTTTCTAATGTGAATTCTGTTCAATTCTCTATTAATACTATCATGGTATTATAACTTTCAGTATCTTTTTTTTTTAAATTTAAATGATAATTTTTGTTTTCTTCGATTTTTTTTTATCGTGGCTTATTCGTTTCAAAATTTTATATGATAGCTTCATATATAAATGAACATTTAGCAAATAATGTTCAGCATTTATAGCAGCTACATATAAGTTGAAGAGAGTCAGAGAATTTGTTGGTCAAAACCGTCCAAATAAAAGAACAAAGAGTAAAGACAGAATTAGAAAACAATTTTTAAAAATCATTTTCTTTTTTTTATCGATTGGATAATCACGTTTGGTGAATCAGTGAAATTAACTTTTTTTGTACTTTTAGCAAAATCATTTCTCCACGATGAATAAATAAAATAAACATATCCCAATAAGTTTATTAAAAAAAGGCCATACAAGTCATTTATTTGAAGGTCAACTTTTATCATCGATACACAAATGCTTCACATTCCCTCTTTTTTTTATTTTTTATTTTCCTTTATGAAACATGACCTGGTCATTTTTAGAACAGAGATTAATTTTTAAAGTGTTATTTGATTAATAAAAGTTTATTGGGAGTCAATAACACGTGGTTACAGAGCTTATGCACGCGAGTCAATAACCATTTAACAGTCGATTCTCTAAAACGATAAGCAATGTTAAACAGTACAAAAGAAAAAGAAAATTCCTAATAGAAAATACCCTTCAACCAGCAAGTTAGCAATAAATTTCTCAAGAAAGACTGAAGATTGAAATTTAAGTAGGGAATGCGTTTAAAAGAGTTCGTAGTGGTTAAGCTATTGAAACCAGCTACACTGTTTAGTAGTAAATGATTACCTTTTCTCTTGAGCAGAATAGCAGCAACAGCACTATCTACACCTCCAGAAATGGCGCATACAATCTTTCTCCAACCACGAGACATTCTAAACTGTTGGTTAATTAAATACGTTATTAATTATTAAATAAATATTTACTAGCAGACCACATGTCTTCCCTGCCATTGCTTTGCCGAAAGTATTTTTAAACGAACGTTTTGATTGGTCCAAAATATAACTACTACAAATCTTCATTCTCTTTCCTTGTTTATCTTGTCCTCACAAACAAATAAAGATAAAAGTAAATATAAGTAACAGGAATTAATGTTTTATTTAATAATCCTTTTTTCTAGATTACAAAGATGTTAAATAAAATCGATTCGTTTAAATGCAAAATATGTTCTTTATCCCAAAAGAAAAGATAACTTGTCTTGCTTCTTATTACTTTTAATGGCAAGACGTCGACAAGGTAGTTTGTCATATGACTTGCAAATGACAAAGAGTTTGTAGTTGTCATTTACTAAGATTAGCTTAATTTAGCACAAGGGTAGAAGTAAGAGGTACTCAGTGAGAATCCAAATCGCTAACAATTCGCTAGCAAGCTATTTTGCTAGCTAACACAACGCAAAGTGCCAAATGACAAAGTTGGTGGTTACCTGCTTCATTCACCATCTTTAATGTGATTTAAAAAAAAACTAAAAAAAAAAAAAGTGAATAACGATTTTCGCAAATACTTGGTCGTCATTGTGATATACGCAAGTATTCATGAATTAAACGTGTTGAATAAGAATTTTAAAAGCCTTTTTAAAATTCTTCAAAGGCATGTTGCTTTGTTGCAGCAGGTAATCTGTTTTGTATTTGTATTTCTTCTATTGAATACCACAATTAGTCACAATGTAGATGCAGTTTAGCAAGCTACTCTTGTGGGTTCGATTCTCACATTTGTACTCTTGTATACTAGGTAAAATAGACGATCACCTTGGGCGCTAAAATCCTCTAAAAGGAGTTGTTTATTGTGTGACAATTGGCGTATTGCAGTCATTCATATAATCTAATGTAATTTTGTATGATTACTTTAGTAAGAAGAGAAGGCTAGCCTAGATCGCTGCATACCCAGGTGTCAGGTTAGATTAAATCTAAGTTTGAATAAATATGAATATGGAGCATCTTAGTGTGAAGCTACGACTTGCAAATAATTGTGAATTTCTCAGTCCATTATAACAGAACTGCAGTAAGTTCGATTCTCAGTGAGTACTCTACATTTGTGAATGACTTTATGTAAGATTAAGATTATTGAATATCGTAAATGTCTCGTGCTTCTTGAAAGAACATGTGAGATTTTTTTTACAAAATCTACACTTGGATGTAATATACTTCTGAGGAAGGTCGAAGAATGTAACGACCGAAACGTGTTCAAATGATACAGATAAAGATACTATTTTAAGTTGGAAACAAACAGAATTATAATAATACTGAATTTCAGAACTTTAGGAAACAATTAAAAATAGGAATATTCATAATATCCAGTCAATAAAAAACAAATGAAAGAAAACAACAGTGCGTGTTATTTAGATGAACTTTGAAATGGTTTCGATCTAACCAATCAGATCGTGTTTGGCTAAATCGAATGGTTCATTATTGACCAATGGGAGAGCGCGTATCTCTGTAAGCACTAGCGCTCTGTGTGTTTGTAATGTTTAGTGTGTCAGTGAAAAAGAGAGAGAACTTCATTCAGTTTGGGTCACACTAGTTTATATTATTATGGATTTCTTTGGCCTTACGGCCTAGTAAAATCTAGTCACGATGAGCAAGGCGAACAAAAAGGAAATTGTGGAGGAGGATTTGGTGAAATTACTACGGCATTTCATTAACAACTCGCACCGGGCCACGGCGAAAGATGATGTGAAGGTAAAAAAAAAAAAAATAACAATACCAAAAAAAAAAAGGAAGCTTTCCTTGTGTACATACACACATCACAAATAATGACTTGTTGGGTTGATTTAGTTTTACTTTCTTGTTTTCTCTTTAAAACAAACAAAACACATTTTTGCACGATCGAACAGTAAAAATATTTCCCTTTTTTTAGATTTTTGTTTTATATTATTATTATTATTATATTTTAGCGTTAAGACAACATTTTTATCAAAAAAAAAAAAAAATAAAATCAACCTTTTCTTTTTTAATCATAAAATTAAAATGATGGTTTTGATTTTATTTTTGGTTTTTAAAGATTAAATAATTTAGGCTTTTTTAATGTAACCATTTTTATTCGTCGCTCATTCGTTTCAAAATTTAATATGATCACATTACATGTAAAATGAACATTTTACGTAAATGTTCAGCATTTATAGCAGCTGGAGAGGATCGGAGAATTTGATGGTCAAAACTATGTTAAATAAAAAGAACAATGAGTTGACAAAATTAGAAAACAATTTTTTTTTTTTTAAATCATTTTTTTTTCTTTTCCATCGTCTTTACAATATGGACCGCTGTGTAATCCATTAAAACTGATTGTTGTATTTACTTTCATTTTTCCCTTAAAAATCACCATTCTCATTTTATTTTAAAACACGGCTGTTACAAACTACTAATCTTAATGTAAAAACAAATATAAAACCTGGATACACAAATGTAGTAAAAACTGAAGAAAATCAACCGGTGAAATATTGTCCTGCTTATCTACAGTATATTTTACGATATATTTCTTGTAATTAAACACATCAGTACCCTTGTATTATTTAATGCTCTTGTCTTCAATTGTAAAAGTGGATTTTAACTTTTGTTGACACAAGAAACGGAGCAGAGTCCTACTCGTAAATAAATAAATAACGATTTTCGCGTATAATTTTGGTTGCTTTCTATTCAGAACTTCCTCTGCTTAAAAAAAATTGAATTAGATAGGAAATCTGTCTACTAAATACAATGGCGAAAAATGGTCTCTGATTTTATATCAGCATCAATTCAAAGATAACCAAAAATATAACTAATATACATATATGACGGAAAATCCATTTCGTAATTGCATTTATGTAATAGACGGGACACCCCACCCCACATCTAATTCTTGGAAAATAAATTAATTTCAAATTTGACATATTCCCGAAGTAGATGAACTGCCCTTCTATTCTTTATGCATGTGGTTTTGTTTTTATTTTGTTATTTAAAATTTGAATTTTATTTTTATTTTTATTTTTTTGACAAATTTCTTCCTTATTCTCTCAATATTCTAATATGCATTCAATTCATAATATAAGGTAGAGAAAAAGAAATCTCTTTTAAAATACTAAAAACATTTCAAATCTCAAAAAGAACATTTTCTGTCAAAATAATCTTGACAATTTCATTACACTATATTCATTTCCATTTAAATTGAGCAAGTGTTAATAATAGTGAGGTACCCAAGCAAATAAGTGTTTTACTCCTAAACACGCTACTGAATTTTGATGTGCAAAATTATATACTCTTATTACAGTCTTTGCATGTTTATTATTCGGTGATTCTACCATTAAAAAAATAGTGGTGCCATTTCTCAAAAATTCATTAACTTTGTTCAATATCATGAAGGGATTTTTGATTTGGGAAGTTGATCCTTCTTTCTTTTTGTGGGTAAATTTTGTATGAATTGGTTGTCTCAACTTTCAGTTCTGTGCTCTACTAATAAAGCACACTATGGATTTTACACAAGCCAATACCAATTTAAAAAAAAGCTAAAAAAAACCTTCAAACATCTTTTGTTTTTATATTTTCTTCTGGACCAGAGTTTAGTAAAGAACTTCAACAACCTAATATTAGGGATCCTGGTTCTCCGACTCCTGACCACTATTTAGTATCTTATTTGGCAAGGTTGACTATGAAAGTAGCAGCTTTTTACTGTTACTACTTTAGCAGATAAGGCTAGTTAGGGGAAAGTTTTTTGATGAAGTGATCACTCTTCCACTTTATTTGCCATCAACCTTTGCGATATACCAGTAAAAAAACATTGTTTTTAAGATATCTCATAATGGAACAGAATGCAGGAAGAAGTAAGTTCATGCCTTTCCAAAAGGCCAAAGTACATTGTGAACATTACCAAATACCAAAGGTGGTTCACTGATTTTATTTTCTGCTTGTACTTAAAAGTTGATTTAAACTTGTAAAATTTCATAAAAGTTAAGTTTACATTAACCTTGCTTTATCATTGCCCAGTCGGCTGGGGCTGCAGAATACACCGACTGCTTCTCTGCAGAGGGGTAAGACCCCACCTTAACGAATGTCCTGGATATGACACTAAACAATCTGATGGTGAGGTTCCAGCAATGCTGGAGCTTTGGGGAATGCGGAGTATCCCTTCATTGCCATCGCTCCCAGGTCCACTCTGGCCCGGAGTGGTAGCACCTGATAGGACCCTATCTATGGGTTAAATAGAACTAACAGCATACTTATGCTAAACTGCATTGTTTGAGTAAACTGAATAGCTTGAAATAGTAATGTTTTTGACAATTAAACCGTTCTTACATTTAAACTGCATGCTTATGCTTAACTGAATTATTTGAAATAGAACTGTTTTTCGACATTAAAACTGTATTTACACTTAACTGAATTGTTACATATAACTGCTTGAATAGTTTGAAATAAAAATGCTTTTGACAATTAAACTGTGTACTCATGCTAAACTGAATTGTTTTATATAGAACAGATTATTTACATAAAAATGGATTTGGCATTAAATAACCTACAAAGGTTGATATGCCATAAAACCCAACAAACCAACCATTGCTTTATCAGCAAAATAGTTGTGTATTTCCTATGAAACAGTGGTCACTGTTTAAGCTAGGTTTCAGGGTGCTGATTTTCAAGTCATATAGGCCATTCTCATTTGAATGGTTAATTTGACAATGTTTTTATTCCTATTTATCTTCTACTGGTATAAACTAAGCTTATGCTTTGTTCTACTTTTGTATAAGCTTTTCAAAATATTCATAAGTAGTTGGCTTATTCATTATTTAAAGGCAAACTATCTTTTTAATTAGGTTTTAGTCAGCCTAGTCTAAAAAATGAGTTAATTGTTTTGTAATAGTTTAAATACATTTGAAAAGAATTAATTATATTTGCATTATTGATTTGTGACTAGCTTTTATTTTGACAAGAACAAAAAGGTTTTGTTTTGCTTTTTTGTTTCTCTTCAGGTTTCATAATTCAATGGATATAATTTTTCTCTCAATTATTCTACTTATGAATTCATTTTATAACATCTTTTGTCTTCTTTCAAATATTAAAAGCCAAGAAATGATTGGGTCATTTTTCATGAAATTTTGCAATTAGAACTAATAAACATTTTATTAGAATATAATGCAGAGTTGATTGATGTGACTAGTGTATCTTAGGTGATGTGCATCAAAATATTGTAAGGTGATATCAAATTTGACTGTACTGAATAGAAATTATTTGTATTCAATAGGATGATGTGACCCCACTCCCAAAAAACTCTTAAGAAACAACTACACAAAAAAATGTAAATCTAAATGTAGAATGAACCTAACCTCTAAGCATAAAATAACCCTAAATAGGTTGAGATGCTGTTAAAATCAGTCAATCCTATACTGACTAAATAGTTGTTAGAATATAATGATGAGGTGAACACACCCAGTATAATGCGTCATTATGTTGGGTTGCAAATTTGAATAAGTTATTTCCAGTGTGTATGTTTACACAAAATGTTTGTCATTGGAGTATATTAGAAAATAACAAGATTCAGTTGTAAAACTTTGATTAAGAAAATAATGGTTAGAATTAGAGTAGTGTTTTGTTTTGTTTTTTCTTAAGGAAACTTTAGAATCTTATTTCATATGTAAAAATGCACAAAAACAGGTCACTGTTCATCTATTTAAACTGGAATATGCTTTTCTTTGTGTAAGGAATCACTGGAAGTTATGAATTATTTTATAAGAGATATCCAAAAAATAAAGTGCAAACATTTACTAATCTAATATGTTTATTACAATACAAATAAAGCATTGTTACCAGTATTACTATACTACTTTTCTATGTGGTTGTATTTGAGATTGAGGTGTTTGTCTCATCTATACATAAGTACATAAATACCCTTCTTAAAGAATGTGGGGTTAAACAACTGATGTGCCCCTTGCACCGCTGCAACAACAGTGTCATCTGTGTAAGATTGCTTCCCAAATAAATATTGTGTGAGTGACACAAAAAAATTCAAGTCTGAAGAATCTAAATCAGGATGATACAGTAAAACATTTCTTGTACTGGAACTTGGGTTTTTCAGTCAACTGCTTGTGTAACACAAAGAGATAACACTTTCTGACATCCAAACTTCTTGTGGATGATTTCATGGACCATCAACTTTGAAAGATTAAGTTCCACGGTCATATCATAATGTGGTGTAATGGTTATCGTCGTAGGAAATGGACACGGCGACATGAGTTCAAATCCTCAACAAGACTGATTGCATTTCACATAGCACTAATGCCCTTGGGAAAGGTATGAATCCAATTATTCTCCCTCCAGCTATGGGTAAATAGTAGTACAGACTGGGTTCTTCAGTCTTGGTGAGGCAACTAGTCTAGGAGAAGGAAAACTCTGAATTCAAACCTGTTAAAATCCACTTAAAAATTGACCTTGTGTCATATCCAGCCCAAGCGGAGGGGTTGGTAAATATCATAAAGTTTATTACACTTTCCACCTCTTTGTCCACTATTTTGTAATGGCAGTCATCTTTGTTGTGGTGTCACATATGCCTGTGCTGAACAATAACTCTTTTGCAGGCAGAACAACATTTTTGTTGTTTCTTCAGTAGCTCAATGTAAGGCATTTTTCTATTTTCTATCAATTCAGTGTTAATGTATAGAAACATTACTAGGAGGTCCCATCATGGTGTAAGATTGTTTAAAGGTAATTCTGCAAAATATCATAATTAAAAGTGAGTGCTTTATTCTTTTTCATGCTGTTGTACTATGGCACACAATTGGTGATCAAATTATCATGTTTTCTTTGTTTTATATGTGATCAATTGACTTGTTTGAACATACCCTCTATTTTGCTAATTTTCTTAAAATAATTTGCCCATTCTACAAGGATTAAAAAAATTTCTATCCGTGAAAGAGTTAAGGCTGTTCTGGCTGTTATAAAAAGCTCTGTATACCACCTGTTGTTTTGTTTTTACAACTTCCATAATGTTTTGATTCTGGTCAATTTATTACTATCTGTACCTTATTTTATGGCCATCGCTTGTATTATGGCCTTATATAAAAAACTGGAGAGACATGAAAACATCAATTTTTTTATTTATCTTTTTAACAATCTAAAGTTAAAAAAATACTGCCCCCTCCAAAAAAAACCCCCAAAAAACAAATAGAATTTTACTTTTTAGAAAATAGAAAATTTCCCATTTAACATTAGAATATTGACTTGAAATATTCATCTTTCTTGTTAATAAATGTAAAATGCAATATCTATCTATCTATCTATCCTGTGTGTAACATTTTCACAATGCACTGATACTACACTTGCAGAAGTATCTAATAAACTATTATCTATGCAGATATACACTACCAGTATTTGTAGTTAACCCAATTTCATAAAGCTGTAACATTAATCATTAAGCATTTGCTTATGTATGGATGTATGGAGCATTCAGTGAGATTCAAATTCACTATTAAAATGGTTTACTAGTCATTACACCACACAAAGTGCTCAAGCTTTAACATTAAATGTAAATAGTGAGAAGGGAATCTTATTTACCATCAAGTTTAGTGTTTGTTTAATGGCTGAAATAGTTGTGTATTTCCTACTTCTACCAATAAGATAAAATCCATAATTACACATGCTGATTTTCAAAGAAGTAATGTCATGTTCTATTCTCATATTATTTTTCTGTCCTTTTTTATGTCAGAAACCTGTCAAAAATTTTAATCTTAAACCTTTGCCGTATTTAAAGCAAGATCAGTTATTTTAGAAGATGAAAATTTAAGGCTCTTTAGTCAAATATTTGTCATAAAAAATACAAGCTATAAATTATATTTTTGTTAGTCAGCTAGTGTCTGGTATGCAGTTTTGCTCCACCCAAAAAGTCAGCAAAATATACAGCCATTTAATTTAGTGGTAACAAACTATAAATCTGTAAGTCATGGTGGGTTTTAAATGTAGTGAGAAAGAAAAAAAACAACAAAGAAGAAAAAAAATCCTTTCCTCTAAAATCATATTCAACAATATTCGGTTTTAATGGTCAAGTATTTCTTTTAATGAATAAAAACTTTTTTTTTATTTGGTTGTTCACTAATATACTAATACATTCCTTTAATGATTTGGCAATGTCTAAAATGTTTGTTGGAACTTTGAACAGGTTTCTAACATTCACACTGAAGAAAGAATAAGTATCCTTTTGTTCAATATGGGTTGAATTTTTCAAATGCATCTTCTGAGATCAAATGCTTTAATGGTAGCTGGTTATGATGTTGAGTTAGTTGCCACTACTTTGTTTTAGAAGTGATCTGAAGATATTGGACAGCTTCCTTTCTGAAGAACATATCAGCTGAGCCTTTGGAATAAAAACAACAAAGATACTAGTTGAATAATTTGTATTTTATGATAAATTAAAATTACTACCTCTATCCTATAATAGTTGTTACATTTAGTGAATGAAATCTATATGCAAATGTAACAACTATTATAGGATGATTTTGTAAAGCCTTGTAATGCTTGTAAAATTTACAAAACCCAATAAGTAAAGGATGAATTACAATGAAATTTTATATATATATATATATATATAATATTTGATTTGTGTCAAAAACAAAACATAGGTGGCCCAGTTGGCTGGGGCTGTAGAATACACCAACTGTATCTCTGCAGAGGGGTAAAATTCCCCCAACTAGAGTCCTGGATATGACACTAAACAATCTGATGGTGAGGTTCTAGTAATGCTGGAGATTTGGGGAATACAGAGTACCCCTTCACTGCCATCGCTCCCAGGTCCACTCTGGCCATGAGTGGTAGTACCTGATAGGGTCTATGGGTCAAATAGAAGTAAACTGTGTACTTATGCTACAAACTTATTGTTTGAAATAGAACTGTTTATATGTATAAAAATAAATTTGGTATTGAATAACCCACAATAGTTGATATGCTATAAAACCAAACTAAACAAAACAAACAAAAGTTGTATTATGAACAAATTATTAATTGTACAAGAAACTTTGGCAATGAGTAATTGATATAGTTTAGTTGGAATCAGCTCAGTCATCACAAAAAAAAGTTAATTTCATGTTGGTTTTGTGGACCAACTACTCTCTTCCTATTACTATATAACATATGGTGTTTCAAAAAAAAATTGGATGTCCTTATAAATAAACAGTGCTCAATATCAGTGACAGAACATATGTATTTAAATTTATATAGAGTAGACACAAAGTCAATGGTTCTTGGTAACTGTCAGTTTCTTGACTATTTGATCATGATCTGATTTTGAGCACTGATACTGAGAACTCTTTATTTATGATATCAATTTTTTTTAGATACTCTCTCTCTCTCTATCTATATATATATATATATATTAATCTTTATATCTAATCTATAATTCTGTTGGTCTGAAAAAAAAATAAGATTGTATAATTTGCAAATTCTACAAACTGATATCTGGGGAAAAAATTTGTAAAAAAAAAGAAAAGACAAAAAACATGTGCTACTTGAAAATAATCAAACAGTACATTTGTCTAGTCAAAAGAAAAAACACCAACAGAATTACCTAAGCTAAAATGTAATAAAGTGCTCAGTACATGAGATAGAGCTAATATTATTAAAACAATTCCAACATGGCCACGAGCTAGTCTACCTAGGTTTCACCAAATGTTCTGGCCCGGAGCAATCCTGAAGAGCCGTTTGGTGAAACCTAGGTAGACTAGCTTGTGGCCATGTAGAAATTATTTTCATAATTTTTTTCATTTTATTTATATATATATATATATATATATATATATATATATATATATATATATATATATATAAGTGGAAAAATGAAAGAAATCAAACACTTACAATGGGTTTAATGGCAATATTTTTTTCTTTATTAACAGAAGAACTTCATTAGACTAAAACATTTTTTGAATTTTTTTTTCATTTTAGCAATTGAGAAAATAGATAAACTAAGGGAGAATGTAAAAAGATATAAAGGGAGGGAAAAGGATAAAAAAAAAAAAACAAGAGATAGATAAAAGAAGAATAAGGAGGTTTGAGTGATAGTGGTAGGGGTTAATTTGGTTTTGACTGTGACCTCAAAGCTAGGTGGCACCAAATGTGTAGGGTTTCATCAGTGATTTAACTAGACAAAGTTGGATTAATTTTAGTGAGAAAGAAGGAAATACAAGGGGGGGGGGGCAAGAAAGAGGAAATGAAATGGAGGCAAGGGTTCATGGGTATTTTGTTTCATCAAAGATATTAACTGTAATTGAGTACCTAGAAGAAAAAAGGACCCCCCAAAAAAAGAAAAAAGTGAAATTCAAGAAAAATCATTCATAGTATGGTAGTGATGAGTGTAAAAATGCCTTACTTTTTGCTAAAAAAAATTTTTTTATCCATTCTCTATTCTGATATTGTTTTCATGTAACATGATGTCTGTTAAGTAGGGTGAAATCTGATAGAACCAGAGACATTGTTTTATGCAGTTTGTTTTAGAAATTACTGCAGTTTCTAAAAATCTGTGGGATTTTTTGCAATGTATGAATTTGATTAGAGTGGCTTGGGAAAAATCAAAAGTGTGAGATTTGAGATCTAACATGTTCTTTTCTCCCAAATTAATTTGATAAAACTGGATATCCATGAACCTTTGCCCCACTTCATTTCCTCTTTCTTCCCCACATCATATTTCTCTCTAGTTTATCTATTTCCTCAATTGCTAAAATGCAAAAAATGCTTTAGTTGTACAAAGTTCATCTGTTAATAAAGAACGAAATGTTGCCGTTAAACCTGTTTTGTTTGTTTTATCCACTTTCCACTTACTTTTATCATCTTGTCAGATTCACCAAAATCTACCATTTCTCCACACACACATATATATATATATATATATATATATATATAAGAGCAGCAAATTTTGATTATAAAGGAAAAAATAAAATCATAATCATAACTGTATTTTATTGTCAACTGTATTTGGACCCAATATGCTTAAGAAAGGCTTTGACTTTTGCTATTACTACTCACTGAATTTACAGTTACTTCATGCTTAGCTGTAATCATTTTATCAGCAAATTTTGTGGCACTATGAAGAAAATTGAATCATTAGTCAATAAATTTTATAAAGTGTTTGAGCTGTGAGCCTACACCCTAAGTAGTTTCCTCAAGGAAGTGGAAGAAAATTATGAGATCACTTCAACTTCAAGAAAGAAAGAAAAATGACTGTCTTAGGTATCTAAGACGGCCATTTTCTTTCATCCATATCTGGTTGCAGCTTGTGTTGGACTTCAATGCTAAAACTTTCTTGGGAGATTTTTGACACCTCGGTTTCCTTGACTAACTTTGCTTTTTTTTGGATGTTAGTGACAGCAGATGTCCTACCAGCAATTTAGCCAATGAATTCAACAAAATGTACTGAGTACCAAGAACTGAGTACTTTAAGTTAAAACTATTAATTGACCAACATCTAAGTCTCTGACTCTTAAATGACTTAAAGTACAGCTGAAGTATATATTGAACCCAGACTGGAAAAGGCTTTTTCTCTAGTCACACAATAAGCTGAGATTCCACAAACCACAAACCACAAAAAAACTTTGATTAAACACATTTACCTTCAATCACTTAGTTAAAAAAAACATTTGTCACTTCCATGAATTTTATTACCTACTTATTTATCTATTCCCCAATTAGTGGGAAAATATGAATCCACTAATCAAAACACATTTACTTCCTATCACTCTTAGATGAAAAAAGCATTTAAATTTTATTGTCTACTTATTTGCTTATCATAAGACCATAGCTAATTTGTTGGCATTTCATATAACTTATCAGATGTCTACTTCTAGACATGCTGTCCTAGCATTCATGATTGTCACATAGGAAATTTTTGTCTTTTGTATGTTGTTGATTGAAAATCAGAAATATAAAGGACTGTCAGTGGTCAAGAATGTAGGCATTAATGATGAATAGTGCTTTTATAAATATAATAATTTCACAGTTCTTATTTCCTAAACAAATTGTAACTCCAAAGTTTCATTATGAGAAAAAATACAATGCACATGAAGTTAATAATAGACAGGAAATTTCTAAAAATGTTATAATCCCTAGATAAAGATATTTATCTATGAAGGCTTTGTATACTCTATACAATTTTGGATTTTATATAAGATTTATAAGTTGAAAAAACAAACATAAATATTATATAGATAATAATTATTTGATTAACAAGTAAGAAAGTGGATTTTCTCATCTTTTTCATGAAAATATTTCACTTTTTATTCTAAAGAACATTAATCTTTTTTCTTGTATAAAAAAACATGTATAAAGTAAAATTCTCTTTTTTGTTCTTGTTTTTTTTAATTCTATTTTTTGGGAGGTGAGGTTGGGAAGGAGTAGAAATGCTCTCCCTAGCCAGGTGGGTGAGTGGGATTGAAGGAGAGGAAACAAAGGTGTCATCTGTCAGCATTAATTAATAGGTTTCTAAGTGTTCATTGTTGTTTTTCTAAAGTACTTAGGAACTAACAATGACCTGTGGCCTATGAATCATAACAGCTTGAGTGGCAGTCCTCAATATTTGAGTTTGATTTTCTATTTATTTTTGTTGCTTTATGCTTTTTTCTAAAAAAAAATTATTCATTTTTTAATGCCATTTTTTAGTTTTTCATGCTACAATAATAACTGTATAATATTTTTTGTACACCACAGTTATCCAATGCTTTCAGAATCATTTGACAGAAATTTACAAATCTACTCTATAGAGTAGATTTGTAAATTTCTGTCAAATGATTCTGAGTGAATGAAAGTTTTCATGAATTTGTTTGATAAATCCCTTTCATGACATGAATTTCATAAACAGCAAACTAAATAGTTATAAATGAATTTATGAAACTTCTTATAAAGAAATCAATGAGTCCTATTTGGAAATGACAAATGAAAAAGTAACCATAGGGCAGAGATAGGGGACCTATTGCCAGACGGTCAGTTACAGCCTGCTAAACCATGAAGTGCTGCCTTCTACACCCTTGTTTTTCATTTCTTAATGTCCAAATTTAAAAAAATATATATTCAAAAAATATTTATAGTTTTAAATTTGGACATTAAGTTATTAACTAAAAATTAAAACATTAGATTTTATGAATTCTTCTCCCTTTCAACAGTGATTTTTAGGTTAGAGAAAAGCTATGAGTCACACTGAGCCATAATTGGACTGTAGGGGTGTTTTTAATTTAGGATTCCCATGGATGCAAAGATGAGGTTTCTTGCTGCAAAATGGTTCTCCTTAACCTTTTCTTTCCCCACAAATATTTCCTGCTGAAAGTGAGATGTATCAATGACTGTAAGTTTGAGAAGGCCCATTAACATCCCAAATTTTGGATAAAATAGGAAGAAATTTTCTTTTTCTTGAAGATTATGGATTTGATAAAGGTTGAAGAGTCAATCCATAGAAATAATGTGATAATAACCTCAAGAACATAAGCTCTGTTGTTGGGGATTAGAATATGCTGACTGCATCCCCTGCAGAGGACTAAGATTCTCCCAAAAAGTGGGGTCTTGGGTATGCCACTAAAGTGCATCTGATGGTGTGCCTCCAGTTCTGAAGTTCTGGAGAATGTGGAGTACTCCTTTATTGCCATTACTCCCAGGTTTACTCTGACCAGGAGTGGTAGTACCTGTTAGAATCTCAACCATGGGTCAAATAGATCTGTTTAAAAATGATTCATATTTGATTGTATTGTGTGAAAAAAAAAATTAATAAAAGCAACTACATAAAAAAATGTAAATATAAATGTATAACAAATGGAATTCCCTAAGTTCTAGGTATAAAACAACTTTGTATGGGTTGACATGCTGTTAAAATCAATGAATTAATTTATCTAAACCATGAAAGAAGAATTCAATTTGAAATGGGGTGTATTGTATATGTACCTATATCTTACATGCTGCCAAATTTGGCAGTTGTTTTAATTTCCTTTTCCACTCCTTATTAGATTTCAATTCTTTGCCCTGAAGATCAGCACTGCATTAAAAAGATTATTATGCAGTCATGTTGGAAAATTGTGTGTGTGCAGTGGGTAACATTTCATTTTCTGCATTTTTCATTTTATTTTGTACTTTGAGTTGATACAGAAAAATAATTCACATTCTTTTCTCAATGTTTTTTTTAATTCATTTATTTATTTATTTATTTTTTTTTTTTTTTTAGGGCCACATCTATACTGATGACTGCGAAAGACTTATTGCTGAAGATTATGCTTATTCTGTGAGTTTTTACTTATCTCAAAAATGTGTGACTTAGTGATAGCTCAGTGAGTAGAGAACTGGGTTGTCAATCATGAAGTTTATGAAGAGTACCAAAAGACAAGAGGAAGGCATAATTGTGAAGATAGGAAAGGATAAGAAAAATCTGTCACTGTGATTTGAACTTTTAATTAAATTTAAAATAAATGAACTATTTAGGTTGGAGCATGGGTAGAGAAGGAATTAAATTTTAAAAAAAATGCAATCAGCAAAAATGTTGCCTTCCTTACTGGAATTGACTTTTATTAGATTTGTCAGCCAACTGAAAATAAAGATACTAGTTTTTTTTTAAATTTTATGCAAAGTGAGTTCAAATCAAAAATAGAAGCATTTTATAGTAGGTATTTTGACAAATGTGTAAAGGCTGTATTTTTGAGGTCTACAAACATATCCTTTGTTGCCAGATTAAAACTATATAGTAATATATAGGGAGCATGAAATGTCTTAAGATATTAGAATATGAAAAAAATTGAATGTCAAATACTAGAAATAAACTAGAGATACATTTTCTCATTAGTCCTAATTCTTTGGGAAAAAGAAGCATGAATTCAAATGTTCCCTATAAACTATTACTACTGACAACTAATAAGTCAAAAGAGGGAATGAATTTGGACTTATTAGTTATGCATTTGATGGGAGTAGAGTTAAAATGATTTTTCCTATTTCCTCATCTTATTACTGTATGAAACTTTTAAAAATTTCTTTTCCAGGTGATCCCAAATCTGAATGGTGAGTTGTGCTGCCATTACCCATACAAAGTCTTTGTGTTAGAGTATGAGAAGGGAGAAACAAGAAATGACCCTCTAGAAGTGCAAAATGGAGATAGGTAAACAATTCTTACTTCTTGGGGTCTGGATTTGAATTTAACTTAATCTAGACTCATTATTAATCTTTGTTAAAGGAAACTGTGTTCATTGTTTATCACAGTATCTGACAAATGTGTATAAAAAAGACAAGGAAAACCTGTTTTTATTGCTTTCTTGATAGTGTAGAAAACATACTACTTCAACAGCCAAAATGAAAAGTTAATTTTGTCTTTCATTCATTCAATTTTGTTGATACTTTTATTTATCAATTTCTTCTCAAGAAACTTTGGCAATGAGTAATTGATATAATTTAGTTGGAATCAGCCCAGTCATCACAAAAAAAAAATTAATTTCATGTTGGTTTTGTGGACCAACTACTCCCTTCCTATAACTATATAACATATGGTGTTTCAAAAAAAATTGGATGTCCTCAGTTTCTTGCCTATTTGATCATGATCTGATTTTGAGCACTGATACTGAGAACTCTTTATTTATGATATCAAATATTTTGAGATACACTATATGTGTATGTGTGCATATATATATATATATATATATATATATATATATATATATATATATATATATATAATACTCCTCCTCCATTCTGTGTTCACTGCTGGACAAAAGCTTTTCCCAAATTCTTCCATGATGATATTCATTATGCTTCCTTTTGTCATGTCTTACCTGTAAACTTTATTATTTCATCTCTTTATCTTCTGTCTGGGCTTTTCTTGCTCTGTTATTTTTTGAACACCATTCTATTAACGTCTTGCACCATTTATTCTTTTTTCTTGTTATGTGTCCTACCTACTTGTATTTTTATCATTTAATAATTTCTATGATATCTCTTACATTAATCTCTTTTCTGGGCCATATTTATCTTTTTTCTCTCCCTCTTATTTATTCCTAGTATTATTCATTCCATTGATCTGTCTTTTGAAATTTTAATGAGTGGCCAAAATCATGATTGATTTGTTTCTTTTTTACAGATACGAAAGTTTGTTAGATACAGAGAAACTGAAACAATTTTTTTGGGCTACTCGTTCAGCAAGATGTCGTGGCCGTTTTGTTGTCCCAGTGATTTTGTTTGAGGGAAAAGTACGTTTTGTTTAAAAATCCTCAATTCGATGAACAGAATTTAAAATTAATGTTTTTACCTTTTCAATTAAATCAAATAATGTTGCACTCTTCAATTTGTGAAATATCACATCATCTCTAATGACTTGTTTACAGTGATAGCTGTGCATCATGAGGTAAATGTGGAACATTTTATAATATGAAGATGCTTATTTCCTTTCTTAGGTGTATTTCTGATGATATATATAAATATTCACAAACTCAATCAAATATTGATTATCTATATGCATGCTTTTTTTTTTGTTTTTTTTTTATAATGATGCAATCATGGAAAATATTGGACATACATTTTTTTATTAATACTATTGATGACAACTGGTGTAGCTTATGACAAGTTATGATAATTTATGACCACTTTAATATTTGTTAGAGTATACATTAGCATCAATTACTGCCTGAGAATGTCTGATTACCCATTCAACAAAAAATTGACAAAGATTATGTGATAATTGTTGCCAACAATCATTCAGTATGTTAAATAACTAAGGGAAATTTGACAACTATAATCAAGGAAAATAATCACTTCCTCTGTGTGTCTGAAGCATTGAAATTTCATTAAAATTTGTGGCAATAATAAAAAAATTGTTCAGTTTTTTTACTGTCTTTTTTTTTCTATCCAATACGGTCAGCAGACTGCATTGATATTGTGATCCTTGACAGAAGTGTCAATTTATACATTAACCCATTATTTTTTTGTGGATATTATGCTAGTACTAACATATTTATAAATTGTAGTTTAGGATCATGTCATCTAGAGATTTCTGGCCAAGTAGATCAATTTAAAAGCAAGAACAAACTTTACTCAAGCTGATGTGTCACTTATAAGGAAGTTTCTGTTGGCAAAATCAGTTTAGTTCATTGTGAAAACTGTAATTAGTAGTTTTCAATTTTGTTTGTCTCTAATCAGATAAATCTAATGAATGGAGATGCAGCTTGTTCAGGAAAACTTAGTTCTATGTCTCCCTATATGAATAGAAAACTGACTAAGAATCCAAAGCATATCTAAAGAAATTGGAATATGCTCTCCTAAGATAAAAGGGATTAACTTATTATGGATTTTCATTTATTTCTCTTTGCTGAGGTTTTAAGATATGAGAATAAACTTAGTGTTTCTATTCTCTTGCTCATAAAATCTCTTTGCTTCTCAGATTAAAGTTACACATACCCTATCTTTAATGATCTTGTGTCATATTCTGCTTGTGGCAGAGTAAATACATATCCTATTTTTAATGGAGGCATGTAGCCTAATAGTTATTGTCTTAAATGGACATAGTGTCCTGTGTTTAAATCCCGGATAAGTTTGTTTGTATTTCAATTTTACACTATAGCCCTTGAAAAAGGCATGAATCTTTCTGTTCTCCTCCTTGCTATGGGTAATTATTAGAGCAGACTGAGAATCCAATCTAGGAGAAGAGAAACTCTGAATTCAAACCAGTTGTACTCCACTTAAAAATTGACCTTATATCACATCCTGCTTGTGGCTGAGAATAAATACATATCCTATTTTTATATCATTTGATTTCTTCCATCTTCGCTCATTTAAGAGCCCATGATGTATTGTGTCATATGTACATTGTAACAGACATTCAAGAGATGATGTGAATCTAAGTATTTTTTTCTTTTTTGTAAATAAAATATTGATTACCTACAGATATTTTCATCCACTCTGGATTATAGAAATACATAGAATCTATTATGGTCAGAAATGAGGGTTCATTTTATGACTCCTTCAAATTTGATCCCTTACTTTATGCTCACATTACACATACATAATCAAATGTTGCTCATAATTACTTTTTCCCATTACCAGATTGAGTAAATCCTTAACTAAATGACCCCTTCTGACTATTTTAAAATAGGTTATGTTTAATGAACATTACTGACAAAGATAAAAAAAAAAAAACAAGTTTTAAATTGATCAGTTTGTAAATGCTTTTGGTCGTTTGATTGTTATTGAACTGTACCAGTATTTCGGTTCAGGCCTTCATGCTCCCCTAAAATTGTTTAAATGTTGTTTTTTTTTCAATTTAAGGAAATAAACTGTATCAGTATTTATATAAAAGATGGATTCATTAACAAGAGTTTACAAGACTAGCTTACTAACTATTGCACTGTGCTTAGTAATTCTTTTATTTTGTATAATTTTCCTTTCACTTTTCTAAGCAATCTTTTTTGGATGTTAATATATTGTATGGAAGTACATCATTTTTTTTTTTTTTTGTTTAGTTTTGTAAAAAAAAATATCTTAGAATTTTTAAAACAAGATGTTATTAATATTTAGTAATCTTTGTATGGTGCAAGGTTAAATCATAGGAAGACCATGTTGTACAGATTTTCCAAGTGGGAAGCAGAGCTAAACTTTCACTTGCTGAGAACCTAAGCTATATGAAATTTGAGGCCTTTCTCTAAAAGTTTTTTTATGTTAATAAGGAAAAAATATTGGACAATGATTAAAAATGATTATTTAAAACCTAAAATCATTAAAATCACAGCCACCACAAGTGACTAGTACAACTGCCTATTTCACAATCCAAGATATATGAAGTCTGATTTTAGTTTTTATAATTACCTCAACTTTGAGGTAAGTCCAGCATGAGTGGGAAGGACTTAATGAACATTCAAAATCATAGCTTTTATTAGAGTTTAAACACAAACCAATGGCACTGGTAGGAAATATATGACTATCACAACCAAGAAACAGGGTATTATTATTATTCTTATTATGCAATTATTTTTTAGAGAGAGACTAACATCATCTATGTTTTGTACTTGAGTCAGCAAAAATTAAGGAAGAGTAAAGAGTGCAGTGGTAGAAATGTTAATTAAAAAAAACTAAGTTAAGCAAAAAAAAATAGTACTTCATTTTTGAATAGCTGATTAATAAAAATGTGAGTAATATTTTTCTGAGCATCATTTTAATTTGTAGCTCATCAATTTTTGTTTATCTGTTTCTTTTCTCAGCAAATCTGTCGTTCTGGCACTCTGGCCACTGGAGTGGAAATGTTTGGACGCATTGGCATCGACTTCTTTCTCAGTAAGATTTTTATATTGTTATTGATAAGCCATCAGTATTTGATAATACTGTTTGCTTATGTAGAGACAAGAGTTCTCTATTGCCAGACATCATCTCCCCATTTCATTAAGGAAGTAAGATCAAAGATTATTAACCACTGTTAGTTTTTCTTTTTATCTTATTTTTCTTTCTTTCTTTTCTTTTTTTTTTTTTTTTTTTTATTACAAAATTATAGAAATTTTTTATTTTTAAATGACCTATGGTCATTTTTAAAAAAAATCTATAATCAAGTTATTAATATTGATCATTTTATTTTATTATTATTTTAAGTATTACTTAAATAAAGAATCCAGGTGGAATAGAATTTGTTTTTGTGACTTTGATATACTGGGTTCTTTGAGTGACATAGATGGCAAGATATATATGGATGATATAAAAAAATTGAGATGTGTATGATTATTGTTTGAATAAAAAAGAACAAAAAAGGTTGATTTTACAAGTGTAAAAAAGATTAGTCAAAATATTGGACAATGTTTAAAAATGATTATTTAAAACCTAAAACCATTAAAATCCCAACCACTACAACTGCCTATTTCATGATCCAAGTCAGACATCTGAGATATGAAGTCGGACTTTAGTTTTTATAATTACCTCACAGAAAGTTTGAAACCTACTCATTTCCTGCTGTTCTTTATATAAAGGTTTTATTAGATCTGCAAGAATACTTAACTGGCTTTGTCTCTCTTTGTATGACATACATCAAAGGAGGACTTGAATTTTATTATTTTGATTCGTTTTTCTCTCTTTGAAAATTTTACAAATAATTAACCTGGATTCCAACATGCTCTTTTAAGACTATTGTGTGTTTTGCTGTGTAAATTATAAATAAATGAATTTCTTAAAATTTCAATTCAATTTTTTTTTGTATTATCATTCTATCATTGAAAAGTCAAGAAAATTCATTTTCTGATCTTTTTTCTGTCTTGGTCCTCCAGTCTAGAAATTGATGGAAGATGAGACATATTAAACAACTTTACAAAACCAAAAATTGATTTGTGATTTCCAATTAGTACAGAAATAATTCGTGTTAAGTCTTGAGTCAATAAAGATCATATAATCCAGTTTAATATTAAATCCAGAAAGGGTAAAGTTCCAAATAGATAAATCCATCAGCAAGATACTTTTTCTTACTGGAGACATCACATTAAAACAGCTTACATGTGTTAGGTTTTCATAGTTATTTGAAGATTAATTTTTCCCAGAATGCAACATTGATAGTTATTTATGTCAGACAGGAAATTGTTAATGGCTTATACCCAAGACAATAATAATCTTACTGAAACAATGAACTGAAATTATAAATTCTTTACCAAAACATTATACACTTGTTATACAGATAATAATGGTGTGTCATGGTTATAATTTTGGATACAAATAAGTGCCCTGACTTGGTTTGCTGGGACTGTAGAATACACCAACTGTATCTTTGCAGAAGGATAAGCCCTATACCCCCCCCATGTGTGTCCTGAATATGACATGAAACAGTCTGATGGTGAGTCTGCAGTAATGCTGGAGATTTGGGGAATGCAGTGTACCCATTCATTGCCATCACTCCCAGGTCCACTCTGGCCTGGAATGGTAGCACCTGATAGGATTCTATATAGAGCTTTTTGACATTTAAACTGTGTGCAAACAAATGACTTATGCTAAACTGAGTTGTTAGAAATAGAACAGTTTGATAATTTAACTGGGTGTATCTACAAAATGTGTTTACAAATCATATATTTAATGTAAATGTAAAAACAGGATTTGGCATTAAATAACCAACAATGGTTGATATGCCATAAAACGAAACCAAATAAATACCCATTTCTGTAAATATTTTTAGATTCATGTACTTCTATATATATATATATATATATATATACACTTACACACATGGGTGTTTATTTTATTTAAAATGCCTACTCTCAATTTTTTTTTTTTTTTTTTTTTTTGGTCTCTTTCATTATGACTGACCATGATTTCTTGGAGTGGAGGTTCTATGGCACTTGTTTAAAATTCAAGACTCGTAGGAAATTCCATGGTGCTTGTTTATAATTCAAGACTCAAATATGAAGTGTTAGAAAAATAAATAACAGAGAAAACTCCTGATTGTTTTAGATCATTGTTTATTTCCAAAATATATACTTGATAAAAAAAAAACAATATACATATTTATTCACTTTTTGTTGTAAAAAAAATTTTTTTTCTTCTTCATTCAGTTACTTGAATTCTTTGACAATTATCTGCTGTTAATAAAATTGTCAGTGACATTATAGTAAATATATATATATATATATATGTACATGCACACACGCATATCCTAACCTTAAAGAAAGTTTTTACCTTTATTTAAATATATATATATATATATATATATGTGTCTGTGTGTTTGTGTGTATTCTAATCTTGGGCCTTATTGTCAATGAATGGCACTGTTTTCCCATTCCTATAAAATCATTAATAAATACATTAGTAGTAATAATTGTAGCATAATAATAAAGCATTATTCCCATTAATGGTTGGTACAAATATGTATATTACTATTGAAATTGTTTTATATCATTTTAGGCCCTGATTCTGGTTCTACAGCTTCCAATTCCTCTTTGGAACCTGGCAAAGACAATCCAAGGTGAGTTGTTTTTGCTTTCTTTAGTTATTAATATTATAATTCTACTCATGGTTTTAGAAAATAAAAATCCATTCCTTTGTCTTATGAATATTATCATGAAGCCCCCAAAAGAGTCTTGTTCATTATTTAGTCATTGCTTGTTGATTCCATTATGCATGTGTGTACTTAGTTACATCAATAAGCCTGAAGCCTATTGATAAAAAACCCTTTCATTTATTTTTCAACATGCTCTCTTTCTTTGTCTATGCACTTGTTCAATGGTGAATATTAATCACATAGCTCAAATGTTATACAGTGAAAAATTCAGATAATAATTATGGGCCAGGTTACAGCTTTATTGATCCTCCCTTGCATATATTTCTTGGTTGATATTGATTTAACTGAGATATTTGAACGTGATTTTGTTAATGGGTTTTGTTTTTATTTGCAGTGAATGGCCTAGTCATGACAAAATTCGAGGACATGATATCAAACTGCTCAAGTATCTAAACATTGATTATATCTGTGATCTCATGGTAGAGAAGAAGAAAGTAAAGTATTATATGAGGTTAGTATTTTCTTTATGTTCTCTTTATCAATCTTTAATGATATCTTGATACAGGGATAAGTGAGATTGTATCTACACTAAGTGTGGGTGATCTTGGTAGTCATTTAATCTTGACTCATTGATCAGGTATGAAATCATACAGATATAAAATGTGATCTGATACAATTGGTATTCAATAAAAAGAAGTCAATAGAGATATTAGGAATTGGTGATTTAGGTTAATGTTGAACAAGGATCTGAAGGGTGGAAAAGAAATATAGAGAGCAAATAAGTTATCTGTTTACGGTGGCCTTTGAATTGTGTTGTGATTTTTAGTTTGTTCCTCAATTTTGAAGATCAAGAGGGATGATCTTTAAAAAAAAAATGCTAAAAGGTCTACAGAAGATAGAAATCTTTTAGCTTCTTTCTTTCTTTCTTTCTTTCTTTCTTCTTTTTCTTTTCTTTTTTTTTTTTTTTTTTTTTTTTTTTTTTTTTTGAAGGTGACTGTCAAGCTGTATTCATTTATTTATTTTATTAGAGTAGTTTTATTTTTTTATCTGGACTACCTTAACACTTTCACTCCCATTGGGACATCAGTGTCCCAGTTGAATTTAATTTTCATTTTAACCTTTAAAACATCATACTCAAAGCATAATTTTGCTTATTCAAAACTTTAAAAAACCTGATAGTGAAAGGGTTAAAGATGGAACTTATCTGTAAAAGGCTAGTAGCACAAAGGATTTTAAAAAAATAAATTATTGCTCATCATCATCATCATATCGTGCTGGTAGCACGGATATCCCGACCCTCTCTCGCCACTCCTCCCTATCGTTCATCGCCCTAGGTAGGTCTTCAGGACAACACCCTGTATCCTCACATAGCTGCTGAATGTACGTTCGAGCTGGTCGCCCTGCTTTTGCGCGGCCATGTGTGGGGATCCATAAGAGTACATCTCTTATGAGTTCATCTCTGCTTCTCCAGCAGTGTCCTGCATGTCTGGTTCGTCTAACTTGAATAGTTTTCGTGATAGGGGCAGGTGGCCGTACAGTTGGTGTCTTGTGGGGTGTTGCTGCCAGGACTTGTTCAGGATTGCACGCAGCATTCTTGTGTAATAGCCATCTAGTTTCTTCTCCAACCGTTTTGTTAGCGTCCATGTAGTGCATCCATATAGCAGTATCGATGTGACCGCTGCCTGGAAGAAACTGCGTTTCATTTTATCGGTTAGGTCTGATTTCCATATAATCGATAGCCTATTGATAGCTGTCCATGGTTTCGTTAGCCTCGTTTCGATGTCCTTTTCGGTTGATTCGACGCTGCTTCCTAGGTACGTGAATTTGTCTACTAGTTTAAGTGGGGTTCCTTCTAGAGTGGAGATGTCCCCCGTTTGGTTATAGCACATGTATTCCGTTTTGTGTGCATTAACATAGAGGCCTATGCTTGCTGCTGCTCGTTCCAAACTATGCAGAAGTGTTTCGGCTTGGTCAGGTGTATTTGCCAGTATCGCTATGTCATCGGCGTAGTCGGCGTCGGTAATTGTTGTTGCGGGGTATCTTCTGCTTCTTTTCTTCGTCAGTTCGAAGCCATTCTCTTTGATTTTGTCTATCGATGTTCTAAGTACGTAGTCTAGACAAATGATAAAGAGGTACGGGGCCAGCGTGTCCCCTTGTAGTACTCCTGCTACAATGTCAAAGTATTCTGTGTCTCCATCCGGTGATCGTATTTTTACTTTAGTGTTTCTATAGAGAATCATTATTGCCGCTACGGTTTCTTTAGGTATGCCGTACGCTAGTAGGATTTGTTCCATCTTTCCTCTGTGAATGGAGTCGAAAGCCTTGGTAAAGTCGACAAATATTAATGTCGCTTGTAGGTTCTTTGCCCGTACACCTTCAAGGATTCTGCGGATGGTTAATATTTATGAGGTCGTGGATCTATTTCTTCGGAAGCCATTTTGGTTTTTTCTAAGTATGTTGTCGATTTTGGGTTCTATTCGGTTTCGTAGTAGGGCATTGTAGATTTTGGCAGCTATGGATGTAAGTGTTATGCCTCGGTAGTTTTTGGCTAATCCGAGGTCCCCCTTTTTAGGGAAAGGGAGTATGCATCCCTTCATCCATCTATCTATCGGATTTTGATTGTATACTGCGTTGCAGTGTCGGAGCAGTATGTCGTCGAATTGTCTGGTCTTCCATACTTCCGGGGGAATTTCGTCCAGCCCTGCAGCTTTCCTATTTTTAATTTTTCTGAGAACCGAGTCGAGTTCTTCTTGTGTGAACGGTCCTAGTTTAATGTCTAATTATTTGCTAATTATTCTGGTGATTGGTTCATGCGTTTTTTTTGGTGGGTTTCCAAGTAAGTTTTCGAAGTGCTGTTTCCACAGTTTTATTCTTTCTTGTTGGTTTGCTGCTTTAAGTTTTGCTTTGGCTGTGTTCTTTCTTCTGCTCACTTCGTTTATTGTTTGCCAGGCTATTCTAGATTGTCTATCTTCCACCGAGTCTCTAATCCTATCTATCTGATTTTGAATGTATTCTGTCTGTTCCTTTATATATATGCCTGCTAATTGATATTGTGCAGTTTTTAGTTTTAAGGCATTTGTGTTTGTTGGGTTTTTTCGATAGTTTTTGGAGGCTGTTTTCACTAGTGCACATTTTTCTCTCACCGCTAAAGTTTCCCATGGGACTCTATATTTAGTTTTAATTTTTGTTGGAATGTGTTTTGCTGCTGCCTTGAGGTGTGCATTGACGAAATTTTCATATTCGTCGTTTGGTGTACTTTTTTCCGTCTTTTCTTGTAGTGTTTCAAATCTGTTTCTTAATTCTAATACGTATTTATCTCTTATATCTTTGTTGTTTAATAGGGCCCAGTCATAGTGTTTGGTGGTCGCTGTTCGTTTGGCGTTTTTTCGTAGGCTTAATCGTATTTTCGCCGTGACTATTCAGTGATTGGTGGACACACCCTCAAAAGAGGAGTTGATAGTGAAAGGGTTAAAGGGCCCCAACTGCCTTGTTATTTACCCATAGCTTGACAGCAGTAAAAAAGATAATCTCCAACCTGATCTATTGGAAGCAATAGATCCATACCTTTCTGAAAGGGATGATTACAAAGTAAACACAAACAAGAATTTGAACCCTGTTCAATAATTTTATCTTATGTACTGATAATAATAATAGTAATAATACCTTAAACCTCCTAATGAATGATATAATCACATCTAAACACCTCAGCATGTATTATTATATCAAGGAAATTTATTATTCATACTGAGTTGGACAATAAGGGATTGGGAAAAATCACTAATTATATAGCAATTGTTAGTTATAAAATCATATTTATTCCTAGCTATCACAAAAAGAAAAAATAGGATCAAAGTGAATTTCTAAGAATTGTGGCACTAATTTATAAACATTTACTGCCACATGAGGAACATGTGCATCTTTTACATGTATGCATTCTATATTTTATTTTTGTAACATAAATTGATATATGATTTACTTAGTTTTCTCCTTGTAGCACTGAGTAGAGTATGTTTTGTGTCACAGTATATTTTTTACTTGAATAATGAATGGGATTTCAACTGACTATTAGTATTTCATTTCAACAAAACCATAGTATCACTATTTCAAATTAAAAGGTTGTATTTGTTCTTCTGCTTGTTTTTTTTATTATTTCTCTGAATGATTTCTCAAATTTATCATTTTTATCTTGATTTGTAGTATGAAATAGAAAATAAGAATGCTCATTAATGTCATTCTTTATAGTTTAATACGTGTAATTTACCAAAATAAAGCATAAGCCATCTTTTTATATAGCAATTTCTAATGGTAATGTAAGAATTCACATATCCAAATTAGCAATGAATGTGTGAAGAGACCAAGATGAGTTATTAAGGAAATTTTATATTTGAAAGATTTGTATAATTGTCATTGTTAAGATGAAGGTAAATAGATTTTAGCATTCAAAAACAGGAGAGCTCATCATTTTCTGTTCAGTTTTATATTCTCAACATGGGTGTAAATCAAAATTTGTGGCTCTTTGGAATCAAAAAGATTGGTAACAGGAAAAAGAAATTGGTTTGTAAATGAAAAAGGAAGGAAACATTAAAATGCCAAAAAATGTAAAATCAAAAACATTTTTACAACCTGAGATAAAAACATTCCATCTTTTAACTTTTTTCAAGTACTGTATTTGATGGTATATAAGACACCCACTTCCTTTTATATTCATTATGAAGTTGGGGTACATACAAATTTTGATACCTTTTACTTTGCATATAAGACCTATTTATTTATTTACAAAGTGTTTGATCTTAAATGGCAAGTGCCATTCTCACTCTTTAATATTTTCTTTTTCAGGGTAGCTTCTTCTGAAAAAGTTGACAAAGAAAATCGTTATTCTGATTTCTGCCTTTTGTCCCTTCCTTATCCAGGTAAGTGGAATATTATAAGCATCACTTCAGTCCTAACTAAACAATATCAACTATTTGTAGGTCTTTGACATAGTAAAATTACCAAGGTAGCATTTTCACCAACTGAACCTATAATTATCAAGATGTGGAATTTTTTAATTGTGGATAATTTGTAAGCAGCTCCAGTGCCGAGGAAAATCTTTTTTTTGATTTCAACAAAACCATTTTCAATAATGATTCCTGAAAACTTAATTTGAATAATTATGAAATTTTTGTTTGGTCAAGTATGCTCATTTATAGCCAGCCCCCTTATCTCCCCTAGCTATGGTTTAAATAGTGTCACTACTGTTCTTTCATAAGGATGATTGACAGTTGACACTAATACAGCTTAGACAAATAATTAAGGCATCTGACTTGTCTTTCTACCTCATCTTTTTACTTTGGTGTATAAATTAAAAACATCATTGAGTAAGATAAAAAGAGTTGATAAAAATGTCATAAAACTGGTTGTTATTTCAATCAGATCCTAACTGACCAGGACAGCTCACAAATTTTATGATCAAGAAAATGGAGGCCTAACCCTTTTTTTTCCAGTTCTGTGTATATGTGAGAAACCTGCAGTTGCAGAGCTCTCAGTATAAAATCACTCATCCAATAATTATTTCACAATACTTGCTAATTTCCTGAGTTCTATTATTTAATGAATATGTGGTCAAGACTTCCTCAATCAACTACTATCATTATTTGTGTATAACATGCACCTCTAACTTTGGACTATGAAATTCAGGAAATAATACTCGTGTATAATATGCACTGGCTTTTTAGAATTTTTACTGGCTAAATTTAACCTAAATTTAGCATCCTTCAACTTTTTATCAGTTTATCATATTTACCAACCCCTCCGCTCAGGCAAGATATGACACAAGGTCAATTTTTAAGCGGATTTTAACAGGTTTGAATTCAGAGTTTTCCTTCTCCTAGACTAGTTGCCTCACCAAGGCTGAAGAACCCAGTCTGTCCTATTTACCCATAGCTGGAGGGAGAATAATTGGATTCATACCTTTCTCAAGGGTATTAGTGCTATGTGAAATGCAATCAGTCTTGTCCAGGATTTGAACTCGTGTCGCCGTGTCCATTTTCTACAACGATAACCATTACACCACAGGCACCTCCTTTTTATCAGTTTATACATCACTAAAAATAAGAGTTTATATAGTTTACATTATGTCTTAACTCTCAGCTCCTGAGCCTAAATTTATATAAATTAAACTACTGTAATTTCTGCACCAGTAAACTAGTGCTATAGTGTAAAGGGAAAATAAAAGTACTACCCGTGTACCAAAATTTACACAGTATTTAGTGTAAACACATGGATATATTCATGCAAAAATACAAGCCTGTGGTAAAAATAAGCCTGCATTTAGAGAAACAAAATTATAAGTAAATAGACATTTCAGTGGATATGTCTCTGTGACTGCATAAAACACATTATTTTGGACTATAGATATAACTTACTTTCAGTCATAGCATCTCAAATATGGTAAGGCAAAGGGCTCGAAAAAAAGTTAATTACACAGTTCTCATCTCTAATATGCATCCCTTATGTTTGGGCTTAAAAATCTTACACATAAATAATTATGGCAATTCTCTGTGTGCACATTAACTGGACATTTTGTTTTCCCTGAACAAACTGCTTTAAATTATCATAATCATAAATCTTTTTTAATAATCTCTGTACTAGCTAGATTAAAAGTTATTCTCAAGTTTTTCAATCCATCTTATTTTTTCTGGTTTTATCTTGAAATTAAAATGATAGTTTTTTTCCTTTTTCTTAAATTAAGAATATAATGATACCCTCGTACTGGCATAGAAATATTTGTGATATTATAATGATGGTTTGCTATAGTTATGGAAATATAAAGATATGGTTATTAATTGTTCTATACTCTAACCACTGACCTATACTTGCAAATAAAGTATTTACAATTTAAATAAAGCTATGTTGAGAACTCCATACTACATAAACTCCAAAAGAATTTTATTACTTTGAGTGAATCCAAATGTAGAATGTAGGCTTATGAATAGGATTCTAATAAAATAAAACTCATAAAATGTTTTCAAATTCAAGTTGCAAAATTAATTTTCTGTTATTTCTTTTGAGGAAAGCTTAAACCTTGTAACCAGTTGATTCAGATGTCATGTCATGTCATATCACTAAAGAAACACTGAGAGAAATGCTCAGTAGGTATCCCATAGTGAATTTTATTTCAACATTCAAGAAACCTTCAACTTAGAGATTTTAGGTCAGTTAGGAATGAAGTCACAGCTTTCTGTGTTTACAAATAAACAAATGATTTGTAAAATTTTTATAAAACTTGACAAATGATTTTATAGGGTGAATATCATCTTGAAAAGGTTAATTCTTTGAAATATTCTATTTATCTAAATTTTTTTTTTTGTGTACAGGACAAATAAAGTTGGAGTTAATTGAAGATAGAACTGAACTAATCCCTGATATTGGTTTTATGTTATGAAGGACTGCAGCTTGTGATGTTTGTAACTCCTTAAGTTTTTGATTTCAGGCTGTGAATTCTTCAGGGAATGGAAAGACAGAGCCTACTGTGGGCAAGAAGTCATGTATGACTGGAATCTTGTGAGTAAATATTGCAGCTTCCTTTTTCTATAATAGAACAGGAAGGAATTCTGAGTCAGTATTAAGGAATTGCTTCAAGTCTTTTGTATTTTTTAAAATGATTCAGATAAGAATTCACATAAAAAAAAGTTAATCTCATTTTCTGATTGGAGAAAATAGGCTTTGAGAAATGGTTCCATCTTGTAACACTGATCCACACTGAGTGCTCCAATATTGTGAACTTGAGCCAGTTTCAACATGATAAGTATCTATATAGAAATATAGAGGTTAGTTATGTTAGTCTCACAGTGTTGTGAACTTAATCCACATTCAGTGGTCTACATTTGTGGCCCTTCCTAACTTAGATATATACAACATTCACATAATGAAAACTGAAGAGCTGGTCCGTCAAAATATTGCATTAAAAGCAACAAACATTAGTCAGATATTAATCAGAAGAAATAAAGTCCTGAATATTTTTTATGTGTGAATTTTAAACAATTGTCAATGACTTGGCACCAGCATAACTTAGTTGTCATCGATACAGAGAATTGGTAGATGATTAAATGAAAGATGTATTTAAAAGGTGGATATAAAATTATATTGTATGAATATTACAATCTTGGTGGCATTTGAAATAACTTTCTTTAAAGCAACCTTTATCTAATGAAGGTTGCCGTGCTGGATTTTTGAAATGTTTTCAAAGAAATTAAGAAAAAAGAATTAGACTGAATAAATCACCAAGTCATGCTGAAACTAAATCATCTTGAAACTTTTGACAATTGTTACCAATTCCTTCTTAAAGAATCCTCATTTTGGGTCTAACCATTTGTTCCTTCCTTGTTCAAATAAGTGAGACATTGCAAGGATCACTTTACTCTTAACTAAACAATATCAACTATTTGCTGGCCTTTGACATAGTAAAATTACCAAGTTAGCATTTTCCCAAACTGAACCTATAATTATCAAAATGTAGAATTTTTTGATAATTTGTATCCAGCTCCAATCTTTTTTGAATTTTAACAAACTATTTTCAGTAATGATTCCTGAAAACTTAATTTAGATAATTATAGAATTTTTGTTTGGTCAAGTATGTCCATTTGTAGCACTTTTCATTTGTATATTTTTTCTCTCCAGCATTACCTATTCTCTTTTAATTCTTTTTTTTTTTTCAAAATCTTTGTAGCCCTCAATAGATGCTGCTTTGGATATACCTAATGAGTTATATTCACTTGTAGATATTGATTGGGATTCTTATAAGGTAAGAAAATAGTTTTGATCTTTGACATTTGAGAATGAAATGTACCTGTGAGTTTTTATTCTAAAATAAAACAAGTTATAGACATCTTGAATCCTTAGGGGTGATACAAAAAAAAAATCAAAGGTCTAAATGTAGTATTAGATCTTCACTTAATATCAGTCATAAAATTGAGCAGCAAAAAAATTTGTTATGCCCGTTTTCCTTTTACATAAATTGAGAAATTTAGTCTTCTTGATAACTTTGGAATAGTTTATTTATAGAAAAGTGTAACTATGTGGGAGGGGATCTTCATTTTAGAATGTTCCATAAATAAGATCTCCTCCTCTGCTTTGAGATCCTGTAAAAAATAAAAAATAAAAAAGCAAGTTCAACAACAATTCAAGGTCATAAATTTCTCTTTACTGATGTTTCCTCTAAGGTTGTAAGATTCAAATTTAGTTCCAGTAAGTTGAAGTCTTATATTTGCCTTGTTCACTATTATCCTGCATGCCTTTCTTGAGTCTGAGTTGTTGTACATGGTTTGAATCCTCTTCCACTCCATAATTAGGGTTCATTTGTTCTCTATCGGGTGTTGCCGCCAGGACTTGTTCAGTATTGCTCGCAGCATTCTTGTGTAATTGCCATCTAGCTTCTTCTCCAGCCGTTTTGTTAGCGTCCAAGTAGTGCATCCATACAGCAGTATCGATACGACCACTACTTGGAAGAAACTGCATTTCATTTTATCGGTCAGGTCTGATTTCCATATGATCGATAGCCTATCGATAGCTGTCCATGCCTTCGTTAGCTGCATGTCCTTTTCGATTGATGAGACGCTGCTTCCTAGGTAGGTGAATTTGTCTACTAGTTTCAGAGAGGTTCCGTCTAGTGTGGAGATGTCGCCTGTTTGTTTATCCGTGCTAACGGCACAGCATCATCATCATCATCATGATGGTGATGTTCTTTATGACCTCTTGAAATCGATCCTCTGAGGTAAACTTATATCCCCGCTTCTTATAGCTATTAACCTTGATAACAATGAGGCAGGTACTTGGGATTTTTTTAGACACTCATGGTGTAGCAGTTAATGTAGAAAATGGATGTGACAACTTGAGTTCAAATCATGGACAAGGCAGTATGTCTTTCATTTTGAACTAATGCTCTTGGGAAAGGAATGAATACATGTCTTCTCCTCCAGCTATCAGTAAATAGCAGGGCAGACTAGGCTCTTTAGCCTTGGTAAAGCAACCAATTTAAGAGAATGAAAACTAAATTCACACCATTTGTAACTGCATGAACTTTTTTCCTTGTGTTATATACTCATATGCAGATTCATGCAGAAAGAATCACAACGACACAACGATAAAGGACGAGTGAAGACTTCTTTAGAAAAATATACCTCTCACTTTATTGTAAAGGTTCGAAAAGGGTTACTCAAGGTTTGTGTGTGAGAGGGAGTTGGAGACCGAACAGAACTGCAATATATTGACCCCCTCTCTTATGGCCGTCAGCGTTGTGTCTTTCTCGTTCTCCAGTGCTGCTCAACCGGAGGCCCAGGGGCCCAGCTCTCTGCTGGATGATGGCTTTCTTTACTACATCTTATCACCAACTGGTCTCCAAGACTACTGGGGGCCCTGAGGGCCCCTTTGGTCTGGTGTCGCTTTCCCTACCACATCTCGTCAGCAACTTCTCTGGACCCCAACTCATCAGGGGCTCCAAGGGCCCCCTCTGCCGGGCTTTCTCTACCACATCTTATCAGCAACTTCTCTGGACCCCAACTCATCAGGAGCTCCAAGGGCCCTCTCCGCTGGGCTTTCTCTACCACATCTTATCAGCAACTTCTCTGGACCTCAACTGTCTGACTTCCCGTCATCACAGAGTTATATGATAGTTTAACACCCACTCAATCGCCCACTCGATCCTTGGAATGGCATGTTTGATCATCATCAAGCGCAAATAACTGTCATGCAGTTCACAGGTCACTCTCTTCCGGTGCATCACTCTGTAGCGGCACAGTGGGACCTTCACCTTGTCCCATATTATCAGCCAAGCTCACCTGCGTGATTTCTTTTGATTAATGGCCATTGGGATGTGTCACTTCCGCTATCTTTGGAATGGCATGTTTGCCCGGGCTGAAGGTCAAAATACAACACTTGCTTTTGTATTTTACTTTTCTTATTTTTGGATTGCTGATTGGGGATGGATTGGAGATTTTATTTTTTGGTTTGCTTAATTATTTGAAATATTTGATTGTTTCCTTTTTATATTGAATAGGAATGGGACCTTCTCACACTCACAAAGAACTACTTTAAACTGCTGATAACTCTCATCAGAGATGGTGAGTACTTCATTCTTCAGACATCTATCTCTCTTCCTACCCTCTTTCTCTATCTCTCTCTCTTCCTACCCTCTTTCTCTCTATCTCTCTCTCTCTCTCTTCCTACCCTCACATCTTTCTTATCTATATTTGTGGCATAACAGTTATCATCATAGGATATGTTCAAATTCTGGACAAGACTGTTTGTGTTTCACTTCATGCTAATATCCTTGGGAAAGGCATGAATCCACCTTTGGAAAAATCTAAATTCAAACAAGCTTTACTCCACTTAAAAAAATTGACCTTGTGTTGCATCTTATCCATAGTAGAGGGGTTGGATAAATACATACATCTTTGCTTATCTATCTATCTATCTGTCTATCTATCTATGCACACTGCTTGATAGCTAGAATAGTTATGTTTTCCATTTGTGCCATAATAGCTACAATTTTTAAAGTAGGCAGTAATGTAATTTATAACAAAGTAACTTATTGATTTATTAAAATTGAATAAACTGGTGATCCATATGACTAATTATAATAAGAAATTGTTCTTCCTGCTAAGCTCAAATCAGTAGAATTATATTCACATGAGTGTTATTCAGATGCTTCTTTGGATGTTCACAAGAGGCTTTCATAATATTTATAAATGATCAGAAAGGTTAATATTGTTCTATTTCACTGGCAAACAAGAAAAATTCTACAAGTTGACAAAACAAAATTAAATTCTGAAATTATAGCATTATTTGAATATGCAGAGGCAGCAGTTTATACTGCTCATATTATCCAAGAGATATTATACTGTTCTTATAGCATAATATCTCTTGGATTCTGTCAGAATTAATTGTTTGGTGAATAACAACGTATTTGTAGATGCTCTATACTCATTTAAGAGTGACTGATATGCTAAATAGAAAAGAAATAACTAGTATTTTTATTCAATAGATATTTTACAGCAACTTGTTGAGTAGTATCCATAAATTTGTTATATGTAGGTTGTTTATTTGGGTTTTATGGCATATCAACCTCTGTAGGTCATTTAATGCCAAATTCATTTTTATACAAATAAACAGTTTTATTTCAAACAATTCAATTTAGCATAAGTACACAGTTTAACTGTCAAAAGCATTTCTATTTTAAGCTATTCAGTTTAGTCAAATAGTTCTAATTAAAACAGTTCAGTTTAGTATAAGTATAGTTTTTGTTTACACACAGTCAAAACCATTCTATTTCAAATCATTCAGTTTGGAGTAAGTACAATTTCAATGTCAAAAATAGTTCTATTTCAAACAATCCAGTTTAGCATACAAAAACAGTTCCATTTCAAACAATTTAGTTTAGTATAATTATGCAGTTTAAATGTCAAAACTGTTCTATTTCAAGTAATTCAGTACACAGTTTAGTTCTATTTGACCCATCAAGTTCTATTTGACCCTATCAAGTGCTTCCATTCTGAGACAGAGTGGACCTGGGAGCAATTGCAATGAAGGGGTACTCTGCATTCCCCAAATCTCCAGCACTACTGGAACCTCACCATCAGATTGTTTAGTGTCATATCCAGAATAGTTGTTGTGGGTGGAGGCTTACCCCTCTGTATTCTACAGCCCCAACCGACTGGGCAATGCTATATGTAGAGATTGATCTACACCTCTATAATTTGTAAATAGATGGTATATTAAGACTGGGTTATTTGTACTTCTCAGATTATATTGAATTGCATATATGTTGTGGGTTTTGTACAATTGTGAAATGGAAAAATAAAAACAGACAGAAGTGTTAATGTATGTATACCATCAGTTTGTGTGATTTCTTTGAAAATCACACCACAGCTGCATGTGGTTCCAGGTGATCATGATGAAGGCAACCATATAGAATTGTGATAAGAGACTCTATTTAATACCTTATCCAACCCTTACTCCTAGGAAAACAGCACTCTATAAATTATCGCTCATTTTTCATGAAGTGTATGTTAAATGTGCTAAATTCTGATAAACCTTTTGAGACATTTTTCAAGAAATTTAATGAGAAATATCTGCTTAACTTTCTAACAATCTTTATTATTTAAAAATATGAGATGGGCGTAATTAATAAGGCAAATATGTTGTATTGTTATTATGACATTTGCTAGTCTGACAAAATAAATAATCTGACATAGTTCTGGAAACAACAGTGCCAGAAAATTACCTATGTCATGGTATGGTTAATTATTTTTTCATAAAATGATATGGAATAGCCATATTTAAATCTGAGGTGGTACCCACTGTATGTGTGTGTGTGTGTGTTTCAAGAGAGAGGATATATATTTTAATATTTAGAAAGTAACTTTATTGACAAAGTAACATTCATTCTTTTATAAAAAAGAAATATAGCTGAATATAAAATTTAATTGAGTAATGTCTAACATTTTGGTAGCATCACATGAAATATACAAGGAAAAGTTTCTGGGAAATTCTAGTGAATAGATTAATTCATAACATTTTATCTGTCACTGTCTCCTTTTTATGAATGTTAAGAAAACCTAATGTTCATTTTTCAGTCATTTATGAATATTAAGAAAACCTAATGTTCATTTTTCAGGTTCTTCTGGATTGTTGGTGCACTGCATTTCAGGATGGGATCGAACCCCCCTCTTCATCTCTTTGATGCGAATTTCACTTTGGGCTGATGGTGCCATTCATCAGTCTCTTAAACCCGAAGAAATTATTTACCTTACCATTGCTTATGATTGGTATCTTTTTGGGTAAGTCAACATGCTTTTTGTTTTTAATAAATTCTAGAATTTCAACAAATTAGTTCTCAATATTATAAATATTTCTTGTTTTTCTAATGTTCTAGCATAACATTTTTTTTTCATCTTTAAAATTTGCTTAATACTTCTTTCCCTCTATTTCAATTTGAATATATAAGTCCAACAGAATCACAAGACTGAGTGTTTAAAAAAAAATTAAAATAAAACTCTTTCCCTCTGTCTATTGTCATGTTGACATTATAAATATCTAACCCAGTCTCTTGGATCTACTAGACTGGTGTTTTTGTTGAAATGAAAAGGAAAAGAAAAAAGTGCTTAGTGACTTCTGAAATCACCTGATGTAAGATATATCTGAGGAAAGTTAAAGAAGAATAGATTATCCAAAATATATAAAAAGATGAGTAAAAACTGAAAACAATTGTCTGAAAAATATCATATATACTTATGTCATATATAAGTTAATCCTGAGTATAGGTCAAACCATGATTCATTGTCACAAAATCATTGATTTATTAAATTAATTTTTGAAAGTCCTTCATAATGTTTGGATTTCAACCTTACAAAATTGTTGCTAATATGTTGGTCAGAAATTATAAAATAACAGAGATAAAGATATTATTGTAATTAATAAATTCATTACTTCATTGCAAAATTTGAGATAACACTCAGTTTCATATCATTTTCAATTAACACTCTAGATGCATTCCTTAAAAAATATACCATTAAATGGAACAGTTCTATATGAGGTTATTATAACATAATTATTACCGGACATTGGCCTAGCGGTTAGAGTGTTCGCCAATGGCCCGGGAGACCTGGGTTCAATCCCAGGTCGAGTCATACCAAAGACTCAAAAAATGGTACTTGATGCCTCCTTGCTTAACACTCAGCATTATAAGGTACGGATCAAGGGTAAAGTGGAGCAATCCAGGGAAAGGAGTCGCGCCCTCTCCTACACCTTGGTGTAGTAAGCTATCGAAAAGGGAGCCTTCGGGTCACCCTCGACTATGGTCGCCAACAACTATAACATAATATTGAGATACTAGGTTGATAGTTTTTAATGAACTTTTAGCACGGAGTTGGAGGTCAATTTCCATTTGGGAAAGTTAAAAGATTATGTGAATCTATGAATAGACAAATAATTCTACAAGAAATTTGGGTGTATGTTGGAATATACAAATATATATAATAAACCATAGTTTATTTTATATTAGCATACAAATATGTTGATGTAGTGCTATCCTGATGAAAATATTGTGTCAGCAATCATTTTAAAATATGATATTGTTGTTGAGCTTCAACAAGATTAGTACTGTGTATCTTATCTGGTAGCTACATTGCAAAAATTGTAAAATATCACCAGGTATCAATGCTACATAAAAAATTATTGTTTGTTTTGTGTATTACACATAGCACATTAATCAAAGTGTACAGTATACAGTTATTTCAAGGTCTGTTCATAATGCTATCTTTTCTTGTTATCTTGGAAATTTAACCTTTAATAAATTGATTATGGAAAATATCTGAAAAAGTGTGCTATGACTGTATTCAATAAATTATTCAGACTAGTATTTCCTTTGTTTTTTTGTTATCACAATGTTTCAGACAATGTTTTCTTTTACCATCTATAGATGTTGCATATATTTGATAATAAATTAGTTTTTGTTTAGAATTTAATAACTTCTCTTTTACATGAAACATCAATCACAATACAATTGATGTTTAAACATCAATTTTACTCAACAGAACTTTTCATTTTTTTAAATATTTTTGTTTTAAGATGAACAAATGTGATCACTTTTGAATTTTTGATATTTCTGTTTTGAATAGAAAAGAAATCATTCAAAATAACTACACAAAAACATTAATTTCTATATTGCTTTTAGATTTTCTTTCATAAGAAAAATTCACTCAAATTTTTGTAGCAATTTTTGAATATTGGGCTCAGAAAAACAAATTAAACTGCAGAAAATCTTCCAGTTGAAAAAACCTCAAAAACAAATGGAATAATAATGATTATTGTATTTTAGTGACAACTGTATTTGAAACTGTTCTGTAGAGGTAGAGTTTGTGTGTGTGTGTGTGTGTTTGTTTTTTTTAATCACTGCAATCCAGTTTGACAAAACCTGATATTACCCCCAATGGTATATTCCTAACATTAAAACCTTGGATGGCAACAATATAGTTATGTATAATTACTATTACTATCACTTCTTATTTATCATTGAACTGTTTCTTCTTTTCAGTCACTGTTTACCTGACAGAATAGAGAAAGGAGAAGAGGTAAATATATTTATTTTTGTATTGACTTTATAATCCTTTTATGAATAGAAGAGTTTGGTCTTAGTTTTGATTTCTTATATCTATATAACATTTTCTTTATGTTTATACATACCCAACACCTCTGGTAACCCAGTCAGCTGGGGCTGCAGAATACACCAACTGCATCTCTGCTGAGGGGTAAGATTCCCCCAAGTGTCCTGAATATGACACTAAACAATCTGATGGTGAGGTTACAGTAATGCTGGAGCTTTGGGGTATATGGAGTACCTCTTTATTGCCATCACTCCCAGGTCCACTCTGGCCATGAGTGGTAGCCCCTGATAGGGTCTATGGGTCAAATAGAACTAAACTGTGTACTTATGCTAAACTGAATTGCTTAAAATAGAACTGTTTTTGATATTTAAACTGTATACTTATGCTAAACTGAATTGTTTGAAATAAAACTGTTAATATATATATAAAAATAGATATGGCGTTAATAACCTACAATGGTTGATGTGCCATAAAACCAGAACAAACAAAAACAAACCCCTCTACTCAAGCAGGATGCGACACAAGGTGGATTTTTTAAATCTGGAATTTAATAGGTTTGAGTTCAGAGTTTTCCTTCTCCCAGACTAGTTGCCATACCAAGGTTAAAGAGCCCAGTTTGCCCTACTATTTACCCATAGCTGAAAGGATAATAGTTGGATTCATACCTTTCCCAAGGGTATTAGCCATTGGCTTAATGAGTAGAGTGTTCACCAATGGTCCAGGAGACCGGGGTTCAATCCCAGGTTGAGTCATACCAAAGACTCAAAAAATGGTACTTGATGCTGCCTTGCTCAACGCTCAACATTATAAGGTAAGAATCAAGAGTAAAGTGGGGCAATCCAGGGAATGGAGTAGCGCCCTCCCCTACACCTTGGTGTAGTAGCTATTGAAAATGGAGCCTTTGGGTCACCCTCGACTAACATTGCCAACTTTACTTTTTACTTTATTAGCACTATGTGAATTTCAAACAGCCTTGTCCAGGAATTGAATTTAGGTTACCATATCCATTTCCTACAACAGTAACCATTTCACCATGAGTGCCAACACACACACACACACACACACACACACACACACACACACAAAACTAATAAGCTTTGATTTGCTTGTCTCTCTTTATTTCCTGTTTTTGAGAATCAAACTCACTAAACATGCTAATCAGTTTATACTTCATTTCAGACAAATAATATTAGTATTGTTCAAGAAAATTTTTTGTCATTAAATTAGATTAAAAAGTAATATTTGTTTTAAAAATCAGCAGAGATTTAATGATTTTGTGAAACAGACAAAACAAATTCTTTTGGAAATATCTTTGTTCCTAGAGAATTTGATATTTTCACCTGAACTGAATGCCAGCAGCAAAATAAAGAGGAAGAATTAAGTTGGAAACAAACATAATGTTCTACAGTTTCTTTGTTATTAACTTAAAATGTATCAATTCTTTTTACAATAGAAGTTTCTTGGGAGACTCATTGGGTACCCACCCAAATAACATTTTGCCAGGTTCACTCTGACCTGTTGTGGTAGTACCTGTTAAGGCCTCATCTATGGATCAAATAGATCTGTTTAAAAATTATTTGTATTTGATTGGACTATATGCAAAAAAAAAACTCTTAAGAAACAACTGCACAAAAATAATCTGACCAATTCTGATTCAAATGATCTCAAATTTTAACAGCATGTTTAGAAACAACTCAAAATTCTGTGTTTACTGTTTAAATGCCTTTTCTTTTCCAGTGAATGTTATTTCCATAACTCTAAAGATAAAGTATTAAACTTAAAATTTTGAGTTGTTTCTAGACATACTGTTAAAATTTGGGATCATTTGAACAAGAATTGGTCAAGTTATTAAATTATAAAATGATGTCAATTTTTCTAAAACACCCTGTAGACATTGTAATTTGTCTTTTTCTTTCTTCTTCATTTGTACTTTGTTGCCAAGTTGAAATTCCCTCCCAACTTTACCTGAATTCTCTTTAAGACCTATAATAAAACACCAACTTCTTTTTTTTTTTTTTTTCAACTTTGTAACATATATATTATTTTCTTAGTGTAGGAAATGTATTTCATGGTTTATAAAAAGCATCATTATATGTCTTTCTTTTTTCTATTTAATTGATTTTGTTTTCCAGATATTTCGGTTCTGCTTCCATTTTTTAAAGTTCATTACATCTGACGAATTCTCCGTTTATCCTGAGTAAGTGTTACATATTTTAAAAAAATAGTCCTTTATTTTCATAATTTCAACTTTAATTCTACCAACATTGGGGATGTTAAGTCTAAAATATGTCTGAATGTATATTATTTTTCCTAATATATAATGCATATTTTCGTCTTGAAAAATCACTCTACACATTATACCATAAAGCATAAATCCATCTCATCTCTCCCCAGCTGTGAGTAAATAATATAACAGACTGTGATATTTAGCCTTAATTGGGCAACCAGTCTAGGAGAAGGAAAACTGAATTCAAATCAACTTTACTCAACTTAAAATTTGACCTTGTATTACATCCTGCCTGTGACAGGAGAATTGGGTAAATACATGCACATTATACCATAAAGTTTATGATTTGGAGTATACTTATCAATTAAAGCATTTGGTAACCACAGACTTTGATTTGACAATGTAGTTAAAACTAGGTATATACGCTTCAGTGTATATTCAATTAAAACTTGTTGTTGGCCATTTGTCATCCATGCTTAAATCAGCTCAGTTTCAGGTGGTCTTCCCTCCAGGCAACACTTGCTTCATTGTTTAACACATTCACTGCAATACAACCCACTGATGGATCATGCTATATTTTTCTCAGGATTAAAGGAGTAAGAGCTGCATTTATTGCCTAGATCCTAAAGGATTTTGAAAGAGGAATAGTAATGAAACTTGAGCTATTTTTTTAACAGCCCTATCAGATTTTTACTTTAAGCAATCTTTTGTCATATCCCAAGGTGTTGGTTAAATGCAGTTAACCTTATTGTGCTGTAGCTGTGCAGATCAGACAAATATATCTCTGATTTAAAAGTCATCAATGTTGTAATGTGTCCTTCTATATTAACTTGATTGATTGTCCAGCCTTTTCACAAATGTTGCCTCTGTATAAATTTGTATATCATTTGTATATCATTTTCTGCTTCTTTCAGTTCCAAGCAAGATGTCAAACGTCAAAGTTTTGCCAGAGAAAATCGCCATAAAGAAAAGAAAGATTCTGCTTCTTTTAAGGATGAGTTTCAAAACCAAACTGCTGGTAGCTAAAATGTTTTCTTAAATTCATATCCCCTGAAGACAAATTTCATATGAATTGTCAATTTTCTATAAAGTATTCTTAAACATTTTGCATATTATTCTTTGCATAATCTGGAAAAAAATTATGATATATAAAGATTTCTCTAATAAATATTAAATGTTCAATTCTTTCAAAAAAAAGTAATAAGAATCTATACAGATAATATATTCTATTCTTCAAAGAATATCAAAATTAATTCTTAAACGACATGCATTAACAATAAAAAGAGTATAGATGTTGCATGCAATTGTGTGAAGGTTTTTTATTATCAAATTGTCAAATGACTTTTTTTTATGTAAGACATAAAGGACATACCTGTAGTTAATCCATTCTGAGTGCCAAAATGCATTTCTGGATTGAGGAAACCTTTCTTATAGGGGCAATAGATGCATTTAATTGGAGGATTTGCTGATTGAAACTTCAAAGTCAGCCATTATAATTAGATTGTGTTGGGAAACTTGTTACCTGGCCATAGACTCGTATTTGATCCACTCCAGCTGGGTTACCTGGGTGAAGGAATATGATGTTAAGACTAGAAACTCTTAAAGATCCCAGGATTACATCACTGATGATATGGTGTAGTGTATCATCCAGATGTATTTCTTGATTTATGAGAATATAAATGTAATATATAAGCAGTATATAAATTTTGAAAATACTTATAGAAAGTTGAAATAAAAAAAGATTAATAAATATATATTATATAAACCTGCTGCTGCCAAAAAAAAGCATACAATAGTTGTGCCGTCAACAAAGCCTTCATATATAACAAGGGAAATAACTCTTTTTATTTTTTAGCTCTATATATTTAACTCATAAAGATGTCAAGTTGTTTAATTTTGATAAAAAATATTAGTCTGTTTTTTAAAGAATAGTCCAATATTTTTTGTACAGAGGTTCTTTTTACACAAAGATTATTTTGCAGATCAAAATCTGAGTTAAGATTGCGTATTATTCCAGTACTTAGAGTAATTGACTCAAATAAAATAGAAAACATTAACAAGTGTTGTTGTCCATTAATATTGTAAACAATATCATAGATTACTTGATTTTATAAACATATCAACCTGTCTAGAGTTATTTTGTACCTAGAGGTTAGAGAAATGTATATTCATATTTACATTTTTTGTGTAGTTTCTTAAGAGTTTTTTTTCTACTCATAGTCCTATTGAATATAAATAATTTTTAAACTGATCTAGCTAACCCATATATGGGAGCCTAACTGGTATTACTACTCTGGATCAGATTAGACCTGAGAGTAATGTAAATGAGAGGGTATTCCACCCTCTCCAGAACTGGAACAGATGCAATTTAATGTCATACTCAGGACAATCCCCTTGGGGTGGGAAGGGGGGTACCCCTTTGCAGGTGATACGCTCAGCATATTCTAAGCCCTACTGACAAGATATTCGTAGCTCAAAATTTAGCCAAGTAATTGAACCCCTGAATTACATTGTGCGTTTATTTTGCATACCTGCAAATTATAAAAAAATTTTTTTAATGTGTCTTTACCAAAAATTATTTGAGTCATTTAATTTTAGCTACATATATCAAGGCTGATCTGTTTAAGAGCTATGAAGAGGTGATGTCTGGGGAATGGTTCCTTGATCCCTTGACTTAAATTATAATAGAACTCCTCATCTAAATGCAGAGGAGGTTCTAATATATACACTAGTATCTTTATATTTCAAAGTTAAACTAATAATAAACTATATATATATATATATATATATATATATATATATATATATATATATATATATATATATATATTTTTGGTCCAGTTAAACCGGAGTTGGGAGTAATTCCATCAGGACAAGAAGGTATTCAAGCATGAATATTTAAAATTTTCCTGGTGGTTCGTTGTTTTTCTTAAAGTATATATATATATATATATATATATATATATATATATAAACTTCTGGTAATTTTGACTTAGGCACAAATTTTAAACTCTCAAAAGTTTGCTAATAACTATCCAATATATGATACCATTATATCAATTGCAGTTTATATGTCTGTGTATAAATATGTCTTATTGATTGTTATAGATAAATATCAAGATGAACATTCAAACTTGCTCAGCTGCCCAGATGCCCAACAGTCAGAATCTACAAGTCCTTCTGGAGCTCAAGTCTTTCTTAGTGAAGGGTAAGGAAATGTTAACATATCTCCCTTGAAGGTTAAAAGTTAAGTCTACTTCCTGCCAACATTTCAATGAATTAACTGTTTGTTTACTTTAATATAAAACTGACATATTTTTTGGCTTCAAAGATGATTTTACTTCTAATACACTCTCCTTCCTAATTCTGAAAAAATAAATCAGTTATATAAGGGAAATGTGTTTTATAAATTGAATTTCCATGACCAGAAAATCCAGCAAACACTGTGTGTGACATGTGAAAACACTGAACAGCTGTTTCAACCTTATTAGGTCTTATCAGCCGTGTATAGCATGATTTCCCCCACTGGAGATTGAACCAGCAACCACAGAATGCAGAGCAAAAAAAATAAAATTTGTTTGTCTTTTGATGTGGCTCTTTGATAAAGAGATAAAGTTTATTTCCAATAAAATAAATTTCAGCATCTAAGGAATAAAATGAGGCATCTTGGAATGTTCTTTTAAACACAAAACTGTATGAAATCGTAGTTATCACTGTTACATTTAAAAATTACATTTCTTTCTGAACAATTGAATAATTACTGATGAATATTTTAAAATGTTTTTATTGTGAATAAAAAATGGGAAGAAGGTTTTCTTTGTCAATGATCTAGACAATATTTCTTTTAAAAATATGCTGATAAACTTGGATTTTTCTGTTTATTTTTTTTCACTTTTTCTTTTTATCTTCCACTTTCCCATTTTCTTTTCCTTTTGTACCTCCTTTTCAACTTTTAATTTACTTTTTTATTCTGCCTGCCTTTATTTATATATCTTTGAGGTAAAAGGAGAGACAAAGCAAGACGAGCACTTCTCTATTCTTTTAAGACCTTGAGTAAGTTCTCACTGATTTTTTCATGAAAAACAATGTTTCATTTTCAAAAATTAGTAAGAAACACGTTACTGAATGTATTGTCTATTGCTAGTCACTACTTTTTCCCATCTTTCTGGCAGCATTTGAATTCCACATTGGAAAAATGTCTAACCATAAGTTGACCCATTTTTTGGCATCTTCATAAGAATGAAAGTGCTGCTCAGCTAGGCCATGTGCCATCAATCGGAACAAGTGATAATTGGATGGGGCAATGTCTAGTGAATACAGCAGGTGGGGTAGGACTTCCCATTTAAGTATTTCCAAATAGGTTTTCACTCATGTAATATAACAATGCTAGGCTACATTTTGAAACATGTAGCCTTGCGTTGTCATGTTACAAAATCACTTGGTGATGTCTCTGTTCATATAGCGACTGTTTTTCTTCAATGCTTAGTTCAGACGTATCACTTGTCGTTGATAGTGATCTGTGATGGTTTTGGTCAGTTTGAGCAGCTGATCCCACCAAATGCAGAGCAGAAGCTTGTTGATGCATGGCTGGGCTTACCCCATGATCTTCAATGCTTATAGTTGTCATAGTGTACCCACTTTTCATTACTGGTCATGATGCAAAAAACCTTTCCATTTCTGGCATTGAAGCAGCTGCTCACACATCTCTCAGCTTCAACTTGTATGGTACCCAATGTTTTTGCTTTTGAATCATTCCTAATGCTTTCAAACATTTTGAAACTTGTGTAATCAACTCCTAATGATTTGCAAGTTTAGCTTGCGCCTGACATGAGTCTTCATGAAGTAATAACTCCAATTCTTTGTCTTGAAACTTTTTTGGCGCACTAGAGAATTCTTTATCTTCAACATCAAAATCATTATTTTTGAAGTGTCTAAACCAATCTCTTCATGTTGTTTCTGACAGAGCATGGTCACTGTAAGTCTCAACAAGAATTCTATGTGCTTCAGCTGCAGATTTCTTTTTAATAAAGTAGTGCAGTAAAATTCCCTGGAAATACACTTTCTTTGGCACAAAATCTGACATGCTATGAAAAACAAAATCATTTACACTTTGGTGAAAAGACATTCACTGAATTTCAAGCTTGCTTATAGTACTTCCTTATAGATGTATTACTATCTGAAACTACATGCATGCACTTCTGGGAATGCCATCTGTTGGAAAACAGCAAGAACTTATTCAAGGTCCTGATACCCACCTCTCTTCCTCTCAGTGCTTCACTTTTTCTTTTTCCCCTCTTTCTTTACTTCCCTCTTTCTTATTTTTTCTTTTTTTTGCTTCTATTTCCCCTCTCACTGTCTTGCATTTTGCTCCTCCTTTTCTTTTTTCATATCTTCTTAACTTTCTTTGTCCCACTCCTTAACTTTTTCCTTTTCCTCCCTCTTTCTCCCCACTCATTCTTAACATTTTTCTATTTCTTTCCTTTGTCTTATTCTCTGAACTTTTGTTTTCTCTTCCTTCTTCACCTGCAGAACACAGAGTGCTACCTATGTGCCTCACAAGTCATCTTCCTGTACAAGTGATGACAACAAAAATGCACAGATGTGCAGATCACACCAGATGCAATCTTCTGCTTCCTCCTCTTCCTCTTCAGTTGTTGACACCAGTGCCACCACCACCACCTCTTCACCATTAAGGTGCCCATCATCGCAGATGCTTCCCACCTGTGGAAGCTGCCATCTTGATGAAACCTGTTCACACAGTCTCCCCACTTCATCTGCCTCCCATTATACACCTTCTTGGTTCTCTTCACCAGCACACACAGCTCATATCTCATCTCCTGCCACTCTAACCCATTCACTGTGAGTTTGTAATCTTTTGCTGAGGACATTTTTTTTCTTTTATTAACACCATCGTTTCTATTATCTACAGACCAGTGCTGCTTTCCAGAAGTATCTTATAAAGTATTCATAGATTTATCCATAATGTCCTCTCTTTTCTTATCAGCAGAAAATGTTCACAATGGACAGGTTTTATTTTAACAAAGAAGCTCAACAACATTTTTAAGAAAATGACTGTTACACATTTGATGCTTAACATCTGTTATGGAATCTCTGATATTATTGTTTCAGTCTCATAAATGTTTGAAACAAAAAAACGAAGTAATTGTGTAAGATTGTTTGGGACTTCTTATTTTTTTGTAATCTTCTCAGTAGAAAAACTGATCCCCTGGAAGTATTTCAAATGTTTACGCTTTGGGAAGTACAAGTATAAACTGTACATGTTGCATCCTGAAGTCTGAAGTGTGCACTACTTCTTCACATATACTTCATTCTGTAGTAATCTGATTATAGGATTTTAGATAGCTCGATTCTATTTTAAATCAAATGTGCATATAGTCCCTGATAAAACTGCACTTTTAACCTAGACTATTATTGGTGTTTTGTAAATTGTTCACTTGTAGAAACTTTTCTTCCTTATTTTCTTAATTATATGAATTTTGGTTTCTCTCTCTTTTACATTTTTTGGTTTCTCTCTCTTCTGTATTTTTTATTCTTATGTAGTATACAGCATAAAAGATACTTTTTACCATTTTTGCATTTGGTGCTTTTTTTCTTCTTCTTTTTTAATCCAGTTGCTTTTGATGTTAGCTTTGTATTTAGTAATAAAGACCTAAAATAGTTGTACTTTTGGTACAAGATCACTGATAACTGATGTGACAATATATGAAACAAGCGTGTTCTGCCATGATGGCTGCACAGCTGATATTTTGAGAAACAGGAATAGAATAATTTTCTAGTTAAATTGTGGTTTAACAGCTCTGTTTCTCCTCAATACTGATACCGCAGTCCTTTTTTTCAAAAAGGGAGATAACATTCTATGTTTTCCTTTTAGCAGCTTATCTAGTCCACTTGTAGTCATTCATCTGTGGCACAAAAAATTAACCAAGTTCTTGTATGTCTTCTATCATGCTCCTCTATATAATTCATCAAATAGTTAAATACTTTGTTGATGATATAAATGTATTTTACTAAGTATGGTATTCATGCTTGTGACATTTGCATTCTGTTACTAATGAAATCACTTGATGTACAATGAGAATGGTTCTTAGATAGTGGTCTTATTTCTCCAGGTAAATTTGTAAACCCTGTCAAAGTCTTTTTTTGTCTTGTTGTTTGTCTCTCTCTGTTTTCACACTCCAGATAGATAATCTGGGATATTTCTACTTCTCTCTGGCTAATGAAGATAAACTGATATTCTTGTTGAAGTACTGGTTGATTTCTAAATCAGAGTTCTGTAGTCTTTACAAAGCTAGATGTAATATGCACTGCAGGATTGACTTGGTGTAAGTGATTAGAACTGTATCCTCAGCAAATAGAAGTTCTAGACTCTAAAGTCTTTATATGTTTCAGAAGCCACCTGAGATTGAGAAATATTTAAGATTTCTTATATGTAGAGAAGTTATAGTGTATAATTTGGACTTTTGAAAAAAAAAGTTGACAGCCATTAATATTAATATTAATATTAATCATATTTGAAGGAATGAAAATTTTTTGTGGAATAAATTCCAAAAGTTTTTATAGTGACATAGTCAAAGTATACACCAATGAAAAGCATTCGTTTCAAACTATAATATTAAGAGCTTACAGTTATGTTAAGACATTTCATTCATAAATTGCATGATTTTAGAAGTATGTATATTCATCTTTGCCAAAGACAATCATAGCACCTGATGAATTAAAAAAAATCCTCCAACTCTGTCTGCACAATTCTTATAGAATCCAATCCACTTTTTCACCATGTTGCAATTGTCATTCTAAAAGTTTACATGGCTGCTTTTTTTTTTTTTCTTTTTTGTACAGCTTATTAAAAAATCTGGATATAGGATCATTTTTGTTCAAAAGTCATCATTTTTTTTAATACCTAATACTTTCCTTTCTCTCTTAAGTCTACTTACATACAAATGATTGAATAAGTTTAAAACTTGGAAGCATTAATAAAAAATATACATTATTATTATACAAAGAAATTTATGTAGTTCATATTTGGATTTTCTATCTAGGAATAAGTTGTTGAAAAATTAAGTGTCAGTAGAATTTACTTCAGGAATTTCTGTAAGAACTTACAAATTAAAAACCAATAGAAAAAAAGACCTATGGCATTTTTGAGCCTTTGACCCATTTCTAGAATTTAATATTACTAATATTATTAAAATTACTTTTATGGTACAATAAGATAATTTTTATGAGCAGAGATGAACATGATGAACTGAATTTTTACATCTGTCTAAAAAATGAAAATATTTTCCTACAGAAATTGATAACACTTTTTCATTCTATAAAACATGGTGTCTAAAAATAACAATAAGAACTTTGACTTAGTAATGTAAAAATATCTATTTTTGAACTTCCTAAACAGTTCTATTATTCCAAGGGAGAAAACTTAGCAAGAGGGAATTCTTTAATGATAACCTGTAACTCAAGCAAATGTTTGCATTTTTATTAATATTAATGTTAACCTTTACCTTTTATTATTGCCTATTTCCAGGTCTGAAGAAAATGTGCCATCTCGTGCTAGTCGACTTGCCTGCGTTCGCAACATGTTCTTCCATGCATACAGTATTGCAGAGTCCAACAGAAATGGACATAACTCTATGCTGGATACTTTAAGCGATGGTCTTCGTTGGGGCACAAGCAGAATGGATGATAGGTGAGAGTGGCACCTCCTAGAACATGATTCTTCTCACAATCAAAGATGGTGACCTGGCTACTTCTCATTCCTTTTACTTCCAGAATTTCTCTTGAAAAGAAAAAAAAAAGAAGAAAATCTAGTTTCTCGGCATTGGTATTTCATCTGTACCTCATCTTTTTATTCCTGATTTTGACTTCAAGCAAGCTGATAAAAATACAAAAACTAATGAAGAGAGAAAAAATGGCTGTCTGATACTTTCATTCATCAACATAAAAAAATAAAAGAAATTGTCAGTCATCAATCAAAACTGAATATTTTGAACTGCCTGGACTTTTATTCTTCCAGTGTTGGCCATTTTGTCCTATTTTATATTTTCTCTCTCTCTCTCTCTCTCTCTCTCTCTCTCTTTCCATTCCTTGTGTCATTTGAAGCCTACATTCTTAAGAGAGAAAGAGAAAGAGATTTAACCAAGTGGTTGGTACAGAACCTGCTGAAAGAGTTCTCACTTTTATTCAACTCTCCTAACATAGAGATATGCCTCAAATCACTATTTAAATTGGCATTTAATGCTTAGGACAGGACAACCTTAAATGCATTTATCTGGAAAAGTTTTCTTTTCTTTGAAGTACTATCCATTAAGTGTCATTTTCTTGCTGTGTATTGTCCTCCTAGTCTTTCCTGTAATAAAAATTCTGGGTTATTATTTTATATCAAATTTTATTTAATAATGATTTGGAAAATAAGTTTGTTTCATAAATAAACCCAATAAAAATGCATGTTTCACAAACCTGCATAGTATAATAACAGAAGATGAATTGATACTATATATAGAATATCTTCAATAGGTAATCTCTTGGACTGTTGCTTTCATCTTCACTGTTTTTAACTATTTCTGTTCCTTAGCCTTTCTCAAGTGTATGGTAGTCACTTTAATTTTTTATTTCAATAGAAACATTAAAATTCAATAAAAACACAAGACTGGGTATTAACGTCCTGAGTGAGTAAAGATGAGATTAAAGGAGTTCCGTGTATTTTTATCAAATAACTAGGCTTATTCATTTGTTACTTTTAGTACAGGATTTTATTAGTTAAATTTTTTCAAATGGCCTTACATTGATGCCAAGTAAGTAAGTAAGGATTTAACTGCTAAAATAAATGATTTTTACACTGTTTACATATGCCTTCATCTTTAAACATATTCAGATGTGTAGATTCTCTTACCTTATAGAGTTTCCATTGATATTTTCTTTCAATTAATTTGACATTATTCCAGAAGAGATGGTGTTTCCACTAGAAGAGATGTTACATGTGCAGCCTTTCATCACATTTTTTGTGTTAAGATGACCAACCGGAATAAATTGAGAAAACATTGTGTTAAAAATAACAAAGATTAAACCAATATTTAAAAACATCAATAAAATAATGAAAAATACTCAATCTCAGAATTTTATAAAACAAAATGTTCTAAATTATATGTGTTGATATTTCTAAAACTTTCTTTAACCTGTCTAAAAGTACTAAGGTGAGTCAAAAGTTTTACAATATTTGTATGTGTTAGTTTCCAGAAAAAAACTCTAGGAACTTGAAGGAATCAAACTGATACCACAAAAGCATATAGTTTAGACTTTGCTTCCTTGGATTATTACTTGTTCCAATCTGTGGCCCACTCCCTGCTTTTGTGATGTTTCAACAACCAAGAGGTGGAAGTTTCAGAGAAGGAGTTCATCACCTTAAAATACAAGAATTGGTATCAGCATGGGATCAAAGAACTAGCAGAAAAGTGGCTTCAGACAGTGCAACACAATAGCTGCTACTTTAATGCTAGGCTGCTTTTGTTGTAACTTAAAGTATAAAGCAAATAAGTTATCAAAATATTGCAAAAATTTTCAATTCACCTTAGTAAAGTTAAAGAAATTAAAGTAATTAATTTTTTATTTTTATTTTAAGTGCTTCTCAAATTGTTAATAACAGAAAACAAATACAGAATTTATGACAATTATGGAGCTGATTTAAGGCATATCTCAAATGTAGTTGGCTAAATTTCATTGTGAGAGTTTTTCAATCAATTTAGACTATATCTCTCCTGTCATTTTTATTGTTTTTCTCTTCTTTTTTTGTCCTTTTAAGTTTTTATTTTTTTTATTCTCTCTCCCAGTTTATTTTCAGCATAAAGGATTGTCCCACTTTAGATGTTTCTCTCAAATTCTGCAGACATGTAAACAGTTTAAAAAATGGAACGAGTATAGTTTATGTTAGTTTTTATTTATATCATGTTTACCAAAATTTGTGCTGAATTTTGTCCTGTCATTGTTACCCAATAAGCTGCTACATGATTTAAAATTGCACTATTTAGGGTCAGTAAAGAGAGTTATGGCTTATATATGGTGTTTCCTTTTAGATGACTTAATGTATCAACCTCAGACACTAGGAGGAGTGTGTGTGTGTGTGTGTTTTTAAGTGGCAAGTGTGACATACAAAGCACACCTCAGCTCTTTACTTGTCTTTTTTGTGAAGGGTGGTCAGATTCTCATTAATTCTTTGGTTTCCTGAGAAGCAAGCAGGTTTTTAACTTCTTTCTGGATGCAAGATGTTTCTTATTAATACTAAGTGACACAAACAGATAGAATTTTAGTTTTACTTTTATTATTTGTTCATTGATGATTAGTCAAAATATGATTGATTTTTGAAGCAAGAGGGAGAGGCCAAAAATTAGATATTTCTCATAGCTTCTAATACCAACTAGACTCTTTGATTTGGGAGATAAAAAACTTTCTGACTGTCTGCATTGATGGTTGAGTACACTCTCCTTCACTCTAACACACCCTAAGCTCAATTGTCTACCCTTCCTGATGGTTGAATACCCTCTCATCTCCATATGAAAGATATACTCTTACTACTCAAAATTCTTCACCTAAATCTTCAGACTGTCTAGTATGAACTTCAAAGGACGTCTGTTATACTGTCTGGGATTTGATTATTCATTTTGTCTGTGTGTAGGCCAACCGGTGATTTAGTTTATTTACTTATCTTCCATTTATTTCTTCATTTAAAGCAAGTCTTAAGCCGAGCTGTACCATCCACCTCCAGACATAATGTAACATGTGCATTCTCCTCTTCCTCATTTATAAAGGGTTGAGTATAAAGGAAAAGTATTTTATACCATTCATAAAAGATCTAGTATGACATTTTTTTAAACCAGGATATCCCCAAAAATGCCCTTATGCTCATTTTTTCTAAGTACACTTAAGATGTACAATATAAAGAAGTGTTAGTGGGAAGTAAATAACATTAGTGGATAGATTGATACATCTATATATATTCTTGGAGAAATAAACAATACTTCTTAAAAGCCTCAAAAAGTAAAATGTCCACTTGGAAATGGTTAATAATAAATTCCAAAATTGTTTAAAAGCACAGTAAGGGTAACCTAAAGCTAAACTTTTTTATACATTATTTTTTCCATGCTAGAAATTCTAATGGTAGTTTACTAAAACTTTTTTTATGATACCTGTATAAAAAAAATAAGGTCTAAAAGACGTTTGGCTTCAGGTTACCTTTACCACACTTTTAAAGCTAGACTAAAATTAAACCAATAGTCAAGAATAAATAAAAAATGGGAAATCTCCTCTTTTATCTGTTTATTTTTTCCTGTAAGAAACTAATGAGTTATATATATCCTCTTAAAAGAAAAAATTCATCCTCTTCCATTCCCTCTTCCCATTTTTATTTGTAGCAAAATGAGCTGAAAAAATTGCAAAAATTTGCAGGAAAGCTAATGTCTTTAATTTTTTTAAAACTTTGATTAAATCCAATTTTATTCAAACTAATTATCTTTCTTGCATCTTTATCAAAAGAAAAAAAAATGGACACATTTTGGCATGTATTTTTCTTTTATTTTTAAAAATTTTATTTGTTTATTTTTTAACTTGTCTAACTCTACAAATTGGAAGAAACTGAGGCTTCAGTCCTCTTTATTGCAGAAGTTACTTCTCAAACAATTTATAGATAAAATATTTACTTATACAAGGAATTATGTATTAGTTCCCAAACTGATATTTCCTTCCTATGAATTTTTAATCAAAAATTGGATAAAATATATTAAAAATTTTAATTGTTGTTAATATATTGAATTGGGGGAGGGGATTTGGTGTGAAATGAAAAAGGATGTTTGATGAAAAAAAAAAGGTTGGTAACTATTTATATTTATTCAGTGTGTGAAGAAAATGTTAATGAAAGAATTTGTCTTTGCTTTCAAATATTAATTATGAATTTAGGTGGCTTCTCCAATTAATTTAATTTCCTTTTAAGAAAAAAGATTGAATTTTATAAACTGAGAAAATAGTAACTTTTAGGATTTTTTTTTCAAATTATATCTTTATATGCAAACACAATGGAGCTTCTGCCAATTTTTTATTGGTTTGAATTCCAATAAAATTAATCACTGGTGGTTCTATATTACCAAATTATTGATCTATGGTTGATTAATTTTTTTTTTAATGGTTGTATTTATTAGATTTTCATTTCTTTAATCAACTAAAAACAATATTACAAGCAAAAGAAATTGGTGATTGTGTCAGGTATGATCTCAGCAAAGATATGAGAACCAAAACATAAAACAAAGGTTTAATGAAAATATGGATTTTCATTGGTCAATACAAACATGTGAGCAAAGGCAGAAGATTAGGTTTTTCAGTTAGAAGGTTGTAAATGAAATAAAGACACAATTTGTGAGGTTTGGGCCTTTGACCCTTTCTGAGCCATCATATAAAAGAATGATAAAAGAATTTCTCTTCCCTTATTAGATGATAGTTAAATTTCAATAACCCACAACATCTAAATAAATGTGGTAAGTGATAAAAATAGATAATATGTTTGTCTACATCTTTTTTTGTCACCCAAACAGGAATGACAATTAACAACCTTTGAGGCCTATCTTAAAGCAAAAGCATCAACAAGATCTGGTTGAAATTTAACAACAGTTTTTGCCCACAACGTACATTAGCAAATAATTTGTAAAACTAGATTGCTGACTATAGACTTATAGCAAACACTCTTTAAATATCAATCAAGTTAAGGGGGTGTCCTCGTGGTGTAATGGTTAAAGCGATGGACTGTGGAATCCTAGTAAGTGAGTTCATACTCCAGTCGTAGCTATTACGTTCACTTTCATGCAAATACCCTTGGGAAAGGTATGAACCTCCTGATCCTCCCAGCTATGGGTTAAATAGTACCATTACTGTTCTTCTAGGAGAACAACTTTGGCATTAAATAACCTACAAAGGTTGATATGCCATTAAACAAAGAAACCAAACCAAGTTAAGCTTTTTTTTCTACTTTTCACAGTTCTACCAGTATACTTCCCACTTTTGAAAACAGCCTGTTAAACCATCTTCGGGGATTACTCTCAATTCTATGTATGAATATATGGCTTATTTTTAAAATAAGCTTTATTGATATAACAGTTGACAGTGCTAGTGATTTCAATCTTCACTGGGTGCTCCGATATTGTAGTCTTGTGTCAGACGAAGCTAAGCTTTGGTAAATATCTTATGATTCTGTTAAAGAGCAATGCCTAGCAGTACTGTGCTGACCATGAAAGTAAGTGGGTCTGTGTGTCTGCCTTGTAAATCAGTATTAAAAATTCTAGCTTTGATCTGAGTTCAAACACTGACCTCTGGTGCCAGTGGAAAATATGCAGCTATCTCAGCTATGAGGCAGACCCCTTAATTTTGTATTTACAAATCAAAAGCTTATTAAATACAAAATTAAAGAAAAATAAACCTATACAAAAATTTGTACTAAGTAAATACAAATTCTCATTACAATTCTATTTATTTAATAACTATTGTTTATATAGCCTTTCATACAAATACTCACTGTACTATATCATTACAAGTATGGCAATGTATCCTAGTACAAGGGCACTTTGTAAAGAAGAAACTCATTAAGTGATAACCATTGTACTATAAGCAGGTGTAAATACAGTGTTAGTTAGAAAACTACTAATTGCATAATAGATATATGTTGATAAATAAACTTTATTTTCTGAACGCATTAGGTAATGATCTTAATTGTAAATTGGCTAAGGAGATTTTTTAAATTAGAAAAATACGTTCTTTAAAAACAAATGATCATTTGATATGACCAAGAAATATTCTCAAGCTACTTTGTCTGTGATATTAGATTTGGTTTCTTTGTTTAATGGCATATCAACCTTTGTAGGTTATTTGATGCCAAAGCCATTCTCCTAGAAGAACAGGAGTGGTACTATTTAACCCATAGCTGGGAGGATAAGGGAGTTCATACCTTTCCCAAGGATATTTGTCCGAAAGTGAACATAATAGCACGACTGGAGTACAAACTCGCTTACTACGATTCCGCAGTCCATCGCCTTAACCATTACACCACGAGGAGCCCCCCTGTGATATTAGGTGGTGATTACAGTAAATTGACCACTCAGTAGAAGAACCAGCTTCTTAATTACTATTCCTTTTCCCTACCACTTTAGCTTAATCTATTCAAACCTTAGATAATGAGTTCCAAAGTAATTGTTTTTCAATTTAAAAATTCCCATCAGGTTGAACTTTCTTTTTACTTTAAATGCCGATCATAATAATCATTTATTAAATAGGAAGTGCCCGTGGTGTAATGGTTATCATCGCAGGAATTGGACACGGCGACACGAGTTCAAATCCTGGACTGATTGCATTTCACATTGCACTAATACCCTTGGGAAAGGTATGAATCCAATTATTCTCCCTCCAGCTATGGGTAAATAGTAGGGCAGACTAGGTTCTTCAGCCTTGGTGAGGCAACTAGTCTAGGAGAAGGAAAACTCTGAATTTAAACCTGTTAAACTCCACTTAAAACAAAATTGACCTTGTGTCATATCCTGCCCGAGCGGAGGGGTTGGGTAAATATGATAATCATTTATTAAATATCAAACATCCATTTCCCACCTGCTTATTGGAACAGGTGTTATATAAATCGATTTTTCTTCAGGTGAGTGATAACCGATGCCAGTAACTAAATAAATCTGAGCTAAGGTCAGAATAAAGCCTTGAAAACTGGTGAGAGTCCAATCCTAGGTAATAATCATTTTGAAAGAGTCTTGTCATTTATTGAAGTTTTTTTTGTCACAAAAATGTAAAGTTGGTATTTTTCTTTTCTTTCAATTTTAAGATCTGAAAATATTTTAAACTTATTTTAATGTAATACTACTTTGTTTTCATCTAAACTAAACACATATCTGATTAATCTGTAAAATTGGGAACAAAGATGATCATGATCATCACTACTACCTGTTAAAGCGGATTTAAAAAATAAAAACAGTCAGGTGTTTATATAACCATATATGTGGGAATTTTTTAAGGGTTATTACCAAATATGAGGTCTAAATATTTGTATTATTGTACCACTAAAATTGTTAAATCAATTCATTTTCTGCTAAGTGTATCCTATATTCATATGTATAGAATAAATACTTTAAGGTCAACAACAAATTTTAATTTTGATAATGTCCTGGAATCCAATAATAAGTAAGTTGTCAGTTGGTATAAACACTGTCATTTTATAAGATGAATAAATAAAATTTATTTTTGATAAGCAGGTTTTTTTTTTTTTTTTATATATACTAGGTTAAGTCGAAAGTTTTGCTATATTTTGATAGGTGTTAGTTTATGTCATATGACTGAAGCAGTTCTAGCTGTGGGAGGTACCTGCTATGGTTGGGAGTATCATGATAGTGTGCTGACACATCGTGTATCGTTTCACTCTATGTGTGATTTGAAAGCTGCATAGATGAATGTACAACAGAGCCTAAATCAGGAACTTATACTTTATGAGTTTAAACAGGGCCATAATGCTACAGAAACAGCCAAAAGCATTTGTTGTACAAAAGGTGAAAGTGTAATTGATCAAAGTATAGTAACCAGGTGGCTGAAGAAATTTTGCTTGGGTTGCAAGAACCTTGACAAGGTCAGGTAGGCCTAAAACCATGTATTCCAATGATGTGCTTCAAGCCAGATAAGTTTAACATCTCAGTCCAGTGTGGATAGTCACCTTGACAAAAGCATCCAAAGCTGCTGAATTGTGCCTCATGTTACCAAAATATTGCAAAACTTTTGACTCAGTGTAGTAAATAAAAAATATAATAAAACAGCAGTAATTTTTAGAACATTTTTTTCATAAATAAACTCATTATTTGAGTACACTTCAAAAATGCCTAAAGTTGTCAGCTGGTACTCCAATACAAAAACAAAATATTTTTATTTATTTTGCATAAATGCAACATGTTTACAATTACTTGAAAATAATTCGTGGATTATTCATCAGAGAAAAGAGTTTAATTTCCAAGATATACACAATACAAAAAAAAAAAAAATTAATAATAATTAGAATATAATTTGGCACTAGTATACAAGTAACTCTGGACAGAATTTTTAAATAGTAAATAAACTTTATTTTTGATGAGACTGGAACCTCATGTAATAGTAGACAAGCATTAAAAAAATACTTAAAGACGTATGGTTTATTTTCAGAGGTTGCATGAAAATTAAGCCCCAAAATCTGTAATGATATGAAAATATTATGAAATACAGTGAGATTGAAGAAAATAAACACCGTTAAACTTTGACTTGAATTATTAGAGAACAAAAACTGTTTTTCACTTGAACTAAATGCTCATGTGTACTTGGATGTAGAATTTTTCTATTTTATTTTTTTGTTAAATATCTGGAATTCTCGCAATTGGATATTGTGAAACCAAGTAGGTGGGTTGTTATTTATTTGGTACATCACTTGTAGTTATAAATATAAAGTCAAAACTGGAGCTGCAAATTATGTTTTCTTGACATTGTATAAGCAAACATTTAACATTGACTATCAGGTACACTTTTTAAGATTTAAGAATGTTGTTATCTGGTGGACTTTATATAAAGTATCTTAAGAATTATTTTAAGGTTATTATTAGTTGATAAGCCTTTGTGTTACTTTTGATGGCATTATTTTAAGAGGATACTAATTTTAGTTTTTAAAATAATGTACTGAAGTCTTCATTTGCTGTTGCAAACTAATCTTAGACAATTGTCTTTCAAGAATATCAAAACAAAGAATAAGATTAGAACGTGTATGTCAGAACAAGTGTTGTTACAATAAGAATTAATTATATTTTCATGAATATTTTTCTGCTGAATTCTGTGTGTGTTTGTGCTAAAGAGGGAATGATTCTTACATCCTTATGAATTTTAAATACCATCAAACATGACCAATGTGAAAGTGAAAAGAATTCTCTAAGTTTTAGCAAGGAATATTGTTACGTTAGTTCCTCGCTATATTGTTTGAAATACAGGAGAAGCAACAAGGATGCCGTAAGGTTTTCAAGAGGGTTTAATGGCAGCCAGAATAAAGGGTACCTTTATGCTGCAAGTCTCGTAGGAAAGAAGGAAGGAAACATTATGGAGTTGAGAAGGAATTATAGCAGCTAAATGCCTGAGCGGAATATGCGTCATTACAGTCAAGGCAATGCTGAATGTCTGAGCGGAATAAGCGTCGCTGTAGACGTAGCAAAAGTCGTGTTTGCTGTTTAAGGACAGGAATGATGTAGTCGCCCATAAATTTGTGGTCCTGGTTACTGTAGGAGAGAGGCATGAAAGTCTCCAGTGAAGGTTGCCCAGGAATGAGGCAGCTGGATGTCTGAGCGGAATTGCGCGTCGCTGTAGACATAAAAAAAGTTAGAGGCGACATAAAGGTGTTCCTGTTAGTGGTGGATTAAATGCATCTAATTCATGTTCAACTGGGAACCCTTGGTCTAAGAGGATAGATTCAAAAGGTCCATAAATTAGACGGCTTTCCTCATGGTGTTGGAATTCTGCTGCTATGAAGGGAGCGGACAGAAGGTACGTATGTAGGTTCTGAGGAAGAGAGAGTTCGGCGGGCTTTCACCATTTTTATGTTGTCCGGGAAAATGGTCAAGGCTGAATAGGATAAGTCATCCTCATTGGGTGAAAATATGTGACAACCATACGGTCAAATTAATTTACGCGCCAAACAAAAATACGAAGTTCTTTCTGCTGCAAAGTCTATCAATCATAAATGGAAAGTTATAAAACTAGACATTACAGTCAATAAATCCTCAAATGTACTTGATGGTATATTGGCTGTATGAAATGTTTTTTAAAGCATGAGAATAAATTTTATTTCAAATAAACTTTATTAAGCCACAGCTTTTACTATTTTGCCTTTTTTTTCTCTATTTAGGTTTTTCAACAGATATTCTTTCATTGAGGTAGACATTGTCCCTATTTATAGATATTGCCATATTTGATGGAATCTAAAACTCTCTCCTCCAGTTATATTTAATACTGCATTAGGTTGGCTACCAAGTACCGGCAGTAAGTATTTAATTACATTCCCTTGTGTGTAGTATATAGCACATTGTTATTTTAATAAAGAGGCCTATGTGTATGGACAAGCCTAAAAAAAATAGCCCTATTTCCTGCAACCAGTATCACATGGGGAGGATATCCAAAGCAGTCAAATTACCTATTTTATGCAATGGGGTGATTGAAATTTCCTGGATGAGGCTTGGTATCCCCCCTCATTGTGTCCAAAAACAAGAAACATAGCTAATGGAAATAAACAAAAACCACACTGTAATCCCAGACTTCAGGTTGAGAAAAGTAGGTTGGTATGATTGTCTGAGTAACTTGCCAGATACCTAAACTTTACATATAAAACCAAGGAACTATTTTTCTTGAGTTAGCTGGTTGGGTTTTATGGCATATCAACCTTTGTAGGTTATTTAATGCCAAATCCATTTTTATACAAATAGTATTTCAAATAATTCAGTCTAGCATGAGTACACAGTTTAATTTCAAACTATTCAGTTTATTCAAACAGTTCTAATTCAGTTAATTTTGTTTACACACAGTTAAATGTCAGAACAATTCTATATATAACATTTCATTTTAGTGTAAGTACAGTTTCAATGCCAAAAACATTTCTATTCTAAACAATTGAGTTTATTATAAATATGCAGTTCAAATGCAAAAATCAGTACTGTGAAGGAGGCACAGTTTAGTTCTATTTAACCCATAGATAGGACCCTTATCAGGTGCTACCACTCCAGGCCAGAGTGGACCTGGGAGTGATGGCAATAAAGGGGTACTCCGCATTCCCCAAAGCTCCAGCATTACTGGAACCTCACCATCAGATTGTTTAGTGTCATATCCAGGACACTCGTTGGGGGGGGTCTTACCCCTCTGCAGAGAAGCAGTCGGTGTATTCTACAGCCCCAGCCGATTGGGCAAGTATTTTTTGGGGGGTGGTAGGAGGTTTTTTATATGCCATCAAATATGGTTGTGCTTATACATATAGAAAAAGAATCAATGCAGATGAATGTTTGTTATTTGAGAGACATAAATTGATTTTAGTCAATCATGTGTACAAATCTGTTAGATTAATCTTGTAAAGAGTTTTAGAAAGAAGGGTACTTGTTGCAGTACTATGGTTATTTAGTTTGTGTCACAGCTTAATTGATTAGTATTAGTAAGTTTAATCCTCACCAGGTGGCTTCACTGTAGCCTTGTGGCAAATCAAGATGGTTGGTTGGGTTTTATGTCACAGAAACCATTGTAGGTTGTTTCATGCCAAATCCTGTTTAGACTTATATATTGAATACATATGATTTGTAGACATTTTGCTCACAACATTTTTAAACATGCTCATTTTTCTTCAGTTACAATGATTTCAAGTATTTCTATCTAATACAAATCATTCTATTTACTTTTAATCATTTGTTTGCACACTGTTAAATGGTTTCGAGAATTGCTATGTAACAGTAACAATTTAACATCAGTCATTTGTTTGCACACCTTTAAATAGATATGTATGATATGAAAGAAATTAACATTTAAAAAGGGAGAGTGAGCTTATCTGTTTGCACGCAGTTAAATGGTTTCAAGTATTGTAGTTATTTATTATCTCTTCTAGATTAAGGCTGGCAACTATGTGGTCTGTGTCACTATCCATACTTTCTATACTATAGGTTCTTTGTAGGGGTTTTGTTGATCCCTGAGTATTTCACTGTTTATTGATTCTTATTGGTGACTTTGTTCTGGGTGTTGAGGGAACTGTATGGAATTTGGTTGAGGGCAGTTTAAATGCGCTTCATTGTTCAATTTGGTGTTCATCTGTATTTTTTCAGCTTGACCAATGGAAGCAAGGTTTTTGTTTAAGTCGTTCCAGTTTTTTGGGAAACAAGTTTTTAGTGTGTCTTTGACAGTTTTTGGTGGACAGATTGGTGACTTATGTAAGAGCTGTTTTGTTGGCGGAGGTTTTGCACTTTTAGGAGAAGTAGTTTTTGTTGGAGAGGTAGATCCTATGTGTATTTTTGCTTGGACTACATCATTGGGTTTCTCTTTTTTTTTTCTTAACTTGTTGAGTTGGTACTTGTAAAAAAATTTGGCTGAGTGTAGTTTTTTCAGGTGCTCCTGAAATTTTGGCCAATGATTTGGTTCCAACTGGATCGATTACTCCATGAGTGTTCTATATTTGTTGTCTTGATTGGTTGTATCTGCCCTCTGTTCAACAGAGGCGTAGCAGTTTTCTCCCATGTAGGTCCCTACTATTTTCCTTGCTTCCAGGAAGGACATATTCTTCTTGTGTTTCACCTCAAGTATCTCTTTTTCTTTTTTGTAGACATTGTAAGATCTTGCGTAAGCCAGATGATCTTGTCGGTGGTTTGCACATCTAATTTCTTTCAAGCAATTTTTTCCACATGGTCTGGGTCTTTTTCACTACACTTGGCACAAGTCTTGTCCTCTACAGATTTCCTTGTGGTGTCCATATTTTGGTCTTTGAAGCACCTCAGAGGTGCTGGGACATACTGCTCAACTCTCTCAAGACAGTAGCCTATCCTCACCTCCTTGGGAGTATGGGGCTAGTTAAATGTCAGAATGTAAATGTTGGTCTGGATTTGTTCTTCACCTTTTCTAATGGAGATTCTTATGTTTGTAACTCTGTTTTTCCAGGACTGCTGCTATCTTCTCTTCTGTAGCCAATGCCAACTCCCTACTCTTGATAACTCCTTTGTAAGTGTTAAGGCTTTTGTGTGGGTATGTTCTGCATTTTGTTGTATGAAAAGTTTTCATTTTTAATATATTTTCTGCCTGCCTCCAGCTGTCCACCTTGGCAAACAAGATTCCATTCCTTGTTTTTCTTATGTTTTTTTGGGTTAGCCTTTGTTGCAATAACTTTTTCACTGAGGAAAGAGGATAACTTAGCTAGGCAGACCTCCTCCAAAGATTCAATGACAATGAATCTTTGGAAGTCTGCTGCTTCATTCTCCAAGTCTGATTCTGATAGATTTTGTTTTGTTTTCTTGTTTGAAGACGCCATAAATGATATTCATTTTTTGCTAGTCCCATGCTCCACCACCCACCATGTAGTCCAACCAATGTACCTAAGGGGAAATCCATTTGCTTTGGTTGAGACGGAGATACATGACCAGTATACTCAAGCTGGGGGTAGGTTTTCAAGCTATTGCCAATTACAGGTTTTCAGCAGTGATCAAATTCTTATTCTCTCAATGCAATTGACTCTCAGCAAATGCCTTCTGGCATCTGGAAGATGAGGTTTGGGAATTTGCTGCAAGTGCAGATTGAAAAGTATGGTTGGAATAAAACATATAGGTGCTAGGGTTTGACATGACCAACTAATTGACCGGATTGGGCCTGTCCAACTGACCATCTAGCCCAGTAAGGACCAAAGTGGTGTTTTGCAAGTAATTTGACCACTGTTGCCAGAAAGAATTGCTCAACCACCAGGATCCCATCCTTAAACATCAAAGGTTACCACCCACAGCCAACAGATGGCCTCATTGGGAGGGGTCTTACTCCTCTGCAGAGGTACAGTCAGTGTATTCTACAGCCCCAGCTGACAGGGCTTGCAAATCAAGATTAACTAACTAAATATCGAGAGTTTAAGAATATAAACTGTATCTGCAAAATATAGAAAAATATAATTCTTGCTGGTTTTTAATTAAATAGCAAAAAAAAAAATTGCATTGTACCCCCCCCCAACTAAAAAAAAGGCTTTACTTATTTAAAAATTATGGGCTTTAATATCAACCATTTTGCTTGGAAAATACACAACTTCTTCAACCACTAAACAGTGTATATATATTTATATGTATATATATATACATTTTCCAATACAAGATCAAATTTTAATTGGGAGGATCGTGTTGCTCAGTAAAAAACTCTTTAAAAAAACAACATTCAAATTCTTGCTCTTACCTAAGTTCAAACATGAGATATCTTTGAATATATAAAAAAAAAGAAAAAGACGATCAAAAACAATATATTTTCTAATTATTTATTTCGAAATTTTTTTTCTCAGCATGATTGTCATCATCAAGAGAATGTAACATTTTTCTTAAAATATATTTTATTAAAAAATTGTAAAACCATGAAAAATCAATGAAAAACGAATTCAATAGCACACACACACACACACACACACTACATATATATATATATATATATATATATATATATATATATATATATATATATATATATAATTTACTGAAGAAAAGAATTTTACTAAATTCCCTTCCTACTTGTTTTTTTCTATTCTTTATATAAATGTATATGACTTGTCATTGTTTTGTCAGTTCATTATTCGTCCCTCTGAAGATGGCTCCAGTTGAGGCCAAAAGTACTTGGGAAACATGATTTTCTGAATTCATTCCAATTCATATGAAGACTTGAACAGATCAAAGATAAAATAGGCAGATGTGAAGTGTTAGTCCTATTTAATCAAACATGTTTAAAATAGAAAATGCTGCCTAGACATCCTACACATATACATGTGTAGGATGTCAACCATAGAATAGTCACAAGACTAAAAATGAGTACATATTGGTTCAGTTGAATCTAACAAATTCAGATATGTTGAATATTAGTTTACCTGAGAATTGACATCATGAAATGATGAGTTATGAGATGTTATCCTGTTTTATCATTATCTGATTTTATACTTGAATATGTTTGATGGTTCTTAAAGGGAAAGATAAAAGATCAGTGGTTATAATCAGGAAAAAAGATAATAAAATCACTCAGAGGAAGGTTTTAGAATTGAAATAAAAGCAAATATGAAACAGTTCAGCTTTTTGGATTTGATGTTCAATTTGGAAAAGAAGACTAAACCATACAGAAAATATAATAGTATGCCTGTTTATATGAACACATCATTTAATCACCTTCAGATTGTATTCAAACAAGTCTCAACATCAGAGAGTCATAGATTGTGAACTTTAATAACAGCAGACTCTTTTAACAGGTGAATATGAAACCATATTGATGAATAGCAATTAAAAGGCGACTACTGATCTTTAACAAAGACATGAATAAGAAAAAGCCTGAAGAGGTGGAAATATAATCTGTTTTTTTTTCCCCATTTGATAAAACAGTTATGAGAGATCAGCAACTAAGCAAATCTGTTGATTTTAAAATATGTAATAAAATTGTATGACCCATGAGAACTTGAAAAGATCAAAGTAATCTAACATACCCATTGCTTTATAGACCCTAAAATTGAGAAATTCAAAACTTTTGATAACAGACACGTTTGCTTGAGTAAAAATGAACAATCTGCAATGATAATTAAAATAAATAATTAATTTAAATGCAGATTCATTTGATTAGCAAGAATTTATTATTTCATCATATAAAAAAAGAAAGACAATTATTTATAAGATTAACAAGTAGACAAGTTGATAATTTCTTGAATGAATAATGGTCGTTAATCAAGTAATGATACACTGGAATGTATTTCTGAAAGGTGTTTCAAAATACACAAGAAATAACTCTTGTTTTTAGAAAATGGATTTTTATTTATCTATTTTATCTATTTTCAATTTTATGTTGTTTTTACAACATTTCTTCTGATGTACTCTCCAAACAGAAAGATAAAGACTATTTTTCTGATAGTTCAAAGCTAAAATATTCTAGCGAAAACATCAATAATAAAATTGTCCGCAAAAATCTTGAAATGATAATCACTTTTCTCAAAATTAGACAACAAAATTCTTGTTGACATTAATTATTAAAATGATCTTTAAGGTAATTTTTATAGTGACTTCATTTTATTTAAATTTCAATTTCATAAAACTGAAATAAAAACTTGTAGCATATTCAATAAGATGGTTGGGTTTATAGGATATACACTCCTATATTTTTAAAATGGCCATGATACAAGAAAATTCTAGAAAATAGGATACAGATTCACTTGTCCCCGAAACAAAGATGGTGGATGTCAGTAAACTAATTAGTCTCGAGAACCTATAGGTCAGGAAAGTCATGTGATTTATACTCCCAACTACGTCTACACCTTTGATTTTATCCCGCACATTTGGAGCCGATCAAATGACAAGGATTAGCCATATATACTCACAACTTACAATAACAGACTCTCTCACATTTTGACTTCCAGAGACAGCTTGGCTTTGCCAGCTAGTGACACACAGCTCAATACACGCGACATGGGTGGGTATATATTCTGTGACTTTTTTCTTTCCTGTTCTGCCTTTTCGGCTGGACTTGTTCCAGTCTTTCACACAGCCTCAGACATTACGTCAAATCCTGAAACATGGGAGAAAACACGTCTTCCTAAAATACATTTATAGTCTACAGGACACTTTTAATATTTAGTTTTTCACCATAATATTCGTGTTAATTATATACACACGTGCACACACACAGAGGAGTATTTAACAAGCTATATTAGAATATTCGTAATGTTTTGTAATGTTTCATTTTATGTACTTGTTGTTATATAAATTTATTTTTGTTTGTTTGATTTCTTTTGAATGTTCTTTTGTCCGCGTCGTTTACATCGTTTGCTTTTCAGTAATGAACCAATATAAATTGTGGGAGCAAAATATCCAGCGAAACATACCCCACAGTTTTAAAAAGTAATCCTTAAATGTTACAAAGAACTCTTTGAATATTTTTTTGTACTAAATGCAAACCAGAAAATTCTTTTCTAAGTATGCTGTTTAAAAATAGAAACAAGTTAATTTTGATATATTATTACAATTAACCATAGCAATGTGGTATAATGGTTAACAAAGTTTGTCTCACAAATCAATTCCTAATGAGTTTGATCTTCACTGGGTGATCCATACCTGCGCCCTTGTTCCAAATCTAGGTAGCACTAAGTAAATAACTATAAGTTTTATATCAAAAGATAAAAAAAAATTGTTAAAATTGTAAATGAAATGCATTTATAATAAGAAAAAATGAAGTTAACTATAAAATATATTGCTATAAATAATGAAATATTGGTAATATAAAACTTTCAGTAGCTTTTTTAAAAACTTATTGTCAAAATGTTTAAAAATGAAAATTCAGCAAGAATAATTTTTGCATTGATTTGTTTTTAAATCAATTTTCTTCCTGTTTAACTTCTTTGGTTTAAGACTTTTAACCTTTCATTGATATGAATAGGTGAGAGAAATTTTTAGAAATAAATTTTGTTCAGCAATTTTTATTTAGTAAGAAACAGCAAATCCAAAAAGCAAAATCTTATACTTGACAGTCATAATAGATATTTTGAATTATTTTGAATAAGTTCTAAGACTTCATACCAAATACTGATTCCAGTTATTATTAGGATTATCATGTTTATCTTTGTTATTAATACATTAAAGTTGATATTCCAGAGAAAATCCAAAATATATGTTGAATTCAACTTTTAGAATTTGTTTTAGGCTTTTTTCTTTTCTTCCACTTTTTCAACTTGACTTTTCTTGAATTCCAATGATTATGTGATTAGGTGTTGTGAATTGGGACAGCAGATGAGATTGAAATTTACATTCAGATTAACACTAGTTGGGAATATTATCATAGGATAATGGTTAACAAGCTGAGTGGTGAGATCAATTACAGTGAACAGTGATTTTGATCCTCGCTAAGTACCCCATACGTCTGTCCTTATACTAAGTTATGCTTACACTTCCACATTGCATTTAAATGAGTAGGGTTAGGGGCAGTATCTGATTCCTAAGGTGCCCTAAATATGGGAATGCCTACAGAGCTGGCCAATTTTTGGTCTGGTTCAGTTATTTTCTTTGCTTTATGGCATAGTAACCTTTGTGAGTTATTTAATGCCAAACCCATGCTTGCAGAAGAACAGCAGTGATACGATTTAACCCATTGCTGGAGAGATTAGGGGGTTCATATCTTTCCCAAGAGTATTAGTCTGAATGTAAATGTAATAGAACAACTGGAGTTCATACTCACTTACTTTGATGCTGCAGTTCATCACTTTAACCATTACGCAATGGAAACTTCCCCTCTGACCAACTTTTGTCCCTACATGAACTTTAAACTCAACTTTGTGTTGAATCTGCCTTTATGGAGTGTGGGGAATAGATATTTTGTTTAAATTTAGTTGTGGAAAATTTTACTGGATTCCAGTGTAGTAAATGATCCGACTTGGTACGAAAGTCTTGTCTTAGAAGTGAGAACAAAAAGAAGAGTAAAATTGATAGATTCCAGTGCTATGAAACGAGTGACTTTTGATAATTTGAAATTAAAACTTCAAAAAAGATATTTAACCTTAAAATAGGTTTAAATACTTTGTGTTGATCCCAGAAAATTCAAATTAATTTCTAAATGAAATTATTATATATTCATTTTGATTTCTTTTTAATTCTTATTTTCAGACTATTACCAACAAGATTTTGGGCAAGAGCAGCTAAACATTACCCTCCAGAACAAGTTTGATATATATATATATATATATATATATATATATATATATATATATATATATATAAATAAAAAAAAAAGCTGCTTGGTAGCACCAGGAGTGGCAGTACCATCTTGAGCTACCGAAACTGTGTTATCACCCCTGGTAAGCAGCTGATGAGGGCAGGGTATCGCACGTGCTTTCACACGTATGATGAAAAATATATATATATATATATAAAGAAAAAAAAGAAAGAAAAAAAAAGAAAGATCTACAGAACTGGAAACCTTATGTATCAACTCCATCAAGTACTGTAAGCAACTTGAGATGTGTGTACCAGACTAAGCATGCTTACTAAATAGCAACAACCACCTTATGAATAAATTTAAGAATTTAACAAAAACAAGTGGACATTGCTAAAAATATAACTGGACATATAGACAACAATAGATAATAAACTGGATTTTGATATAAAGTTGAATTTTTAATTAAAAGTAATTTTAAGTAACCTTGTTAACAACATCCAGTGGAGTGAAGCAATTAAAAAAACAAAAACAACCCCACCCAGCCTATTTTTGAAAACTTTACAAACATCAAAATGAAATGGGTAGGTGATATTGCTATTAAAAAAACATTTTCTGTTTTCATTGTTCACTTATTTCCTATTACTTATTGACATTTTTAACAGCTAATTCTTATCTAATGAATACACAAAACAAATAGAAACAAATCTCAATTTAGATACAATAGTTTTCAATGAATAAAGTATATCCACACACACAAAAAAATACAAAATTCTTAAAATGAAGGTAGAAATCATTAGATATCTCACATGTTGAAAGACTAATGAGCCAGCATAATATTATGGTGTATAGGAAGATATAAAAAAGAACATATATATATATATATATATATATATATATATATATATATATATATATATATGGTAAAATAATATAAAGTAAAATAAAAGAAATCCATGAAGAAAAATAAAACAAAAATTAATCTACCTATTTATCACTCTACTCATTTTCATTTAAATGTTGTTTGTAAAGTTTTCAAAAATAGAGTAAAATAGTCTATCTCATATGCACACAGATTTTTTTAAATGGACTGACAGACCAACACATACATATATATATACAAGGACAGACACTGGCTGCAACAGACAGAAAGAAGGGGAAGACATTTTTAAGGAACTTTTAAATCAATAACCACAAACTAATCAAAGAAGAATTTTCCCTCAGAGAGTAATGTAAAAAAAAAAACAACACAAATAACTTGTAAAACCAATTTCAAATGTCTTTTGTTAAGACAAAAATGTCTTTGTTATGCAAAATTGTTCACCAAAACTGCTTCTTCTTTGTATATGTGTGTATTAACTCATTTCTAAAAATGATTTTCTGTGCTTAAAACAGTTGGCATCATTCTCTATTCAGGACCTGATGTTAATCTTTTTGGCACAGGGAATCTGTCCCACAAAAAATACTTCCCTATAAGGGCTAAACAATTCACTGATGTTTCCTGAACACTTGGATGAGCATATTTTTGAAAAGTTCCATGTAACAAGAATTTATTTGGTCCTTTTTTCTCAACTTTAGATATTTTTTGTTTCCTCAAAGATTGTAGTTCTGAAATTGAGAATTTATTATACAGTTGTGTGTACAAAACTTATTTCTTGTTTTTTTAATTTTCAAAGTTTATTTCCATCATTGTTATAATAATAAAATTTCCTTATAAAACTGTAAGTCAATTTGTTCTGAAGATGATGTGAATAAACATTGAAATATACACAAAATATCCAAAATCTATACAAACATAATTGTTTTTTTAGATTAAATATTTACTCCTCTCTCCTGACTTACCAGATATTAATTATAGCTATCTTGTGACTAAAATATTTATATATATAAATAAAAGAACAAAACTTTCTTTTACCCCATTAATTTATATATTTTTAGAAAACTTATACAAATGATATTTTGGTGAAAAAAATTGATTTTTATGAGAAAAAAATGACCAAATTGTTGAATTCCTTCAATCATATGAAAAAATTTGACAGATCAACTTATAATTTCCAAGCAAGATATTTCAATTCTTATTATAGGTCCCAATACTTGAAGTGCTTTCATAATCTAACAACTTCTAAGCTTTTGTCCACACACACACACACACACACACACACACACACACACACACACACACACACACACACACACAGACACAGAGTATACTGTTAGTTTATATTTTTAACATTCAATTTAAATTTAGTGAAGAAGGAAACATGAAAATTTAATTCATGAATGTTGTGAGTCAAAACCTCACAATAGCATGAGAACATTTTTATACATAGTGTAAAAATAAGTAAGTAATGTTGGTGACCTTGGTCCTTTTCAATAGCTACTACACTGAGGTGTAGGGGAAGGTGCTACTCCTTACCCTGGATTGCTCCACTTTACCCTTGATCTCTTCCTTATAATGCTGAATGTTAAGCAAGGCAGCATCAAGTACCATTTTTTGAGTCTTTGGTATGACTCAACCTGGGATTGAACCCTGATCTTACCGACCATTGGTGAACACTCTACTCATTAGACCAATGGTCAGTATTTCTCTGAATTTTAAAAACTTTACTTAAATGTTATATAATCATTTGAAAGTGTTATATGTCTTTTCAAATAATTTCCTGTTCCAATAGGATAAGGTTTTACTGCCAATTTTTTTTTAAATTAAAAGATATTTCAAATTCTTCTCAACTTGTGCATTTCTTTTTTGTCTTCAGTAAGAGCAAGTGGATGAGAATTCTAAATTTCATTGTGATTAAAAATTCATTTTTTTCTGTTTACTTTGGACACTTTAGTAAATAAGATGTGGATTGTTAATATTTCTTTAAAAAAAGTTTCTCAGAAAATAGACAGTTAATTTTTATAAAATAATTGTACAATAGAATTTTATGTAAAACTGCACTTTTCAAAATAAGATTGCCAATTTAAGTAGCTTACATATTGAATTTTAAATAATTCAATTTTTTTGTAGAATAAGCTCCCCTACCATCTTTTTAATTTTTATTATTAATTTTTTCTAAAATATGTATTTGGATTATTGTTTTTTAAGATTGACATCAATCAAGAAAATTCTGAAAATTTATTTTATGAGGGGTTTAATTAGGAATTTTTGTCTATATGTTAAAATGGCATAAATATGTACCTATATTCAAGCAAAGTCTGATAAATTCTCAATTTATCCACAATGATAAACGTTCTAAAAATCTTGTAATCTGCCTTCTAATAAATCAGTCTAGTACAATATTTTTAATAAGTAAAAAGAAAAAATATAATCAAACATGGGTGTGTATATGCATATATATTATATATATATATATATATATATATATATATATATATATATATTTAAGGTATATATATATATATATATATATTTAAGGTATATATATATATATTTAAGGTATATATATATATATATAAGGTATATATATATATATATATATATATATATATATATATTATATATATATATAAGGTATAGACCAATACATACATCAGATAAAACATGATGTTTTTGTAAAATTCAGTGATTTATTGGATTTAATAAAGTTTTCATTATTCAAGTAACAAATGATGAAATTTTCAAAAAAATAAAGTGTAACTCAAAATTCTGAAAATGTTTTATTTTAAATTTTGTTTTTATGATTTTGGTGCTTTTGTTCATTTTTATATATTTTAAAGATCTTTCAATAAAGAAGGTTATTATGTTCCTGGGTTCAATCCCACGTCGTGTCATACCAAAGACTTTAAAAATGGTACTTGATACCTCCTAGCTTAACACTCAGCAATATAAGGTATATATCAAAGGTAAAGTAGAGCAATCCAGAGAAAGGAATAGCACCCTCCCCTACACCTTGGTGTAGTAGCTATTGAAAAGGGAGCTTTCGGGTAGCCCTCGACTACGGTCGCCAACTTTACTTTACTTTTATTTTTTTATAACTTATATTAAATGAACTACATTTATTTATTCATCGTTATAACATTATATCATCAAAAAATAAAAGATATATATGTATATATATATATATATAGAGAGAGAGAGATAGATAGATAGATAGATAGATAGTGTGTATTTCCCAATTGTTGAAACAAAGCATTGGCCTCCCAGATCTTCCCTGTGACTTTAGTCTCTTTCTTTTTTCTCTTTTCAGATTATTGCTGGAAAATAGTTAATATTTGATATATTCAACCAAATATAGGGAAATCATGTTTTGGATGATGGACCAAAAGATTTTTTGTGTGATGAAAACATTATGAAATTAAGTCTTTCAATATTGTTCATGTAAGATACAGAAGGAGGTTCAATTTCAACACATTTCCAAATGGGAATCAGATTTTCAAATTCATCAAGAACTTTGAAGCTCATGGCACTTGTGAATATTGTAGGGCAATGGGTTCCTCACCATCTAAGCCTCCCAAAGCTTCCCTGTTGACTTTATTCTATTTCTTTTCTTCTTTCAGATTACTGCTAGAAAATAGTTAACATTTGATATATTCAACTAAATAAGTTTATTTTCCAGCAATAATCTCAAAAGAGAAAGAAAAAGTCAACAGGGAAGATCTGGGATATATATATATATATATATATATATATATATATATATATATATATATATATATATATATATATATATCTGTTATTTTTTGAGGATGTAATGTAATTATAACAATCCAAACACCCAAGAATGTCATTAGGGTTCAAGAGTTAGCTGGCCAGAGTCCATCCAGATTTTTATGATGGAGAAGCCAAGAAGTTGGAATCGTTGCATCTTCTGTTTAGCAGTGGTTTTTGCAAATGATTGATGATGATGAAGAGTTCTTGAATGATGTCAGGTTTTCAGATGAAGCCTACTTCCTCTTGAATGGTCATGTTAGCTCCAAGAACTTGGTATTTTGGGAAAGTGAGAACCCTCACAGACATTGGATGTCCTCTGCATTCAAAAAAGGGAACAGCATGGATTGCCACCTCAAAGCATGGCACTATTGGACCATTTTTCTTTGAAGATGATTGGGGCATCATAGTGACAGTGACCTCCAGAGGTTCCTCAAGGCCATCATCTATGAGAGCAACCCTCACACCATTGCTGCATTAAAGGTACCAATCACTGAGAAGATTTGTAGGGAACGAATAACCTTGCCCATTGCCCCTGACCTTCAGCCTCAAACCCCACAGATTCAAATGATCACCCAGGAAGAAATGTCCATGCATTATCAAGAACTTTGCATGTTGCATTCAACAGTACCTTTAACTAGTAGCAGCCATAGATCTATTTCCTTTCATGAATCAATGCCCCACCAAGCAATTTGGCTATAACTGACCAATCAACAGGCAGAGCGCATTGATTCCTTCTTCCTCTAGAACTATTTTTTCTAGTCCCTTTTGGTAGAGTGGACAACCTTAGAGAGCAATTAGCCAGCAGCAGCCCAAACAGACATCTCTCACACCCACTGCTACTGATTCCACTTGGAACCCCATCACTGAAGAACACGCTGCTGCTAGCTTCACACATGCTTCCTACAAACCAAGGACCAACTTACTAACTAGCAACACCTAAAGGGACACTTTCTCACTCTCATTCCTTTACACCAGCTACAATAATAAACGTTTCTTTGTTGTGTTGTTTAAAAGAAGTTTTGTTATTTATTTGTGTTGCCAAATAATTTATAGTGTTAGAGAAATTAACCATTTCCCGAAACACTAAATTGGTGACCCTGACGTGATATTGGCATCACAAATGAATAACAAAACTTTTAAACAATAAACTGAATGGCAGACATTTGGAGCATGTAACTTACCTTAGGGCTTCTTTTGATATTTTTGGCTCATGTTTGAAACTAGATGGTTGTAAATCCAAATATGCTATCCTTTTCTTTTCAATAAATGTCATTTTCATTAGTCTATCATTTATGGTCCTCAAAAACATAAACATTTCTCTTTTGTTCTTCTTCTAGTTTATACCATTTCATACACAAACCGAGACATTCAATGTTGAATGGGTCCTTAATTTGTTTCTAATCATTTTGTTTCAAAAATTGTGAAACACATTGTACGTTGAACATTTAAAAAAAATTTGTTTGTTTTTCTGTTTTGTGGATTTTTTACTGATCAATATTTTCATTACACATGTTCAAACAAGAAGGAATTATTATTTCAATGCAAATCTATGATAACTGACAGCAAAACAACTTGTTGGGTGTACATTTCTTCAAAAATATTTTCCTCGCTTTTCATTTCAGTATATAGTAGTAAGTAAAGTTGGTGACCTAAATCGAGGGTGACCCAAAGGTTCCCTTTTCAATAGCTACTACACCAAGGTGTAGGGGAGAGTGCTATTCCATTCCCTGGATTGTTCCACTTTACTCTTGAACCTTACCTTATAATGCTGAGTGTTAAGCAAGGCAGCATCAAGTACCATTTTTTGAGTCTTTGGTATGACTCGACCTGGGATTGAAACTGGTTTTCCGGGCCATTGACAAACACTCTATATATATTTATAATCTTTGAAAAAAAAAATCAAATATGTTATTGATAAAAAAGATATTTTAAAAATAATATTTTATTGAACACAGATTTAGAAAAATAAAATTCACTAAAATTTAATATTCTGGATAGATTTTTAAAAATTCTATTAGACTTTTGTCAAAATTTTAAAAGACTTCCTAAAAAAAATGCCATTAACATTTCTCTATTTTTCTTCTAGTTTATACCATTTCATACACAAACCGAGACATTCACTGTTGTATGGGACAGATTAGTAAACCAGAGTACAGACCAAACTGGTACATATTGTTAAGCCTACAGATGGGTTTCCTCCAAAATAACAAATTTACCCTTTTTGTCTTCACCTTTATTATATTTACCCTAACTTTTATATTGATTTTATAAATCAGAGTTATGTAAAAAGAAAAAAAAGAAAAAAGTATACTCATTCGTGTGTCAGGTAGTTATATATGCCACAGGTAAAAATTAAACAAGAAAATGCAAATGAAATTGCTTACATAAGTTGCTATTAATACCACCAGACAATTTGTGAAATACATTGCCGTGTTACCTGAAATTTTGATTTTCAATCCATTTTATACAATGTTCCTCTTTGTAAAATTAAATTAGAACTTGTACAGAATAGCCAACCCATGAAAATTAAAGTTAATTTACCAAAAATATATATACATTCACCATCCAGATGAGAGTAAATTTCAATCATTTGCTTCACTTTTTTTACTGAACAGTTAAAGTTATGTCCGAAAATTACAAATTGGCAACCAGCCATAACTCAACAGCTTCTTAGTGGTTAGGGGAGGAAAAGCCAAAAGAAATATGACCAATGACTGAATTTTAGCTTATTGAAGGCGTAATTTTTTGAACAACTATTCAGTGAAAAAATGAAGCAAATAACTATAGCTTACTCTTCTGAATGGTGAATGTAAAGATTACCGTTTTATATATTTTTGCACATTAAAACAAAATTAACGTAAATTTTAATTGGTGGGATGTTCGGAACAAGCACTAATTTACAAAGTAAAGAATTCGAAATTCTTTGGCGATAAATATAAAACTTAAAACAAATAACTTATTGGAAGAATAACAGGGTAAACTTCAAAATGGTGTTGTAGTAGAAAGAATTTCGTATTTTTGTTTGGCGCGTTAATCAATTTGACCGTTAGGGTCAACGCATATTTTCACCCAATCAGAATGATTTATCGTATTCAGCCTGGACCATTTTTCCGGGCGGCACCAAATTGGGGAAAGCCCGCCAAACACTTTCTCTTCTTCAGAAGCTTTCAAACTGGGCAGATGTAATTACTGTCCGCTCTCCTTTTAGCAGCAGCATCATACCACCATGAGGAAGGCCATCTAATTTATGGACCTCTTGAGTCTAGTCTCTTAGACCAAGGGTCCCCAGTTGAATATGAATTGAATGAATTCAACCTGCCTCACACAGGAACAACTCTAAGTCGTCTTCAACTTTGGCTATGTTGACTGCGATGCAAAATACCGCTCTGACAGCCAGCCATTTCATCCCTGGGCAACATTTTCTGGAGATATTTCCCAAACGACCAGGATCACACTTTCATGGATGTTGACAACGCTCTTGTCCTCAGCCCGCAAACACGACTTTTGCTACACTATGGCAAACATATCTCACTCACACATTCAACAATGCCTTAACCTAACGATGCACTTTTCGCTTGGGTATTTAGCTGCTAAAATGCTTTCTCAACTCTATAACAAATTCATTTCCTTCCTCACTTCTTTCCTTCCCATGAGACTTGCAGTATACCAGCGTAAAACCTTTCTTCCATGCTGCCATTAAAACCTTCATATAAAAACCTTACAGCATCTTCGTTCTTCTCTCTTATTTATTTACCTTTAAAACTTAACGAGGAAACATCGTTTAACCACACGTAAATATATTACCATCGCTAAAGTGTCTTGCCATGCAACAATTTCAGCATCATAGAATCGTAAACTTACTGAGAATGAGTTCTTGTAGGATGTTGAATGCTTGTCATAGTGCAAATAAATGATCAGTGAAAAGTTTATCTAACTAGTTTAGTTACAGCCAAATTAAAATCATAACAGAGGAGTGCTAAATAATTGTGATCTTTTGTCAAACTAAGATTTTTAAAGAAATTACAATAATGTAGCTGTATGAGTATTGAAAAAAATAAATGAAAAGAGGAAACAGACTAAGTCTTTTAGGGAGGGTGTAAAAAATTTATCTGTGCTGAGATCAAAATGGAAAAACAAACCTTTTTCTTCCATTGCGCATATATTGCTTTGAATAAAAAATAAAATATAATGATAATTAAAAAAAAATTCCTGTCTAATATAATTTTGGGAGCACTTGTGGTCATGTCGGTCAAGGGTGTCTGAAATGCGTCCCGGGAAAGCCTACTGTTCGTGTTTGGTGGCTGAGACCAACAACTCCCTTGGCTCTAGGAGGGCGTCCCCTGAGGCTTTAAACTGCTTCGGCAAGGTTAGGTTTATTCCCTGGCGCCTGAGGCGCTCCTTTTTAGAGGAATATAGACGGGGCCAAGATATTTTTGGCCCAGTCGCGCATTTGAGCATGGGGAGGTGTTAGATAAAGACTAGTCGGTGTTTGAATCGACGAATATGTCATTTTCTTGCCGATCTTTTTGTCACTAGCAATTTAGAATGATAATGTTTTTGTGAAAATTCTAGACTGTTTCAAACTTCTTGTTGAATTCATCAATCAACTAATTATGAAAATGACACAACTTGCTGGACTGGACTGAATTGTGATGGTTATCTCTACAATAGTACAGTCGTGAGCCTGTGGGGATTTAGGAATTAACAGTAAAACTCCCAACCGGATATTGACTCGTCGGCTGCCAGATACAAAATGTATAAACGCGTCGCCACGCATAAGGCTCCACGCATCCATCCGGTTAAAAATCAGAAAAAAAGAAAAATAATAAAAAAGTAAAGTAGCCAATGAGAAGTGGTCGCGCCAAAATTAGAAGGATTTTGGAGTAGCGAATTTGGAGCCGGTGTAGAGAAATAAATACTCAGTTTTTCTGTGAACCGACCTCTTTTCGGGTAGTGGCGTCGAACCGACAACATCGATTTTACTGTCTGGTGTTTTGGACACCATGCTATGTTTTGGGACGTAGCGTTGGTTAGTCCATTCACCAAGTAAATAAAGGAAAGTATGAAAGAAATGTTTTCGTCTCTTATCTGTTTCTATCTTTTCTTTTTGTATATTTCTTTTGGACCTTCTTTGGGCAAGGCATTGCGCCAGCCAGTCAACGTGGGGTAAAATAATATAACCAAAATATGGAGTCAGATATCTTACGGCAACACAGCCTTGCCCTTAGCCACTGACCTCCTTAAAAACCTTTAAACCCCACATTGGTGACCTCGACGCTAAAAACCTTTAAACTCCACATTGGTGACCTCGACGCTAAAAACCTTTAAACACCACATTGGTGAACCCCGAACATGTGAATGATGAACACCCAGAATAAAGAAGACATCCCAACAAGAAATTTTAAAAAGAAAAAAAAAAACAAAAACATCCTAAACTGGAGACAGACGACTTTCCACGTGGAACAAAAACAAAGAAAAAAAAAACAAACGAAAAAACAAAGAAAAAAAAACAACAAAAAACAACAACAGCCAGCGAAACATTGAAAATTTTTCAAATTCTCCTGCGGACCTAACTTCTGGAAAACAAAATGGACGTGGAATTTCTTTCAGCAAAAACATTATCAACACACTTTTTTACTTCCCAACTTGCAAAATAAGGTAACTTTTTTTAACTTTCACTCACCCTACTTCTATTTCGGTTTCTGTCACCACATGGTTTATCTCCCCCACTACCTCACCAACGCCTGCTAGGAATTCCAGAGAACCCAAAAAACTCACACTACTCCTCTGAAATATACTGCTACTTCTGTAGGTCACCTTCTCGGCTCATAACTTTTTTTTTCCCAAAGTGACATATTTAAAAAAAAAACGTACCATGAGGTACACAAAAAAAGATTTCCAGCAAATACTAGCGACTAAAAAAAAAAAAAAAAAAAAAAAAGTAGTCACTACTACAGAAAATGCAACGTTTAAACAAGCGAGCGAACACACACACAAAAACAAAAAAGAACAAAAAAAACTCGCGGATAAAAAAAATAAAAAATAAATAAAAATTATTCCCGGATATTAAAAGAAGTTCCAAAGAAAAAGCAAAAGGGTTAATGAAGAATAATCCTCTCAAATCAGACGATTACATTCAACAACTCTATGTACTACCGGAATTAATGCACATAAGAAAAAAAATGGAAATAAAATCCGTCATATCATATTTTCCAGCCACCCTTAACAAATTACCAAAATTATTGAACATTTGCAAGTAAGATACAAGAATTTGATAAATAATCCTCCTAGAAAATAGGACAAGTAAAAATCAATTCAGTCTTTTTGCAAAAAAAAAAGCGGGTTGGCTGGACACACAAAAAAAAAAGAAAAAGAAAAAAATTTGAAAATTTGAAAAATTTTAAAGGGAACCGTGACACCCTTACAAATATTCATTTTTCTCTAAGAATCCTCCTAATAGCTCCGCTATTTCGGGTGGCGATGTATTGTGGGGATTTAGGAATTAACAGTAAAACTCCCAACCGGATATTGACTCGTCGGCTGCCAGATACAAAATGTATAAACGCGTCGCCACGCATAAGGCTCCACGCATCCATCCGGTTAAAAATCAGAAAAAAAGAAAAATAATAAAAAAGTAAAGTAGCCAATGAGAAGTGGTCGCGCCAAAATTAGAAGGATTTTGGAGTAGCGAATTTGGAGCCGGTGTAGAGAAATAAATACTCAGTTTTTCTGTGAACCGACCTCTTTTCGGGTAGTGGCGTCGAACCGACAACATCGATTTTACTGTCTGGTGTTTTGGACACCACGCTATGTTTTGGGACGTAGCGTTGGTTAGTCCATTCACCAAGTAAATAAAGGAAAGTATGAAAGAAATGTTTTCGTCTCTTATCTGTTTCTATCTTTTCTTTTTGTATATTTCTTTTGGACCTTCTTTGGGCAAGGCATTGCGCCAGCCAGTCAACGTGGGGTAAAATAATATAACCAAAATATGGAGTCAGATATCTTACGGCAACACAGCCTTGCCCTTAGCCACTGACCTTCATAAAAACCTTCAAACCCCACAAGCCCATTTTTGATGTTATTGATTTTTTTCGGGGGAGGGGTGAATTTTGTCAGAGTTCATTTTTATTACAACATGCACTCAAACTCAATTGGTTTTAAATAAATCAATAATCAACACCTGAAATTCGTTTTCATTTCACAGATATTTGGGACCATAACGACATCAGAAAGCGGTGAACACTCCAGTAAACCTGCTGTAGCTGCTCATTTATTTACGTTTTAATTTTTAAGTGAATAAACAATAAATATGAACAAAGAATACATTTCTTAGTTTGTGTTTCTTTGTTATTGTTTTCATTCTACTGTTTGCAATGATCGTTCTAATAAAGTTAAGCGAGAGATTTTGAGATACGAAAAGCAGATGTAGATTTTAAGTGTTTTTTCCGGTGTGCAGTCTGCACCATACCTTTACACTCCCTCCCACGAAAAAAAACAAAATGGACAGTATGTTATAAAAACCATATATATATATATATATATATATATATATATATATATATATATATATATATATATATATATATCGCTTATACTCCAGATCATGGTATTAAAAAAACCAAAACTTAGGTTCCCTGCCTCACTTCTCATCCGAAGTGAATATGTTCTCTACTTTACTTAATAACTCCTTTTTTGTTTATCTAAAAACAGATGTGTGTATCAAACATTACCTGCCTCAATTTTTTGTACATTGAGTTAAAAAATTTTCGTCAGAAAACTCCTTGGCTCTTTCACACCACTGTTAATATGAGACAATCCACCCCTTTCTTTGAATAGGTTCACTGCCTCATTGTATAGCAATCAAGTTCCTACCTTCAATGATGTTGTTAGCGTTGCCATGGCAGCAAAACAACATGGCTTCTTGGTGACAAGTGTCCTGTGTCGCCGTTTCTGGGATGTTAGCAGGAGCTTATTCGTATCCTTTAAAAAAAATGTTCCAGACATTTTCTTCTCACTAAACAACACAGGTATAGAGACATACTACACATCGAGGTACATTTTCTTTACCCAACGGGAATATAGTATAAATGTGACAATTGTTTGTTGTCTTTTACAGTAACTTTGTTTACACTTACCCTTCCAGAAGTAGAGAATGTGTTTATTAATGTTTCTTTCATGAAAACTGACATTTGTCGTTGTTTTCGAAGGTTTTGTGATATTAAAAAAGAAAAGAAACAAACCAAAAATGTGTAAAATAATTTCTAAAGTAAAGTTTGTACTTTAAAATAACGACAAGTAACGGGTGACGTTTGAAATTGTAGTACAAAAAGTATACGTTAGTTATTACATTGTTTCAAAATTTATTTTACTCACATGGTATCGAGTAGACATATTACTGAACTGCTTATAAATAACGACTTTTTAAAAAAAAAAAATTATTTATTTATGTTTTAGAAAAAAAGTTAATTTTCTTCAAAACTAAAAGATACGAGGATTTTATTTCTATTTTTTAGTGAGTGGAATATAAAATATTACGAATATTCATTTCGATTGTAGGTATGATGACTCATCTCTAATGACAACATTGAAACTGTAACCAAAAAATCAAAATATGAACGTAGCAGTTCAGAGAGAAATACACCCCTATGTAAGTCAGTTCCTTTATAAATAAAATCCCAATATCTTGGTTTAGAAGAAAATTAACTTTTTTTTAAGTTTGAGGTATGAATTTATAGGCGATAACCTATCTCTTTAAATTAAAATTATTGAATAATTTCATTTTTCCGGATCTTTTAAACATTTTTTAAAAACATTTGGTAATTCTAAATAATACCCTAAATTCAAATCTAAATCCATTTTGAGAGAGAGGGAGGGAGAGAGGGAGAACCTGACGGAGCAGAAAAAAATTTATGCCTAAAGCGCCCAAAAGGGGAGTACCGAAAGAACTAGTCGATTTTTGTTTACGTGTATACGTGAAGGCCTCCCTAAATTTAGTGTCGTATTTTCCTTCTGTTGGATATAGTACCAACTTTGGCAGTCTTGGTCGAGAGGTGAATAAATAGTTTCCAATACATTTATCGTAATTCAGGTGGCTACGATGTTTTGTTTTTCATAACCATATTGTTGAACGTTTCTCTTTATATTTCACTTTAAATTATTTGGCAACACATTTTTATGATCTATGTTAAAAGCGCAGTAAGAATACCCAAAACTGAACAATTTTAGACCTTTTTTTCTGATGTTCAAAAACAAGTACCTGCTATTTTTAGCTTTTTGCACCCCCTCTTTAAAAGACATTTTCCCTCAAAAGTTTGAAGATGGCGTTTTTTTTTTAAATTGTTTTGTTGTCATGTACCCCCTTTATCATTTTGTCAATTTGATTCACTTAATGAAGTTGCATACGAGTGATTTTTTTATGTTTTAAAGACAATTACATGGAGATTTAGATTTTTACATTTTTTTTAACGGTTTGTCTATTTTGTTCGTACGGTTGCTTTATTTTTGAAAAAAAAAAAAATCGGTAAAATAAGGTACAATATTGCTGTTCAAGGCATTTTTTTACTTTATTCGTTTTCTAAAAATGTCATTATTAAAAGAGAAAAAAATTCAGGTTAAACTTTTTTTAAAGTTTCAAATTGACATCCGTAGATTAAATTCTTCCACTCACTGCATTTGGCTGGTATTTTGTTAATGTGAAAATACCGAATAAATAAATTTGATTGATTAGATGAAAAAGTATTTTATCTAAAAGGTGTTTTTTTTAGTTTTTGTTTTGAATGTAGATTTTCGATATTTTTACTATGGAGGCCCGCAAGAGAACCAATATAAACCAAAATAAACATTTTCTCGGAATTTATTAACATCAATACAAATTATTACGCTTTGATCATACATTCTGTAAAAGAAAAGCACGTTTAGCTTGTCATAACGTTCCAATTAAAAAGTGCGTGTTTTTTTTGTACGTTCCTATATCATACATATGATACCTGCATCGGAAAAATAAGATGTTTGGTTTCGGATTACCGTTACTGCACTTTTAACTTGGATTAGTGTTACCGAATTTTTTAAATTAATTATTTGTTGTGTGAGTAAAGCCTTATGATAACAAAGTGCCTCTGAAATAAGAAAATATGTAGTTATTTAATTATTTAAAGAAAAAAAGTAATGAGTGACAACCAAAGAAAACTGATGAGAATAATAGGAGAAAGTTAATGGGGCTTTGAGCTTTGTGAATGTGTAAGAAAGAGAAAGAAAAATATTTCTATCCCATTTTCTGTTCATCTCTCTCTCTCTCTCTTATATATAATCTGTTTATGTTTATTTTGTGTATATATATATATATATATATATATATATATATATATATGGTTGTATGCCTGATTTGGCTTTATAAATCAATGCTCAAATCATTGGATATCAATGTCTCTGTTGTTCATAACCCACAAAGGAGTTTTTCTTGCTTTCTATTTTTGGAAATGTTTTATCAAGTTGGCCCTTGTTGGGTGATCCCAAACACTCACATACACTCAGGTGCACAACACATATATGCATGCACACTCACGCACACATGTATTAGAGTATCTCTTTAATACACATCTACACAAGCATTTTATACATGTAGAAATGTATTTTGTATTAAAAAAATATGATTCCATATGTATGTTTGTAAGTACAATTCAAACTTATATCAAAAGAAAAAACTACATAAGCTCATTCATTTGTTTACTACATCAGTAGAAATCTTTGTATATATGCTATAAAAATTCTGCTGGAGTCAAAAATTTCAAGGACTATTTTAAGAATTTATTTTACCAATTTAATTGTTATATTTTAACTTAATATTGTGTAAATGTTAAATTTCATCATTTAATTATATATAATGTTATAAATAATGTTATAAATGTACTCAACACAGTATATATATATATATAAATATATATATATATATATATATATATATATATATATATATATATAATATGTTATCTGTAATAGTTTGTGCAGGGTATTATCTACTTCTTGCTTTTTTTTAGTTTAAAGCCATTTTCTTTCATTAGATCAATTGACGTTCGAAGTATGTAGTCTAGACAGATTCAATTCTATCATATAGATGCACTACATGGATGCTGACTAAATGTATAGATAAAAAGCTAGATGGGAACCGCATAAGAATGTTAGGAGCTATACTGAACAAAACCTGGAAGCAACATCCCACAAAACACCAGCTATACGGCCACTTATCTCCCATCTTTAAAACCATTCAAAGAAGACATGTGGGACACTGCTGGAGATGTAAGGACAGACTCATAAGTGACATTCTCCTATGGACCCCTTCAAGTGTTGGCTGACCAATAAGAACTTATCTACAACAGCTCTGTATGAACACAGAATGTAGTCTGGAGGACCTGCTGGAAGTGAAGGATGATAGGAAGAAATAGCAAGAGAGCCAGGGAAATCTGTGCTAGCAGAGTGACATGATGATGATGATATATCTTGTGTGTGTGTGTTTCACAATTTGTCTATTCTGGGCATGCCACCATCATTTTGATCATCATTAACAGTGACAATGATAACAACTTCTGAATTTTCCTAATCTTTCTTAAACAAACTCCTATCAAGCCACCCTTGCAGAAGAACAATTGTTATACAATTTAACCCACATGTATTTACTAACTTCTCTGCTTGGGCAGGATGTGACATGGTCAATTTTTAAGCAAAGTTTAATAGGTTTGAATTCAGAGTTTTCTTTCTCTTAGATTGGTTCTATTACTTACCCATAGCTGGAGGGGAACTAGAGGATTCATACCTTTCCCAATGGTATTAGTGCTTTGTGAAATGCAATAAGCTTTGTTTAGGATTTGAACTCATGTCGCTGTGTCCATTTCCCACAATGATAACCATTATACCATGGGCACCTATAATTTAACCCATAGCTGGGGAGGATCATATTTTTCCCAAGGATATGTGGAGAGTTAAATGTCAGTGGTCACTATTTGTGGAGAGTGACATTAAATGTGTAGCTCCTGCAAACAATTGTAAATTAAGTGTGATTGACTAAGGATTAGACAAATAGCAATAAAGAGAGGGTTAAGACAGATGTTCTTTTATAACATAAAATGAATAAGGAAAAGTTAATACACAGTAGCAATGTTTGAATACATTTGTTACGTATTTGTGGGTGTGTATTATACAAATATGCTAGGTGAAATGGTAGTGATTGTTATTCAAAACGTGTGTGTGTGTATGTGTTCATTAAGACAAAAGGAGTAAAAAAAAGCCAACAAGTCCTACTTACATGTGTGTGTGTGTGTGTGTGTGTACACGTGAGAACTAAAATGTACCTAGCAGCAAAGTGTGTGTTTGCCTGCTGGCTGAATGTGTGGTACGTGAATTGTATTTGTGTGAGCCAATGTTGACATCCATGAGAAGTCTAGTATATTGAAAGATAGTAAATAAACCAATTTCCTTAGAACTATGAATGTATTTTTGCTGGTTGTATGTTCTCCCATTTTTGGCCGTGTGTTGCTGTCAAGTTGTCTCAATCTGTGGCTAGCTTGAAGAGTTGAGAATGTCAGAGGCCGTGTGAGCACGTAAGAGAGGTTCTAGTGAGTTTGCCAGGATCTAAAAGATTTTGAGAGAATTTGCACGTGTACCCAGGTTTTTGAGATTCTAGAACATTGAGTACTGTGTGAAAAAAAGAGAAAGTTGCTGTTGTGAGCGTGAAATATATAGGTTTCTTAATCACATGACTAGCTCCAAATGCTAAATTTCTTTTTGCATGGGACAAGTTCCTTTGGGATTCCAAACACATAGATGTGTTTGAAGGCACCAGCATGTGACTACTCTGTCCAACCAGGTTCCTGAAACTATTTATTCTACAAGTGAGTTTTGGATCCTATTTTTGTAGAATTTTCCATTCTGTGTGCTCTTTGCTAATTAGTTAAAAAAATATAGGCATGTAAATCCTATAGATATTAGTCTGAAAGTGACCATAATTAGTAGAGTTTGAACTTGCTTTTTATGATGTCACAATCCAGCAGATTAACCATTGTGCTATGGTGATTTCTCCAGCAAGAGTAGAGGTTGAATTATTTTATTGTGTTGCCAGAAAGTGGCATGAAAACAAAATCATTTTATGATATTGACTTAATTACTTTAACTGCAATGGCCTTATGTCTAAATTGGCAAATAAGTTGAAACACTAACATTTCCCTGTTTTTCTATGATTACATTCCTTTAAAATAATGAGGAAGTAAACAGTAAATACAATCATTAATTCTTGAAAAGTTATTAAAAAGTTAAATCTAATAGTGCAATGCAAAGGTGAAGACTTGTTCTATGGTATCTCTGTCAGTCTCACACTGGCCTTGGTTCCAGAGGGCCTTCCCTCTGAGGAGCACCAACACCTTTGCCTAAAAGGGACAACCCAGAAGCAGAATTCCTATAGAATTTTAAGCAATTTTTGAATCCATTGTTACTGAAGGTTTGCTTCCTGCATAGTATCCCACATTAAAAAATGGCTGTGTCAACTTTAACTTGGTGAGGTGCTAAGAAATTTACTGGATAAAGTTGTATAGAAGATAGGAAGTTGCCCATGTAGCAGGTCTCTCTTTACAACACTGATGTTGTCCAAGGGAAGGGCAAGATACTAGAGTACTTGGCATGGGTGTTGCCACAGGAATTTTTAATTCAGAGTTTTTCCTTCTTGACAAGATAAGAGCTCAGTCTCCCTTACTATTTTACCTTTAGCTAGGGAGAGACTAGATGAATACATGTCTTTTATATTTCTTCTATTTTTGAAAAAAAAATATCCTTAGTAACTTGTAAAAATTATTGAATGCAACATACATCTGACAAAGACTAAATAACATCTCAAACAAAATGCTATGAGAGAAACAATAAATATATAGTTTGAAAATGTGTAATAATAGAAATAATTAAGCTTGGAATTTTAGATCACTGTTAACTTAGTTTGAAATAATCTAATTCTAATATGGCACCACTCAAACAGTGATTTAAACATCTTGGTCAAAAGATCTGCATTGTTTGCATTATGCTTATATATACATTAAGGATTGTTTATAATTTGTTAAAAGACATATGTCCTTATCTACACCTAAACTTGTTCGATATAATGTTGTTTTCATTTTCATAATAAGACTATATAAAAACAATTTGATTGATCATTAAGTGAATCTTCTGAGCTGGAAGACCATGGATTATGTTTATAAGACTGCAATGTTTATCTTAATGTGTATTAGTGTATCAGTATGTTTTGCACTTGGGCAGAAAGGTTGTCAGTTCAGAAAAAGACAAGTAAACAAACACTTGAGATCTAATGTTGATTAGTTTCTCTAGCAAATCAGAAAAGCCTGATAGAGGACTAATAAGATTTTTCATTTTATTGTAAAACAAAAGGTGAATAATTTGATGATTTCTCTTGCCTATTGTTGATACAAGTATCTATTAAATAGGGAGTTTATCACCAAATAATATAGATTGTATTAGAAGCTGTTTCATATTGTTTCCTCCACTCCTTGTATCATTATTGCACTTATTTACCTCAACACTAACTCAGCCTGCTTCTAGTATCTTCTCCTTTTTGAATAAGAAAATCAATCTCTGATCTATACTGTTATTAAGTGGGTTGTATATATGTTGTCAAGTGATTATGGCACATATTCATAGAAGAGAGAATTTAAGCAAATGGTTGAAAATAAAGAGCAAATCAATAAAATCCATTGTTCTGTCTGTGTTGAGAATACACACACACACACACACATCAAAACCAAACCAAAACAACAAAGCTTTTATCAAGCTTTATATATGACGGTAGGCTGAACAGTCAATAAGCTAAAAAGTTCATATGATGATGTCACATATGCTGTTTATGATTTTTTTGATGAATGGGATCTAAGCATAGCTACATTGATAGAAGTGTTTGGAATGCAAGGAGAACTATCTTGAAAAGTAAACCTCATTTGGTTACGTTCCATGAGAGTATTTTGATCAGCCTATGAACTTTTAAGCTAATATATATATATATATATATATATATATATATATATACATGTACATAGAAAAGGTAAAACAGAAGAAAGATATATGTTTGATGGTTTGTTTATTTGCCAACATGTTTCGACTTCAACCTTTTGTTTGAATATAAAAATATTTTATCAAAATTATTTTTGTATGAGAAATAATTATGATTGATAAATTTTTGATTCCATTGAAAATCTTCATTAGGGCTTGTAGTTGTTGCTATGTGAAAAAATGGGGTAATACTGTGTGTGTGTGTGTGTGTGTGTGTGTGTGTGTGTGTGTGTGTGTGTGCATTAGTTTTGTAAAAATCCATAATATATGTAAGATATATTCATAATATATTTATTTTATCAAATAAAGTAAGATATAAATAATCTTAAATCTGCCTTTAAAGTGAATTCCATCATAAAATTCACTTGTAAACTTAGTTCTAACAATAAACTCCCCTTCTTTGATCTCATAGCTGGCAATAATGATAAAACTATCACCACTTTTGTATAAAAAAACCTTTAAGTACAAATTCTTGTCTTTTAACCAATAATAGTGAATGCTCAGATCACTATAAGATTGCTGTTGGAAAAAAACTTTTATCAGTTTCTTATTTATTCACATACAATATTCATCAAAGAACTTTCTAATATAAAACAAACAATAAATAGTAGCTTCCCTAATTTGAGCATCAACAATCAGATACACAAAGCTCTAAATAACATCCCAAAACATAAAACAAATAAAAACAATAAGACCATTAATCTGTTTTATTGTAATCAAATGCACACAAACTACAAGCATGATTAACATGTATTAAACATTACATGTCATTACACTTGTCCAGTTTGCCACAAAAAATGTATAAAACTAATCAGTTACTAGAAAAAATTTAAAACCTTTAATTTAGTAATCAGCAACAGTTAGCTTCAACAAAAATTAACATCACTCACTAGCCAAATAAATTCACTTGCCACTGAGGAGAATGTTTTTCTCATCCTGAACAACCATTGAATTCCTATATCAGTCAAATTATTGATGTCTCACCTGCAGCTTATATATATATATATATATATATATATATATATATCAAAGGTAGATTTGGAAGATCTGACAAGATGATGAAAAATAAGTGGAAAAAAATGGATATACTAAAACTCAGACAACGGATTCAGTTCAGAATATTTTGTTCTTTTTTACTGACAGTACATTTTCAGCTGGGAAAATAGATTTTTTTCTAAAGTTTAGCAAAAAGAGGAAATAAATAAAAATGTACAAATGTGAATATGAAAGGGGTAGGGTCTAAAGACAGAAAAGGAAAAAGGGAGAAATAGATCTAGGATTGAATAATGGTGGTAGGGGTTGTTGGTTTTGACTTAATTTCAGTAAGAAAAGAGAGAGATAATATGAGGAAGGGGGGTTCTTGAGAGGAAGGAATGGAAGGGAAGTTAAAGGGGAAATGGTGATATGTATGTTAGGGTGGTGGAGATGGAGGTTTAGGCATATCTTATTTCCTTAAAAAAATTTGTCTGCATTGAAATATCTAATTGAAAAGAAAATTAAAAGTATGGAGGTACTGTAGGAAAATATCAAATTAGTATATCCACTTTTCTACTTATTTTTCATCATATATGTGTATATACAAAGCTAATAAAGTTTCATTTGATGATTGTGTTTTCTCTTTTCCATAGTTTATGCATGAAACTCATAGGACTGAAACTATATTAACAAGATGAGATTTTAATTTCTTTTAGTTATATTTATAATTAGGTTGTTTGGAAAATAATGTCAGATTTTAGAATAATTTTTTTATTCCTGAATTAATAAATTTAAACAGTGTTTTAATCAGTCAATATATGATCACGGAATGTCTATACATTTCTGCCATCAATTAACAAGGTTTTTTTTATGCCTGTATGATAAAACTTTTTGATGCCAAGAACTCTTTAAATGTAATTTCTACTTCTCGTTTGGAACAGAATATTTTTGGCATAAAAACCTGTCCAGATGATTGAAACATTGTAGTTGGTGGGTGAAAGATCAGGAGAATATGGTGGATGTGCCAAAGACTCCTTTTCATCCTGGCAACATGTGGCCAAACATTATTATGAAGCAAAATTATGACCCAGCTTGAACTCATGCAAAAAAGTAAATGCATCAGTTCTTTTTTCATGTTCATGATATAATGTTTAAAATCAAGTTCTGAAAGAAGTGATAGAAAATTAACAAAGAGGACACTTTATTCAATAGGGATGTGATTTATACAGCTACTATTAAGATAATAAGATCAACTATGGTTATAAACAGGTTATACTAAAATTAGAACAACCTAATATACTATTTTAGTGTTTTTAATAGTTGTTTCCTTTTTTTTGTTTCGTTATTCAGAAGGTTTGTTAATTTCACATCAAGGTCACCAATTTAGTATTTTTAATGGTTAGTTTCCATAAAACTATAAATTGTCAATAAAAATAAATAACAAAACTTCTTTTGAAAACGCATCAACGAAAGGTTTATTATAGTAGCAGAAGTAAACGAGTCAGTTTGGTGTCGTCAGTTAGTATGTTGGTCCTTGAGTTTGTAGGAAGTGTGTGTCACTGTACTAAGTAGCTTGTGTGACTGACCTCAAGGCTGGTTCTCCTGTGTGTGTAGCTAATAGCAGCGTGTTCTTCAATGAAGGTATTCCATGTGGAATGTCCGTAGCAGAGGGCGCAAGAGAGGTCTGTCTTGGCTGCTTACTAGATGCTCTCTGACTTGTTGTGACTTCCAAAAAGGGGTAGAAAAAAATAGTTCTAGAGAAGAAGAAGGAATCAATGCACTCTGCCCCTGATTGGTCAGTGAGTGGCCAAATCGCTTGGCGGGGGGCATTGATTCGCGAGAGGAAATAGATCTGTGACTGCTACATTATATTCCTACTTCTATTATTACTTATATGTTTGACTTTTACTCAAGTGAAACTTTATTTCAATGGAAGCTTGCAAATTCAATCACAACTTCTTAGATTACTTGGTTTTCTTAGATATATTTATTCAGCACCGATTAGTCTGGTACAAACATTATTATTATAACAAACATTTTGTTCTTAAATGATAGCAGCAACTTTCAATGTTTCACACTTTAACTGTTGGAACAAAATAGCAAATGTTATATCCTGTCAAATTTCCTTTAAGTTTCAATGACAACAGTAAAAATGCCTTGTTAGGGAGGGAGTGTTGGGGTCTACTTTTGTAAAGTAATACACCTGCTATATTACTTTTCTTCATTATTTGCAAAGTAAAGGCGTCAGAGTCTTCGCAATAATAGAGTTTGTGATTTAAACCAAATAAATTGATTTTATTTGGATAAAATGAAAGTGGGTCATTTTTACAGCTCAGTCAGCTTGGGTTATAGAATATGCTAATATGAAACTAAACTGCATCTGATGGTGAGACTCCAGTCCTTGAACTTTGGAGAATATAGAGTATCCTTTCATTGCCATTACTCCTACGTCCAGAGTGATAGCACCTGCTAGGCTCCTATCTATGCATCAAATAGAACTGTTTAATCATTTACTATACTTGAAACCATTTAACTGTGTGTAAACAAATGATTGATATCAAATAGAATTATTAGTGTTAGCAATATTTGAAACTATTTAACTGTGTGCAAACAATAAATAGTAATACTTGCAAACAAATGAGCTCTGGCTTGTATAAAAATATGACCTAAAAACTATTCATTTACAAATCATATATAATATATAAGTATAAAAAGGATTTGGCAATAAATAACTTACAAGAGTTGACATGCCATTAAACCCATCTACCCAACCAACTGGTCATGTTTAGTATTGTCCATTTTTGCTGTTGACCAAGTTATTGAGCTGTGAAGAATCAATAAACAGCCATGACAACTCATCATAATAAAATGATTTTATAAGCATCAGTTATTGATCCTCTCTTTCATTATTAGTCATGTAATATCTACTAAATAAAATAAATTTGGTGTTTCTTGTCTAATAATTTTGACCAATTCTCATTCAAATGATCTCAAATTTTAACAGCATATATAGAAACAACTCAAAAATCTACACTTGATGCATCATATTTTTTTCTTTTCAGGTCTAGAAAATGCCATTCACTGGAAAAGAAAAGTCATTTTAATATCAAACATAGAATTTTGAGTTGTTTCTACACATGCTGTTAAAATCTGAGATCATTTCAATCAGAATTGGTCAAGTTATTAGATTATGAAATGATATCAATTTTTTTGAAACACCCTGTACATCTCAAATGATATTAAACTTTTTTAAAACATTCTGTATATATAAGCTAAAACATTGCATATTTTAGTAGCAACCATCTGTACAATAGTTGAACTTTGTGGATTGCATCAGAAAACATGTAACATTTTATTTGAGTTTTTATAAAATAATGAATCTAGTTAGCTAATCACCAAACTGTTCTATCAGTACTTTCTCTGTTGAAAACAAATTCAATTGGTATAAAAGTAATTTGAAGATGACAATGTTTATTGTCATCCTAAAAAAAAAATTTCTAACTTTATTGTTCATGATTTGCACTAGCAGATTTTGATAAATTTTTCAACTAAAAGAATATATTATATGAACAGTTTTTCAGAGTGTCATAGACTATAGACTCTTATGAACAATAAAAATAACTGTAAACATCTGATATTTTTCAATGATGGCCAGTGAAAACTTAGGAAAATATCTATATATTTATATCTCCAAATGGAAAGTGAAAGTGTCTAAAATTAATTACATTTCCTATGTAAAAGGTGAGAATATTTATATTTTACTATCAAAAATTTAATCATTTAACTCTGTTTTAACACCTGCAACAGAATACTGGCTAATAGACTTGTACATATTTCCTCTAAAATAGATTCCAATCTTAAAGAGCATAAAAACAAATGTGGACAGAAGTAAATGTAGATATCCAGATTTTGTTCCTTAAAGAAATTGCCAGAAACCGATTCCGTCTTCTGCAAGAGCAGCAAATTCGTAAACTGAAGATCTTGAGTGCAGCTGCTGGAGATGCCGTACTGGAAAATGGCACTCATCAGGGCAACAAAAATGGCAAATCCCGTCAGTTGTCATTGGAGACGAACAAGAGACGCAAGTAGTGTTTTTTTTAAAATTCTTTTTAGATGATAACTGATTTGTTTAATGTTTATCTGTTAATGAGAAAAAATGTTATGTGAAAGAATTGACTGATTAGAGTATTTACTGAAATATATATAACTATATACTCTCATTTTGGTTTGGTTTGGTTTTATGGCATATCAACCATTGTAAGCTATTTAATGCTAGATCCATTTCTATACACATAAACAATTCTATTTAGCTTTATTCCATTGTTTAAATCTCAAAGCAGTTCTATTTCAAGCAGTTTAGTTTAGCATAAGTACACTGTTTAGTTCTATTTAACCCATAGATAGGACCCTATCAGGTGCTACCACTCCTGGGAGCGATGGCAATAAAGAGGTATTCTGCATTCCCCAAAGCTCTAGCATTACTGAAACCAAACCTCACCATCAGATTGTTTAATGTCATATTCAGGACCCTCATTGAGGAAGTCTTACCCCTCTGCAGAGATGCAGTTGGTGTATTCTGCAGCCCCAGCCGACTTGGCCATATATATATATATATATATATATATATATATATCCTTGTAATGAATGACTTTTTAAGAGTTATTTTTCACATCAAATACAGGGAGTCATTCATTACAGGTTTTTGAATATTTCACCTTAGTTCATTACAAGCACGATAACCTTTTTGTGGTTAAATTTAGAAGTTATTCATTACATGAAGTTGTTTATTACTGGGTTATCTATGGTAGATTTACATTATACACACACACACACACACACATCCATTCTGTTGGCAGGGCTTAGAATATGCTGACTGCATCCTATACTGAGGAGTAAGACCCCACTAAATTGGGGTGTCCTAGTTATAATGCTAAACTTCATCTTATGGTGAGGCTTCAGTTCTACAGCTCTGAGAAGTGTGGAGTACTCTTTTTGCCATTACTGCCATTTCCATTCTGTTATGGTACCATCTGTGGGCAGAATAGATCTTTGCAGAAATTATTAGTTTTAGATTGAAATACTTGAAAACATATAACTATGTGCAAATTATTAGTATTAAGAATAGTTATTTGGAGTTATAATAGTTTACAAAGGATTATTTTTATGAATTGGTTTAAATACTTGAAGCTATAAAATTGTGTGCAAATTATTACTATATTGCAATCCTGAAAACTATATAACTGCAAACAAATGATTATTAAATAGGAATAGTACTTAAACCTATATAATTGCTTGAATTATTAGTATTTGATAAGAATACTGGAAACATGTGAAAGAATTGTGTGCAAAGAAATGGTTATAAATATAAAAGTGCAATTTAACATTAAAATTATAGTTATTATTACAATCAAAAATATCCAAATGAATCAAATAAGGACTTGATATAAACAAATAAACCTAACTAAACACATAAACACATACAGATACATAATAAAAATATAAAAACACCTTTCTTTAAAAAACTCAAGAATCTAAAATAGTTTTAAAATATTATATTACAATGATTTGATTTCTCTCTGTTAGTGCTTTTGTTACTGTAATACAAAAAAAATAGTTCATTATAATGCGATTTTTGTTAAATCAGTGATTGAATCTTTGTGAAAAAAAAATCAAAACCTAAAATTTAACCTTAGAATTTAAGGAATTTGGAATTTTTTAGTAAATTACTATCCACATTGAACTTTTCTTAAGTTATCTTTATTAAGTATATTGTTCCATAGACAGCTTTTTGAATCTTTTGGAATATAAATCTGATTCTGTTTTATATTCTACATTTTCTATATATCTTTTCCTCTTATAAGATTCTTCAGATTGTAATTTTGTTTGATGATCATGGAACCATACAACTGTTAGTAGCAATAAGTGGTTTTGATTTCTGTTTTACACTGCCTATATATGATCTCAGATATTGAGCACTCTCACTATATAAGGAATTTTAGAGATGTTAATTGTATATATATAATTTGCACATTAATAAACAAAGAAAAATAAAAACAAAAGAAAAGATATTTTCTTATAGGCCTTAATTTTCTTGAAAAATTTTGCAGTTGGTGTTTATTTTCTTTCAGAGTGCAAGAAATGCGTCGTAAAATGGTTGTCTTGAAAGAGGAGAAACGCCGTCAGGATATTTTATTACAGAGAAGGCAGTTGCAACAGGAGGCAACAGAACGATTCCAGCGAGCACCATTACAAAATAGACACAAGACAAGTTAGTGGGGTTATTGTTTAATTAAAGTTTCTTTGAAAATATTTGACCATTTTTGATAAAAAATACTTTTTATCCCTCTTTGATCAATACAGTTATTCTTATCAAGAACTTTTGGAGACTATTTGTGCCATTGTGTATAGAATTTGGGTGTATTTTATTTTGAAAGTATCTTTATAATCAGATGAGATTCCATTGTTTGTATCAGTTAAACCTTGCAGAACTGAATTGAAATTTTCTACTTATTTCATTATTTTCAATCTTTTTCCTTTTTCTTTTGATAGAAGGGACCAACTTGGAAGACATTCTGTGCATCATTCGAGGGGGAACAGCTTTGTTTAATGCAGTCACTCAGACAAAGCAACAACGTTCCAGCTCAGCTCAAGTCTTATCAAAAGACAGAGATAAAAGAAGCAACAGTTCATTGCATGGTGCGAATAAATTGTTGACTAATCGGCCCTCTTCACAACCAGGTCGTACAGTTGCAAATGACCACCTTCATGATCAAAGCCTTAGAAACTTGACTAACAGTCGCAACCTCTTTGAGCAGCAGTTGAGACGAAAATTACAGCAACAAGATAAAACAATTGAGTGTGGGCATGTAACTGTTACTCCTGAGGAAGAAGATGCTGACTCAGAGGATGATTTATATAGTGTTGACAGTGTGGAGGATAAAAGACAAGATCAAGTGGTAATAGAACAGGAACATTTGACAGGATCAGTCGAAGGAAATAGACAGAAACAAAAACAAATAGGAAGTTCAAATTGCACACAGAATTTTGGATTTAAGAGTAAGTTAAATCATTACATCATATCTATTACCTCTAATGTGTATCATCTTTTTTTTGATTTCTCCTCTAAGTTGCCTTGTCTAATACCAACAAAACTTTGTTAATTTCCTTTACATTATTTTATTTTATGGAATCAATGATCTGGGTTCTAATTCTGGATGAAGCTGTTTGCATTCACTTTATTCTTATGCTCTTAGGAAAAGCATGAATTCATTTTTTCTCTCCTCAGCTATGCATAAATGGTAGGATAGACTGATTTCTTTAACCTTGGTTAGGCAATCAGTCTAGGAAAAGGAAAGTTGAATCCAAATCATTTTTACTCTGCTTAAAAATTGACCTATCTTAGGGGTTAGGTGAATTCATGCATAAATTATTTTTTGAAAGACTCCATTGTTTTTTGGGTGAAAATAGCATCAGTAAACTCAAAACAAAAAAAAAATGGCAGAAAGTTAGATAATATAGACTGGTTGGGAAAAAAAGAAAGAATTACTTCATGCATTCAAAATATTTAAATTTTTAATAACTTCTTTATTTTGTGGAGGTGGTGGAATAGTAAAATGTAGCCTTGAACAAAGGAAATGGTTTGGTTTGGTTTGGTTTGGTTTCTTTGTTTAATGTAAGATAGGGGTTAAATAGTATCACTGCTGTTTTTCTCCAAGGATGGCTTAAATAACCCACAAAGGTTGATATGCCATTAATATGCTGCAGTCCAGCACTTTAGCCATTATGCCACTAGGACTCCCTCAAGGGAAGGTATTAGTGAAGGAAATTAGAAAGACTAATTGCAGAGGATAAGTTACCTGAAATTAAAGTTTAACTTAGTAAGATAGAGCAATACTGGCAAGCTCCAAAAGTTAAAAAATGTAACTGTCAATCATCACCTTTTAGGTGGTACCTGACGAAAGCATGTTATGATACACAGTAATTCTTACATGTGATTGTGATATGAAATCTGTACTTCACATCAGAGAATAAAAGCCATTTTTCAACTAAATGAAAAAGTGGATAGTCGAGGGAGCTGAAATTATTAAAAGGTTCACTGTTCCTTTCATCTCGGTGATCATAAGAATCAGTCATCTATCTCACCTACATGCACTAAAATTTGGCATTTTTTTGTCTGAAAGCTTCATTAAAGGATCCCAATTTTCCAAGTCATATCAGTTCTGGAGTGAGTTCATTAAAGATGTGACACTGAGTTACTCTAGCCTCCATCTTGAAATGCTGGAACATTAAACCTTTGTCTTATGTTATCATCAAACAAATTTGTTCGAGTAAATTTGTTTCATACATAACACATTAAATTACAAAAAAATTAACTTTTAACAACTCTACCATTTACTTAAATGTAAAGGTTATTACAATACTTTAATTCACTCAACTTGACAGTTAATTCATAAGTTCTTTTAAATAGTAAAATGTTTTGGCATTGTGGTTAATTTTTTAATATTCTGCATAAAAGAGAAATTATCATAATTCTTACCAAGAAATTTATGGATATATAGACGAATATAAATTATAAAACATGTAAGTATATAAAATCTTTATTGTAGCATTTATGTTAAAAAAGTATTAGATTTAAGTAAATCAATATGTAGATCCTCACAGGAAATGGAATCAGCAACTTGAGTTCAAATCCTGGACTAGGCTGTTTACATTTCACTTTTCACTAATGCTCTTGAAGAAATTCATCTTTTCTCCCACAACTATGGGTAAATAGTAGGGTAGACTGGATTCTTTAGTTTTGGTTAAGCAATCAGTCTAGAAGAAAGAAAACTGAATTCAAACCAGTTTTACTCCACTTAAAAATTGACCTCTGTATATACGTGGTACATTCAATAAGTTTCCAGACTTTTTTTGTACAGGCATTTAAAATTGTCAAAGACTCTTGAAAGTTCAGTATGTTATTGCTATACATCTTATGAGATGACTGACCAACTTTTATGATTTCAGGTTCAAATGAACAGCTACAGCAGCAATTGGAATACACCCTACTAAAGCCTGATTGTCACAGCTGGTGAATTTCAAAAATGCAGTCTGGACGTGAGAGCACTTTAGAAGAACAATATGCAAAAAAATTCTGTTTTAAACTTGGAAAAAATGCCACAGAAATGTATGGAATGCTTCAGACTGCTTTTTGACCATCTTGCATGAATCGAGCATCAGTTTTTGAGTGGCATGAGAGATTCAAGGAAGGCAGGGAGTCTGTGAGGGATGATGAGAGATGTGGGAGGAGTAAGGAAGTCAATACACCAGAGTTGATTGGCTAAAGGGTTAGGGTTACTATGTTGAGGTTTTAAGGGAGTTCAGGAAGAGAGTCCGTTGAAAAAGACCAGCACTCTTCAAATCGGGTCAGTGGCATTTCCACAAGGACAATGCACCAGTCCACAACTCCATCCTTGTCACAGACTATTTGACCAAGATGGGCATCAAGACAGTTCCTCACCACCCCTATAGTCCAGACCTTGCTCCCTGTGACTTTTGGTTATTCCCTAAGCTCAAAGGCTGTTGTTATGAGACAATTGAGGAGATGAAAGAGGCTGTGAAAGGTCATTGACACGCTCACACAAGAGGACTTCCATAGGGCCTTTCAGAAGTTTTTGGAACGGTACAACAAGTGCATTGCAGCCGGAGGAGATTACTTCGAATGGGACTAGAGTTTCATGTGTGTATTATCAATAAAAGTGCCCATACGAAAAAAGTCTGGAGAGAGAGAGAGAGAGAGAGAAAGAAGTAGACAGATTGGAAAATCAGATGACAAATTTTGCTACAGTACTGTGTTGTATACCTGGAAAAATGAGACAATAATACTTGTATAAAAATATAATCTCTCTTGTTTATAACAAAATTGTGGTAAAATTGTTTGTATGAGAGAAAGAGTCAGGACTGCTTGGGAAACATTAGGTTGTGACATATCTTCAGAGAGCCTTGCTTCTTCATGCTTCTTTCATGAGACTGGTACAGAGCTGACTTAAAACATTTAATCATCTTTGTTTCTCCTTCATTCTGGGATCATAATTGCTTTCAACATTAGCAAGTCTTGTACATGTAAACTTTTCTCTACTTCTCGACTTGGAACTGTCTGTCCCCTCCTCCTAGCCAATGCCTACTTGGCGTGACTGCTCACTGCTTACTACTGACTCTGCTGACTGACTGACCTCTTGAAAACTTTTGTCTTTATATATTTTTTGGATGCCTATATACTCTTTCTTTGCAATTCATGTGGCATTTCCACTGTTTCTTGTTTATCTTAAGACACAGGTGCACATCCTGTTTTGAAATCCACAAACCAACATGGCCTGTTCAAGGTCAATATGTAACAACTGAGACTATAAATAAAAATGAAATAGCATATCATCATCATGACGTGTGTCTAGCACGGATATCCCTGACCCTCTCTCTCCACGTCTCCCTATCATTCATCGCCTTCGGCAGGTCTTCAGGGTTACATCCCGTATCATCACATAGCTGCTGTATGAATGTTCGAGCTGGTCGTCCTGCTTTTGATTGGCCATATGCGGGGGTCCACAGGAGCACATCACTTACGATCTCGTCTTTGCTTCTCCAGCAGTGTCCGGCATGTCTGGTTCATCTAGCTTGTATAGTTTTCGTGATAGGTGGTAGGTGGCCGTACAGTTGGTGCCGTGTGGGGTGTTGCTGCCAGGACCTGTTCAATATTGCTCGCAACATTCTTGTATAATTGCCGTTGAGCTTCTTCTCTAGCTGTTTAGTCAGCGTCCAAGTAGTGCATCCATACAGCAGTATCGACACGACCGCAGCCTGGAAGAAACTGCGTTTCATTTTATCAGTCAGGTTTGATTTCCATATGATCGAAAGCCTATCGATAGCTGTCCATGCCTTCATTAGCCGTGTGTCGATGTCTTTTTCGGTTGATGAGACGCTGCTTCCTAGGTAGGTGAATTTGTCAACCAGTTTCAGGGAGGTTCCGTCTAGTGTGGAGATGTCGCCTTTCTGATTAAAGCACATAAATTCAGTTTTGTGTGCATTGACATGGAGTCCAATGCCTGCAGTGGCTCGTTCCAAACTATGCAGTAGTGTTTCGGCTTGGTTGGGTGTATTGGCCAGTAGTGCTATGTTGTCGGCGTCGGTAATTGTTTTTGCGGGGTACCTTCTGCTTCTTTTCTTTGTCAGCTCAAAGCCGTTTTCCCTAATGTTATTGATCGATGTCCTAAGTATGTAGTCTAGATAGATGATAAAGAGGTATGGGGTAAGCGTGTCCCCTTGTAGTACTCCTGCTACAATGTCGAAGTAATCTGTGTCTCCATCCAGTGAACGCACTTTCACTTTGGTGTTTCTGTAGAGAATCATTATTGCTGCTATGGTTTCTTCTGGTAGGCCGTATGCTAGTAGTATTTGTTTTATCTTCCCTCTGTGAATGGAATCGAAGGCCTTGGTAGAATCGACAAATAGTAATGTCGCCTGTAAGTTTTTTGCCCTCACACCTTCTAGGATTCTACGAATGGTCAATATTTGTGAGGTTGTGGACCTGTTTCTTCTGAAGCCATTTTGGTTTTTCCTCAGGATTTTGTCGATTTGGGGTACTATGCGGTTTCGTAGTAGGGCATTGTAGATTTTGGCTGCTATGGATGTGAGTGTTATACCTCTATAGTTCTTGGCTAATCCGAGGTCACCCTTTTTAGGGAAGGCGAGGATGCATCCCTTCGTCCATCTGTCTATCGGATTTTGGTTATAAACTGCGTTGCAGTGTGGGAGCAGTATGTCGTCGAATTGTCTTGTCTTCCACACTTCTGGGGGAATCTCATCAAGCCCTGCAGCTTTTTTATTTTTAATTTTTCTAAGAACCGAGTCGAGTTCTTCTTTAGTGAACAGTCCTAGTTTAATGTCTAATTGCTTACTGATAATTCTGGTGATCGGTTCCTGCGTAATGTTCGGAGGGTTAGCTAGTAGATTTTCAAAATGTTGTTTCCACAGTTTAATTCTTTCTTGTTGGTTTGCCACTTTCAGTTTTGCTTTGGCTGTGCTTTTCCTTCCACTTACTTCATTTATTGTTTGCCAGGCTATCCTAGATTGCCTATCCTCCACCGAGTCTCTGATCTTATCTATCTTATTTTGTATGAATTCTGTTTGTTCTTTTAGATATATGCCTGCTAATTGATATTGTGCCTTTAGTATCCGGGCATTCGCAATTGTTGGGTTCTTCCGGTAGCTTTTGGAGGCAGTTTTCACTAGTGCACGTTTTTCTCTAACCTCTTCCGTTTCCCATGGGGCTCTATATTTCATTCTAGGTTTTGTTGGAATACACTTTGATGCTGCCTCGAGGTGTGCGTTAACGGAATTCTCATATTCGTCGTTTGGGGTATTTTTTTTCCTTCCTTCTCTTGTAGTGTCTCGTATCTGTTTCTTAGTTCTAATACATATTTATCTCTAATATCTCTGTTGTTAAGGAGGGCCCAGTCATAGTGTTTAGTGGTCGCTGTTCGTGTGGCATTTTTTTGTAGGCTTAGTCGTATTTTTGCCGTGACTATTCGGTAATCGGATGACATGCCCTCGAAAGAGGAGTATGCCTCGCAATTCATTGCGCTATTTTTCCATTTCTTATTTATAAAGACGTAGTCTATCTGTGCTTTACTGTTGTTCACGTATGTGTAGGTCCATAATTTTCCCTCTCTTTTTTGATAGTTTGGACAGCTATATATTCATATTTTTGGTTAGACAGTTTTAATGTTATAGAGTTTGATTATATGATGTTCCATTATAAATAATAAAACCCTATCTTTGGTTTAGAAGAACATTTACTTTTTATAAAACTTTTTAGGAATGTATTTATTTATGACCAATACTGTATATAAAGGTATACCAGTCATATTATGTGTGGCTGTCATATTGGATTTGCAAATAATACTGGTACATTTGCTTCAAGTGTGTTTAAAAACAAGGGTGAGTAAAAAGTTTTGCATTATTCTGATAATGTGAGACATAATTCAGCAGTTCCAGATGCTTTTGCTGAGGTTGGGAAAGTGATGATCAACACTGGACTATGAAATGGTGAGCTCTCCTGATGCTCTCCGAGGGCTACTCACAGATTTGCCACTATAGCTTGGAGCAAAGCCTTGGAATCCAGTTTTAGGCCTACCTAACCTTGCCTGATCATCAAGATTCTTGCCATCTAAGCAAAATTTCTTGACCCATCTAGTTACTTTATAGTGATTAATGCACATTCACCTTTTGCACAACAAATGTTTTTGGTTGCTTCTACATCATTATGGCCTAGTTCAAACTTGTAATGCATAAGGTCCTGAATTAGACTATGTTGCACATTCATCTGTGGAGCTTTCAAATCACACATAGAGTAAAGCAATGTATGTGTTAGTGTGCAAATTACCACAATACTACCAACCGTAGCAGGTACCTTCCATGACTTTGGTCATGTGATATATGTGCTGCAAACTTGCATGTACCACCAAAATATTGCCAAATTTTGACTCACTTTATAAAATAAAATAAATCATTTTTTGTGAAATGTTTATATCTTTTAGCTGAGTCCAAACAAAACAATGTCCCATCAAATCTTGCAGCTAGAGTAAACACCAGTAGACAAGAAGAACAGCAACCAATTAAACAAGCAAATGATATCCAACAGCAGCAGCAAATTCCTTCTAACCAACAAAAGAATCCTGCCATAACGACCCTTGCCAGTGGAGATAACAAAAATGCACCAGGTGCTTCACAGGCAAATGAAACTTCATTTCGAAAAACAGCCTGGATTCAACCTTCCTCGATTGTGAATAATGGACTTGGTAGCTTCTACCAGCCAATGCCAGCTTGGGTCGATTTGGGTAAAGTAGGTACGCATATTGACACTTGTCAGACCAATTCTAAGGAAGTGAATGAAGATCAAAACTGCAGCCAGCAACAAATAAACAGAACACTGGCAACAGACAAGCAGCCCATGAAACAGACTATATTCCAGCCAAAGCACAACTTCTATGAACGACAGCTTTCAACAACTTTCCATCCGGTTACAAATGGCCTTTCCCAACCACGTACATTGTGGTTAAATGAAAGAGAGCAACAAACTAAAATTTTTTCAAACTCTCAACAGACTGAAAAATATCCAGAGCAGACCAGGCATCAGGCTAATTTAGATACTGTCACTGACAGTGGGCCTATTTCTTATGTGCAGAACAAGAACAACCTGGCCATATCTGAAAAAAAGGAGTCAAAAGTTACAGAAATACAAGAAAACAAATTGAAATCTGAGAATAATAATAATAATGATACAATCGTTCCTGGAGATAACAACGATGACCAACCAATAACAGCAAAACAAAGACAGCAGAATTCTCAACCTCTAACAAAATTCAAGAAGAATGTCTGGCAAGAATCTGACCAGAAGACTCTTCCAAAGAAGTTGCCTGCTAGCAATCGAAAACCTATCCGCAGTATTCTGAAAGTAACCTCAGCAGACAATGGTTCCTATCGAGAGTTGAATATTAATGGTACACAACGACGAGATATCCGAGATAGTTTGGAAATCGCACGGCAGCAACTCAATAAGGATTCAAGAGAGACAACTGCAGCAAATACAAGATCAAAGGTAGGTAAATCGGTAATCAGTTTCTCATTTGCTCAAGTACATTTTTGCTAATTTCACTTTTTACACAAGTAAAATTGACACATTTATGTTCGTAACAAATATGTTATTCAAAAAATCTTTGACGTTTTAGATTTTTTATGTGCTTTATAAGTTACTTGAAAATATTTAAAATCATAATAAAAGTTCTTTTTGATTTTAGAGTAAGTTAAATCATGACATTATATCTTGTCTCAAATTGAATGTTATTTTCTTTTGCAAAAAAGAATCTAAAAATAAAAATTCTAAACATAAGCAAATTATTATCATTTAAAATCATTAAATTACTGATAAAAAAATGATAATTCAGATAACAAAAGTGTCACAACTATGTTTAAAAAGATTTTGGTTCTTGACACATGACTAATCCATTCCCACACGATTTCCAGGGCTTAGACTGCATCCCTTGTAAAGGAGAAAGACTAGCCCCCACACAAACACACGCACACACCAAAAGGAGTGTCTTGAGTATGACATTAAACTGCATCTGGTAGTGAGGTACCAGTTTTGGAGCCTTGAGAAGTGTGGAGTACCTCTTCATTACCATTACTCTCAGGTCCACTCTTACTTGGAGTGGTAGTACCAGATAGGGTTCCATCTATGGGTCATATATATCTGTTTGAAAATTATTGCTATTAAATTGTAATACTTGAAACCATATAACTGTGTAAACAAATCATTATTGTTAAATAGGAAGTTTCTTGAAATCATTTAATTGTGTATTAATTATTAGTATTAGAAATGAACACTTGAATATATATAACATATATATTTGTATTACACAGGAATACTTGATTCAAACAAATGATTATACAAAAATAAAAAGTGCAATTTAAAAAAATGGAATGGAACATTGAAAATATAGTTAGGATTACAATCAAACATTTAGAAACGAATCAAATTTTAGTATTAAATAACCCATTAGGAATTGATGTGCCATTAAATAAACTAAACTAATTTACACCATCCTGAGTCAGTCAGTACTGCTGACTGAATAACAAGCAATGTTTTTTGTTTTATAAATCAGGTAAATATAATGAAACTTATTTAGATCAGTTTTTAATATACGTTTTTGTTGCATTTGTTATTATTTTTACCTAAAATCTTGTAGCATCTTTGGGCCCATTTAAATTAAATAAACATTACATTTAATTTTTAAACTTTTTCAAAAATCAATTTATCTGGTTTATTTAACAGTTTTCCTGATTGGTTATCTTTATGTGATCAATATTATCCCAAATAATGTATCCATTGAATTTGGAGGAATGTGCAGCTCACCCTGAAACAACGTATTACAAATAAGTCTCACAGATAATTCAATGCTCTAATGAGTTTGATCATCACTGAATTTCCTACATCTGTGGCCTTGTGCCAGTTTGAATTAGTTTTGTACAAAACATAAACCATATTTGGCTGAGAAATCTGCTGTATTCAACTTTAGTCTATATTACTTAAAAATTTTGGATCTTGTGATATATTTCCCTTCCCCTGAAAATGCCTCTTTGTTCAATATAACCCAGCCCTAAATTTAAAAACCCAAAAAACTTTATTACTTCTAAAACTTCAGTAAAATATTAATTTTTAACAGTATCATTGAATAAAAAATTATCTTATAAACATACTTATGCAATTTATTCCTGACACCAATTGTGTATTGTAGTATTATAATTGTGAAATTTCAATAAGTTTTTTTTTCATTTACAAGTTTTTTATTTCATGGTCAAAAGGGCATTCCAACTATTAAATTTTTTGCCAAATGTGCTGCACCAAAAAGGTTAAAAGAGAATTGAAACTGCTTTTTAAAAATTTATTAAATATAGTCAATTTTGGGTTCTACCCAAAATTGACAACATTCTTTGGAAAAACCAAAATGGTTTCTGAAGAAATAGATCCATAACCTAACAAATATTGACTATCTGTAGAATCCTTGAAGGTGTACGGGCAAAAAACCTACAGGCGACAATACTATTTGTCGACTTTACCAAGGCTTTTGATTCCGTTCACAGAGGGAAGATGGAACAAATCCTACTAGCATACGGCATACCAAAAGAGACTGTTGCAGCAATAATGATTCTTTATAGAAACACCAAAGTGAAAGTACATTCTCCGGATGGAGACACAGACTACTTCGACATTGTAGCAGGAGTACTGCAAGGGAACACACTAGCCCCATACCTCTTTATCATCTGTCTAGACTATGTACTTAGAACATCGATTGATAAAATCAAAGAAAACGGCTTTGAGCTGACAAAGAAAAGAAGCAGAAAGTACTCCACAAAAACAATTACCGACGCTGACTATGCAGCAATTTTGGCAAATACACCCACCCAAGCTGAAACACTACTGTATACTCTGGAACGAGCCGCCGCAGGCATTGGCCTCCATGTCAATGCACACAAAACGGAATACATGTGCTTTAATCAAACAGGCGACATTTCCACACAAGACAGTAGCTCTCTGAAACTAGTAGACAAGTTCACCTACCAAGGAAGCAGTGTCTCATCAACCGAAAAAGACATCGACATGTGGCTAATGAAAGCATGGACAGCTATCGATAAGCTATTGGTCATATGGAAGTCAGACCTGACTGATAAAATGAAACGCAGTTTCTTCCAAGCAGCGGTCGTCTCAATACTGCTATATGGATGCACTACATGGACGCTAACTAAACAGCTGGAGAAAAAGCTAGATGGTAACTACACAAAAATGCTGTGAGCAATTTTGAACTGGAGGCAACATCCCACAAAGCACCAACTGTACGGCCACCTACCTCACATCGCGAAAACTATCAAAGTTAGATGAACCAGACATGTAGGACACTGCTGGAGAAGCAGGGACAAGCTCATAAGTGATGTACTCCTATGGACCGCCCCATATGGTCGAGCAAAACCAAGACGACCAGCTTGAACCCACATACAGCAGCTATGTGAGGATCCGGGATATAGCCCTGAGGACCTACCTGAAGCAATGAATGATAGGAAGAAGTGGCGAGAGAGGGTCAGGGATATCCGTACTGGCGGCACGACATGATGATGAAATATAGTCAGATTTTATAATTTCATTTTGTTAAACCAAATGTGTTTGTTGTTTGCTGTGGTACAATTTTCTTAAAAAAAATTTTTGTAAAGGAGATATATTGATATGAAAGAGAAACATTGAAAATATTTGTATTATTTACATGATAATATTTTTTCATTGAATCTGTTCATTTCTCAGTTTTAGGTCTGTGTAATGCCATCAACTTATATATAAAATAAAAATTTAGACTATGACAACCTTTTCCCTACAGTGGTCAGTCTAGTTCACAACACAGTTTTAATACTGGATTTAGCTTTATATTTATGATATACAAAGTGTCACCTAAAATTTAATGAATTTGATTAAAAAAAAGGAATTACTCTAATATCGAGTTTTCACTGTTTCTTTCAAAATTTAGCATAAAAATCTGTGCTACATTCAATTCATGCTGTTCAAGTTTTCTGAATTTATATCACAACAGAGGAATACCTTATTTATTTCATTGATGGAAATGAAGCATCTGAAAATACAATTGTTTCTTATTTACAGTCAGCTAAAAAACATGTCCATTTTGCAACTGAGGATCAATTTTATGAAATGACAGATGAACTTCCTACAGTACATACAGAATTGATATGCAATGAAGTAAAGTCAAACGGTGCAGAAGTGACAGTTAAAAATCCCTCCTCCTCTTCTAATAATAACAACAACAACAATTATAGTCAGACACAACAATGTAATGGTAAGATATACAAGTGGTAATTTCTTGCTTTAAATCTGTTTTATCTTCTTTTTTTTTGTCTCTCTTGTAAAAATTGAAAGCTACAAAAAAATATGCAATTAATAATAATGAAGGTTTTGTTTGTTTGGTGGTTGAGATCATTGCATATGTTCTATTGTCAATGTTCAGACCCTGGTAAAATCCAGTATCTAATGTGCAGGCCTTTGCTATTTAAAAGGCTCATTGTGTACAATCTTCCAATTTGGCCTTGTACTATGTGGAGTTAAACTTAGTAAATAATAATAACTAGTACCCATAAGAAATGGTATTATTTATCTATGTATCTGTGATCTACCTGAATTTCCTGCTGTCTGTTTTCTAAGAAACTTTGTTTTATAAAATTTGAATTATTTAGAATTCAAAATGAGTTTATTGGTTTAAATTGTCTTAAATTTAAAAAAAAGTTTAAACAACTTAAATTAGTGAACTTATTTTGAAAAGTGAAGCTCTATATAAATTTAAATAAATCATTTAAAAAATTTTTTTTATTCTTAGAAACTTTATTAAAAAAAAAAATTAAACTTATGAGCAATAAAAATCTCATACATATTGAAATCGCGTAAATATTTTGTAGAAAAATTAATTTTAATAAATTCTCATCCAGTTTCTCAGAAACTGGGGTGTGGGGGTAGGGGTAAAGCTGATGAGAATCTAAAATTTCTGTTTTGATATTTTTTCTAAATTTTTAATGTGTATCAATTTAAAAAAATTCTTTAACGACTTATTCAATTGAAACAGAAAATTATTTGAAAGCAGAAAAAAATTAACCAATTTGATTTTTTCCCCCTAAATCTTGAAAATATCTTATTTTTTAAAATTATTTTTCTTTAAACTTTTGAATTAGAAAAGAATTCATAGAATAGTAACCCAATCAAATTCAATAGCATCAAGTATACTAGCCATTTCATATATGGACTAACTAGAGGTAATTTACTAAGCTTTTTTGCTTAGATGTAGCATAAGGCCGCATGAATTGGACACCCAATGAGAATTGAACTCACTCGTGTAGGTTTGCTAGTCTACCTTGCTAACCATTACACCATCCGAGGTGCCCATATATGGACTAACTAGAGCATCAAGAACTATCCATCTGCCCATCATAAATATTCTTCACAAGATATATAGATGATATATTTATGTTGACATCATCCAGCGAAGAAGCTACTGCTATATATGAGAAGTTCCAAAACATAGACTGACATATTCAGTTTAAGATAGAACATCCAGATAACATTGGGTCCGTATCACTCCTAGATTTTAAAATGCATATATCGCCAACTGGTAAAATTTACACGAGTTTCTATAGAAAACCCACCACTAAAAACCTCTTTGTGCATTTCAAATAATCAGCCCTTCCACTCAGTGTCAAAACAAATTACATTAGAAATGAAATTAAATGAATCCACAATAGATGCAGCGAAGAGAAAGACAAAATTACACACACCGCACACTTTATAAAACACCCTCAGAAATAATGATTATCCAACATCAACCACACGACATTTAAATAAGAATTCAGGAAAACTACATAGACCCTCTAACACCTGTTTCCTGAAACTATAACATTTCAGTGAAATTATCACCAAAGAAATACGTAGGACTATTTACAAGGAAAGTCTAGATATACAACTGGCCCACTTCGGACCCTCGTAACGAAGAAAAATAACAATACTATCACAACATGCAATTCTAGCCAACTGCTTAATAAAAGATCTAAACATATGCCAAAAAACTTACACTATCATTTAATTTGTTTAAAATGCCATAATTCTTATATAGGGAGTTCAATCCGACCCCTCCACATCTGAATTAAAGAACACCTCAACACGTGCATCCTCATTCCATAAACATTTAATTAAATGCAAAAATAATGATAATAATTTTTCCATGAAAATAGAAGCAATAGTACGTAATGTTGGTAATCTCAGAATTAAGGAGGCTTTATTAATAGCTAAGTTACACCCTCAGATTAACAGTAGGTTAGAATTAAATACTGAATATATCATTAATTAACATGCACATTTTAAATACATATTAAAGTTTAAAAAAAATAAAATGAAATAAAAATAAAATGACATTGATTAGGACAACTGAATTCATGTTTATTCCACATGGCATTCTAACACCCCACATGACACCATGTTTACAATTTAAAAAAAAATTTGAACCTACAACATCATGTTCATTTATAAAAAAGTCTCTGACGATGAAGTTTTACTTTGAAATTAATTAAACTTAAATAATTATTTTGCATTGCAATAGGCCTTTAAATGAATTCAATACTATAAAATTCAATAACCTTGGTATTTACATCAATAGATAAATGTTTCTTTTCGAAAGAAATAAAACCAGATATTATTCAAATACAGAATTATGTTTTAACACTATACAAAAAATCCCTACCTTTTATTTCCTAAGAAACTTTATTTAAAAAAAAAGGTGCAATTGAAGAGCAACTAACTATTAAGTAGAAACTAATTATCTTTGTGAAAAATACCTTTTTCTAGGTTCTATTTTTCAAAGTTTGGTTATTGTAAAGGCCGTTGTAAAAAAACATTTTATTTTATTTTTAAAGTTTGTCATTAAAAAAATTCCTTAAAGTTATTCTATTATAAAAGCAAAATTTGAAAAAAAAATTAATGTGCTACTGAAAATTAATATTTTAATTTAAAAAAAAAATCTTTCCATTTTTTTTATTACTTGCTTACAATAAACTTTTGAATGAGAACAAGATTTTAACTAATGTGATTCATTGAAATAATTACATACAAGCATTAAGTAATGTTTTTAAAGCCAAAACATCATTGGAATTAGAATCTATGTATGTAGTGTGTTTTTATGGGCTTGCGGGCCAATCTGTACTAAAGCATTAATTAAATTTAAATCTGTTAATTTCAGCATGATATAATATGGTGATTAAACAAATTTAGTGACAATGACTTTTATATAGATAAAGAATAAATGCAGTTTCAGATGAAACCACATCATTGCTTTCCTGTTTTAAATATTAATTCTGTTAAGATTACACAATCCTTTACCAAAGCATTATAAATGACTTATTCTTTTAAAGTTATTTATTGAACATCTTTTAAAATCATATTCTTTTTTCTTATTTGAAAGTTCATTGCAGTAAATTAATAAAATATAGGACTTTAGATTTTGAAAAACTAAGAAATAATATTTTATTAGAAAATTCCACATTTTACAAAAATCTGCTCTAATAAAAAAATTCTTTTCAAATAAATTTAATACCTGTAGGAAATGTCCAGCAAAAAGCAAACAGCAAAGGCAAGGAATCTGATAACAAAGATGTTTTGTGTAACAAACCCTGGCAAAAGCCGCAAGTAACTTGGGCACAGCCGAGTGGGAGACCACAAGCAAAAGCTCATATCATAAAGCAGACACCACAGGCAGTAGAAGGCGGCCCACAAATTACAGAACCCACACCTTCAAAAAGTAATTTGACAGACAAGAAAAGCAACAATGAAAATCCTTTAAACAAGAACAATAATATTCAGTACATTACAATGGGGACCCTTAAAAAATTGGTGGCATCAAATAACCAAAAAGTTGTGTCAAATGTAAAGAATTCTTATCTGCAGAAAGAATTAGAAACACCAAAGGAACAGGCAGCATTTACTGTTAAATCTGGTTTCTCTGTTGATAAGACTCCAACTGATGAAGAAATTAATTGGCTTTGGGATAAAGTGCAGGTTTGTCTACAACAGAAATCTACTCTGAAGCCTGTGACACAGCAGCAGACGACCGGCCGAACAAAGCCAATGTTATCGTATATGTATCTTGATGGTGGAATCCTGGGTAAAAGCAATGCATTGTCTGCTAATAAAACAGCTTCTTTATGGTACCCTCCCACATACAATGGAGGGTTTACAGTAGATGGGAAGATGCCTCCCAATTCTACCAAGAAAGTGACTCTTCTGCACCAAAGACCAAGTCTCTCTGCTCCTCGTGTGCCAGTGACAACTACCCTAGAAAAAGTTCCATCAGAAACAGGCACTCCTCTCAATTCAGAGAGCAGACTTCCTGCTACATCTTTAAAAGGTAAGTGCTACATGGTGTAAGCCTATAAGCAAAAATCTAGGTCTTTTAATGTCTAATATCCAAATGTGTCATAAATCAAAAAGGAAATGCAGTATAAAAAATCTTTAGAATTTGATTGGGAATAAGAAATAAAATTTAAACTGAAAATGAAAATGAATCCATTTTTTCACTGCAATCACATTGTGAAAAAGTGCTTTTCTATTATTTCTACTAGGCAATGCAACTTATGTTAGGAGGATTTATGAAGCAAAAATTTTATTCAATTTAATATTTATATACTTATTGTGTCCCAGAAAATACTCAAAAGTGTATCTGGTTTGGTTTCTTTGTTTAATGGCATATCAACATCGTGGGTTATTTAATGCCAAAGCCATTCTCCTAGAAGAACAGTGGTGGTGCTATTTAACCCATAGCTGGGAGGATAAGGGGGTTCATACCTTTCCCAAGGGTATTTGTCCGAAAGTGAACGTAATAGTGTGACTGGAGTTCGAACTCGCGTGCTACGATTTCGCAGACCATCGCTTTAACCATTACACCATGGGGACACCCCCAAAAGTGTATCTGGGAAGCAAACAGATACCAAAAGTTCCACAATATATTTAATGTGCAAACTAAAATTGAAAATCTAATTTTAATAATTTATAGCCCTTTAAAATATTTAAATTTAGCTTCTAAATGATTGTCACTATAAAATAGTTTCATTTTCTTCTAGTTTTGTATATGCCTTTTATTATGTTATTCTTAAAAGAAATAGAAAAATATTATTACTATATAATCTGATCTTTCACAGACTCATAGCTATATGAAAGTGAAATTTGATTATTTAACCAACGAATTTTGTAGTCTTTTTAAACCAAAAATTTGTTTAAGTTTCAACACTCAGTTTTTCTGTTGTACATTGAAAATTAGAAAAGAAGGAAGTATAAGAACAGGATTATTATAAAAGTATTATTAGTATTTTAAGATGCATATTTCTGTAACTTTTTGTCTATCACTTAACAAAGTCTGTTTCTTTTGACAGTGACAAGTAGTCTGGCTGTTTTTTTAAAAGCTGAGGAGATGTCTCAAATGGCAAATGTTACAGAAAGTCAAGCATTTGTGGCTATGAAAGAAGCTGAAGTAGGGACACCACCTCAGAGTGGTGCCCCTCCTAAGTACAAAGGTAACCTGAACATCTCCACTTTTAAAAAGTACTCATGCTAAATTCAAAGTAAATCTTATTTGACCCCAAATGTATATTCACCTACCAGGTCATAATGCTCTAAATGTGTGTTGTTAGTCATGGTGGGAGGTCTTTTATCTTTTTTTATGACCGAATATTATAGAACCAAACAATTACTGTTATGCTGATACTGAATATAGTTTAGCTTAGCACAAGATCATTACACTCATAACAGTTTGTAAGATAAATGCACACTCTGGATAGCTAGCTTATTTATGTCTCAAAATGATCAGGCAGAAACTTAGTAGATCAATCGTTTTTGTGGAATGGATTTGTTTAATGATATATCAACCTTTGTGGGTTATTTAATGCCAAAACCATCCTAGCAGAAGGTTACCAGTGGTACTATTTAACCCTTATGGGATAAGGGGATTAATACCTTTCCTAAGGGTATTAGTCTAAAAGTGAACATAATAGCATGACTGCTGTTTAAACTTACTTATTATGATGTCACACAGTCCAGCACTTTAACCACTATGCCAAGAAAACTCATTTTATTTTAAATAATTTTTACTCAGGTGTTATTTATAAGCTATTACAACTAAACAGCAAGATTTGATTGACCATTTTATTATAAGAATTATTAATCCTGGAAGCAGCACCCCACACAACAGCAAAATTGTATGGCCATTTACCTCCTGTCTTGCAAATCATCCAATTAAGGGGAGCAAGATGTGCTGGGTACTACATCCAACCCAACAGTTATATGTCTGAATTAACAAAGTTATATCACATAAGGAAATGGCTTAGCTTAAAAACAAAATGTTTTATTTTGATTTTAGTATTAGCAAAGTGTCAAAACTGAATGAGGAAAAGTTATTGAAAAAACAAAAAAAAACCAATTAATTAAATTTAGAACTGATAAAAGTGTAAAAAAATTAAGGACATTTAAGAATGAGATTTTTGTTTAAGGTATGAAAGCATGTGTTAAAAGTGGAGATAGAGAACTATGTATACTAAAAGGAAAATAGGTAAATCTTCAGATTTCAGCTGTTGACCTCAGAATAAATCATTCATCTGATACCGATCAATGGGCTTTGCCCATTGCCTGTGTCCCAAGCCCCAATATAAGCAATCAATCTCTGGTTTCAATTATTTGTCCTGATAACACTAGTTTTGTAGAAGTTTTGGATGGAACATTGGCTAATGGCTTCTACTCCATCTCTTCAAAATTGTCAGATATATTCTATTTAAGAAATAGCCATATTTCTCTTCTATCCCATCATCCAAATAACAGGTCGACAAGAAACATTGAAAACAAAAATAAAACAAAGAACAACTACTGCTTCTGTTAGATGGATGCCTGATCAAAAAAAAAAAAAATTCTAAATGTGATTTCTCTGTCAATTTTTCTATAGATGACTAACCGACTACTATTAGAAGCAGACAGAGTGTAAAAGGTGTTAAAATAGCAATTATTTTAAACTTACCCATTTTCAGTGTGACTAAACTTATTTTCTCTTAAATGCTTTGAGTAAAAAAAAAAAAAATAAATAAATAAATAAAAAATCCAAAAAAAAATGACAATTTTTCCTGCTAATATTAAATCTTAACAATTGTTGAATTTCAGTGATGAGAAAAAGTTTTTTTTTAGTTTCTCTTATAAAACATCAAAGGCAGACATCTTATATATAGCTATGTAGCTAATTTTATTTAGCCAAGTTAATACCTATGTCCAAATTCAAACATCCTAGGAAAAATAAAAAGGTTTGAACTTTAAATATATTCAGTAATGTGATACTGTCTTTAATTAATCTTCTAATGGTGAGGTGAATATATTCATAGAATGCAGACAGACATTTTGTCAAAAATACAATGAGTACAGACAACTATTGGTTAAGTTATTATGTTTTCTCCCTTCTTAACTCAACTTTTATTCATATATTGAGAAAGTTAATTAATCATTTTTCCCCCTCATTTTACAGGTCCATCTTCCATTTTGTCTTTGGAAGAAAAACGTTTAATGGAATCCTTGGAAAGAATCAATAACAAATTAAAAGGTTTGAAAGTTTTTTTGTTTTTTTTTATCAAAATGGATGAGTTTCCCCACCTCCTGCGAAAAAAAAAATGCATTTGCACAAAAGCAGATTTGTATGTTTTATTTGTTGAAAAGATTTCAAAAAGGAAATATTTTGCTAGATGTGTTGGTTTGAATTTAATACATTGATAGGACAATAAGTCATTAGGTTTTATTTAGTTCTTAAAAAAAAAAAAAAGAAATCTCATGCAGAAAGAAAATTTGATTTCAAACAGTTAAAAGGCATTGTTTGGGAAACAGTTTGATGGTAAATCAAAGATTCTAGATTGAAAATTTTGTACAAAGTTAGTGAAAAGCTGCTTTTTTATAAGTAGATCCTCTCCTACAAGTAATATGGGGAGGGGGACAACATTTTTCTGCTTAGCTGGTAAGAACCATCACTAACTTTGTACAAAATTTTCAATCTAGAATCTTTGATTTACCATCAAACTGTTTCCCAAACAATGCCTTTTAACTGTTTGAAATCAAATTTTCTTTCTGCATGAGATTTCTTTTTTTTTTTTAAGAACTAAATAAAACATGTACAATTCATGAGAAAATTTAGAATAGGAAAGCAAAAGAGGGAAAATTTATTTTAGTTTCCATTTTTGTTATTCTACTCTTATTTTTTTTTTTTTGTTTGTTGTTCATTGATATAGGTTATACTCCAGATTATAGCCACATTGGACTGAATGGAAACTCAAAATATCCCTTCCAAGCAGACCAGGTAAAACAAATTCAATATCATGTCATTCCTAACAAAGCAGCTTTTTGTTTTGAATTATCTAACCAAATTGTATTAGTTTCCATCTTGTTTCAATGACAGAACATAGGAGAAAAAAAAAAAAATTTTAAAAAAGGTCAGTAATGGAATAACTGTATATTTCTAGAAATTTTTGAACTGTAATTACAACAAAGTTTTTTTTTAAGTTTGTATTATAGTATTTTGTATAAAGTAAAAATGAATTGAGGGGTACAAGTAAAACTTTATAAGTCACTTAATTTGTCTCAACTGGCTCATTGGGTAGAGTGTTCGCCAATGATCCAGGAGACCTGGGTTCAATCCCAGGTCGCATCATACCAAAGACTTTTAAACTGGTACTTGATACCTCCTAGCTTAACACTCAGCAAAATAAGGTATGTGCCCAGGGAAAGGAGTAGTGCCCTCCCCTACACATGTGTAGTAGCTATTGAAAAGGGAGCCTTCTGGTTGCCAACTTTAGTTTTTATTTGTCTCAGATTTTGGTGTTATTGCTTAACTTTTCTGATGTGGAGAGTAACTCTTGTTGCCTAAATATACATATCTGAGGGCAAGATGCAACTTTAGTCTACATTACTTAAAAATGTTGGATCTTATGTGATATCACCCACTAAGTGCTTCTTGTTCAATATACCCCAGCCCTAAAATCAAAAAAATTACTTCTAAAACTTTAGTTAAATGGTGGGTTTTAGAAATATCAGTGAATTAAAAAAATCTCTTATAAAAAAGCACTAATGAAATATTTTTGGGAAACTATCAGATGAATTACTTAACAGAATTTGATCTGTATCTAGATATTATATTAATAGTGTATAAAATGTGGAGATGATCAAGGGGGTATAACAAATAAATAATAAGTTGAGGGTGACCCGAAGTCTCCCTTTCAATAGCTACTACACCAAGGTGTAGGAGAGGGTGCTACTCCTTTCCCTGGATTGCTCCACTTTACTCTTGATCCTTACCTTATAATGCTGAGTGCTGAGCAAGGCGGCATCAAGTACCATTTTTGAGTCTTTGGTTTGACTTGACCTGGGATTGAACCCCTGTCTCCAGGACTATTGAATAAAAGGGTTAAATTATGGGGTTAATATTCAACTGTTTATACAATTAATTTGAGCACTTTCTTATCTTTTGGGAGGTATAAAAATATTTTTTACTAATATAGCAATTTTAAACACTGATAATATCTATTTTCCTTGTCAGCTGCAAGACTTTAAAGTTCCACCAGTGAGGTGTCATGTTGCACAGCCAGGTCCACCAAACCAGACCATACCCAAGGGATGTATGAAGGGAGCTGAGCTATAATTAGCTACCATCACCACTTTATGTGCCAAGTAGAAAACAAGAAGATGCCAGATGATGTTTAAATAATAACCAAACATTTTATACAAACAATGAACAACACTGTGATATATTTATCAGATAATAAAACTTGTGTGCATAAGACATTATTGTTTGATATTTGAAAAAAAAAAAATCTTTTTTCACAAATGCAACAAAACAATCATTGTAATTAACTAGACTAAAACTGCAATGATCTCATTTGAAGAACAAATTTTAGGAGAGTCTCAACTGCATTTTTGTAAAGAAATGTTATATTTTTACATTCATTATCAAATTTATAATTGCAACATTCATCTAAGACTTTATAAAACTATTTCTAGAAGAATTTAAACTTTAATACAGAAAATCAGATAAATCAAAATGGGATTTAAAATGACAAAAATTAAGAACTTTGAAAATAAGGCACTTGTTAATCCAAAATTGGTAAAACCTGAAAGACAAAAATCATCTAACATATCATTAGGAGATGAGAAAGCAGTACCAATAGATGTAAAACTCCTCCAGTAATTACTGGTAATTGTTGTATATAACCTTTAGAAAGAATATATAAATATGTATATAAATTTTTTGTTTTTTTCCTCAGTAAATGTTCACAATGTATTTTTGAATATTTGTTCATAGTACATTGGAAAGTGTATTGTATTTACAGGCCATTGATAGTCCAAAATTTGTGGCTGTGTTAGACTTATTTCATATTTGATAAACCAAGATTAAACTGATATTCATTTTGAATAGCTAAATATAAGAGAAATAAAGCTAAAATTCAAATTGAGAAAATGCAATGGATACTGACTGAATTTTTAAAGATTGCTCAGTCTTGTACAAGGTGACAAATTACTTACAATACCTGATGTTTCTAAGTAGTCACCTATATACTGATCAATGCCTTGTCAGTGTGGCTTAGAATATGCTGATTGTATCTCCTGCAGAGGAGTAAGAACTGCCACCAAAAAAGTGGTGTTCTGGTTATGACACCAAACTGCATCTGATGGCAGTGAGGCTCCAGTTCAGGAGATCTAAGGAATGTGGAATACTCCATCACTACTATTACTCTAAAATCCACTTTGACCTGGAGCGGTAGTACCAGTTAAGGTTGATCTATGGGTAAAAAAAAAAATCTGTTTAAAAATTAACCATATTCAATAAATCCATGTGGAGAAGAAAAAACTCTTCAGCAACTACAAAAAAGAAGTATTTTTTGCTGTTAAAGATTTTTGAAGACTGATTTTCACATAGCCCTTCCTTCCCTGTTACAGCTGATACTGTAAATCATTCACTAATATAGTAAGTTCTGATTTCTCCATGGTAACCTCATACTAACCAATATAAGTAAAGAGCTATTTTCTAATTAAGTAGTTTATAAATGCATCAATAGATAAATTGTTTCATCAATGAAAACAAGAGTGATTCTCAACATCTATGAAGGTTGGATATCTAAACTCAATGGGGTTAACTAGAACTGCAAAAGTAAAATATCAAAAAGCCTTTATGGGTATCTATTGAAAATAAAAATAAAAAAAAAGAGGTTAATTTTGTAGACCTTATTTTTCTGATGCAAATGTGCCAAAGCTTTTCTCTTTCCTCTAATGATACCTGCATCAGAAAAATAAAGTCTACAAGTTTGGCTTTGGGTTACTCTTACTGGGCTTTTAACTTGGACTATACCACAATACTAAAAACACCAACATGTAAATTCCTTTATATAAATGATTGTATATTTTAAGTAAGGGAAAATTAGGCAGTGTTTTCAAACAGACATTCTCTGGCCTTTATTTGCCTAAAAACATTGTGGCTAGATTCTAGAGCAATTTTAATTTAAGTTTAATTTGAGTCATATAACAGTGACCAAACAATACAATTATTGCAGTCTAGAATTCTAATATTCAATTTTATATTTGCTTACACTTCCGAAAAAAAAAAAAAAAATTAGTCATGCCTCTTACTCGGCCACCATTTTATTGAAAATAGATGAGTGGAAGGAACAGATCTTGGAAATTTTCACTCAGGTATTACAATTTCAGCATTAAAAAAGATTTAACAAAATATTATCTACAATGAGGATACACACCAGGATTTTGTGGCTGCAAAACTCCCAAATATTTGGCTCTACAAAAAGTCATGTTTTGACACCTTGCATTGAACATCAATGAAACTCCTACATGTGTTGCTGTAAAAGTTACATGAAAATATCTTTATTATGATGAGGATATGTCTTCCCCAGACAAAAAAAAATAACTAGTATAGCATACTGGCAAAATGTTGCTTAACTGTTAGACTATTGGGAAACCTATATAAAATAGAATAGAGTTATTCTCCTAATTTTATGTAGTTTATCACAATATCAGAAGTGTTGAGTATCCAATTATAGTAGCAGTAGCCTGCAAGATTAAAATTGTAAACAATCTCTCTTTACAATTGAGAACAATTTTATAACAAGCCAATCCTTTACATTTTATGCAGATTGTAGAAATTTAGAAAAAATATTTCAATTAAAAACTTTGACAGTTTCACATTTTTAGGATGACGAGGGAAGAATCCTCTTAATTCAAAGGGGTTATTTGTTTTGTAGAGAAATGGAGTGGAAATGTCATGAAGAGTCAAAACAATTACATATGCCCCTGACAAGAGTAACCGAAAATTTTATTCATACTTAAGACATTTTTTAATGGAATAAATTCGTTTATTTCTTGCAAATTGAACTGCATTTCTCTAAACTCAAATTTTCTTGAGTAGTAGTACCTGTTAGGTTTCCATCTATAGGTCAAAAAAATTTGAGAAAGTGAAGTATTTACCTGTTTAAAATAATTATAAAGATATATTTTTGTACCATATGTAATTGGAGAGCATAATTGTTAAACTGATTGGCATAAAATATCTCAAAAATAATTCCTTGTTGATATATTTTCAGAAATCAAAGATTTTTGATTGAAAATTCATATCAGTATTCTGAAAATCAGCCTAATTGAATTAACTGTCGTGATATTCTATTATACAGAGATAGTTCAATTATATCAACTGTTGTGATATTTTCTATTATACATAGAAATAGTTTCATTTTTTATATTTAAATAAAAAAAATGTGTGTAGTTAATTTCCACCCCTTTTACATTCAAGTTGAAAATCTTTATAATAATTTAAATATGAAGGTGTTTAGTTATAAAGAGGAAAAATAGAAAGAGATAATTGTTCTTTCTTTTAATGTTGTCACTTTGAACCCAGGGAAAGAACTCTCAATTACCAGAAAATAAGAGTAACACTTTTCCTGAAACAGTATAGGATACTTCATTGGAGACCTCAACACCACAAAAAAAAAAAAAAATTATAAAAAAAAAAAAAAATTATAAAAAAATAAAAAACATGAGATAAAATACCACCACCTAATTATATCACAAAATGGAGCAGAGATTAAGTACCTTTAGGAAATGTTTTGACTAAAATACCAGTCTGTATTTCTGCTTTAGAAATTATGATACTTAAAGATAAGAGTTAAAAATTCTACAAGAAAAAAACCCCAAAGAAACAGGATAAATAAGAATCGAAAAAAAGAATTTAAAATCAATAAAATAAAATGCAGAAGAGAAAGTCCATCATTGGGGGTTGGGGTTGGGGGGGAAACCCCCCCATTGAAAACAAGAAAATCTCATAACTTTATAATCAGTCATTCTTCTTATTCAAACTGCATTAAGTGAGGAAAGTTGCAACAAAATCAGCAAAACTTCAAACACTTTTATTTA